>JABFEB020000044.1:2767832-2836653 GCA_019775895.2 Stomatorhinus ivindoensis
GGAGGTGATGGAAAATGTAAATTGAAATGCAGAATTACATTGCCATTTTGAATATTGCGTTGCCATTTTGAATATTGCATTGTCATTTTGCATATTGTATTGCCATTTTGCATATTGCATTGCCAATTGAATTTTGCACCTTATAAGCTTCCATAGATAACGACCAGGCACCTCTTTCATTATTTCTTTACATAAAGTGTAATTGGAAGCATTACAAATACATTTTTAAGAATCTTATGAGTGATTAAATCTTGTTTATAGGCGAATAAAACATGTCACGCACTCTCGCACCTTTGTACAGAAGCACTCTGCAGTCAGCATTTACACTTGTCTTGTGGATTCGGAAATTAAAACAATGAACCGTTTTTATATTTTTTGTAACTTTGCCAAAAAATCTGTTTTTTTATTTTAAGTACATGAAAAACAACTGCGTCCTACTGTCAGTATAGGTGAATAACAAGTGTGTCCTTTTTTGTTAATCCCCCCCGTTATCACAAACCTGGTAACCAGGTACGCTGTCCATCTTGTTGCTATGAAGGCTAACCTGAGTGTAGCGCCATCCTGTACGGCGGGGTCTCGTAGTTCCACCGTTTGCAATTGTCTTTACACCCAAATTTAGCTGCTTACAGATCCATAAGTCAGACGAACTATTTCCCGTAATGCGCGGTTATGAGAACGCCTGTGTTAATTTACATCTCACTTCATTAACGCAGCCTTTGTCCGGTTTGTATGTTTGCGTCTGGGATGCCATACCTTTTGACGCACGCTGACGTAGGCTAATAAACTTTTCACCCTGAGCCTCTCCTGACCCAGGTAGACACACTGTCTCACTAGCTGCTCTCTGGGGATCATATTTCTTTTCCCTTTGAAGTGACATGAGTACAAACATAAGTGAGGCATAAGAGAAATTAAACCAGTATACCAACATCTGTTTATGTACGGTTGATATTTTAATAAACAAGCGTTCAAACCATCTACGTAGTTTTATTGTTCAAGTTTCTATAATTTTGTCATGTCTGAGTTATCAGTTAAGTAAAAGGAGTGCCATTCAGATATAAGGTAAGTGAATATTGTTTTGCGCATAAGGAATTAACAACGGCCCTCAACAAGTGAATCAGGCTCCACTCCAGCATCCCGGCTGGATATGCATCTTGTAATTGCTTCTTTATTCCATAAATTGAGACACCCTCGCTTCCACCCAAACACTGCAGTAACTGGACGCTCATGGCAATTGACAGGTTTATGTAACGTGCATGTATCATTATAATACTCTTTCTTCCTATATCAAAAGACCATTCGTAAAGCCTCATAAACATAACTCAGGAAGCACCTTTCTGCACCAATGCAGTCTTTCCCGAACCCAGAAGAGCTCACTGTACTGCGTCCAGCCTGTCAGCTGCAGCCCGTGTCTGATTGCACCACAGAGCAATTTAACTGAGAGAGGAAGCCTCAGCTCAGCGGTTTCACAGCTCTGTCTCTTCTGAGGGACTGAAGCGGCTCCAGCAGCTGCTTGCGTGGCCATTCTTGCTGAGTGCAGCGGGTGCAGTGCAATTGCTATAAACCTCAACTCTAATCACTACAATTAACTATTAATCACCGGGCTGCAAAGAAAGAAGAATCAAACCACAACACAAACTTTCAAAATTTTGCCACGTGTGCAAGACTTGTGGAGAGTCTTTTGTGCTGCCATTACAGTATGCCACTCACCAAATCGGCAACTTACTACACAGAACATATGCAATCATTTTGTGGGGCCATTCTGAGCACTGCCTGAAAACGTAGCCTTAAATACCAATAATATGTCACATTACCAATATTACTGCTATTACTGTTAGTTAATAATTATAACATAATAAATAATAATAATAATAACAAATGACAACAATAATATCCATCTATTATGTTAAAGTGTTAACTGTTATATTGACTTAAGTCTAATTACTATGTCAAACCATTATGTTCAACTATTGCGGTAAACTGTAATAAAAAGGAGCCTATGTGGAAATTAGGTAGCAGACTGGTTTAGGACATAGACTTGTGACAGGAAGGCTATTATTATGAGTTCCCAGATTGTGTCTACTGGGCGAATCTTAATTGCTTTTAGTAAAATATCCAGCTATACAAACGTGTAAACATTTGGCTGAAAATGTGTCAGGTAAGCAACTTCACATAACTGGATAATTCAGTACTTTTTGCCCCCCGACTGTCCCCTTGCTGCACAGGTAAATCAGCAATTTGTCTCCACTCACTGATCGTGAAAGAAAATTTGGGGCTTAATTACACCAGAAATATATCAACACCCCTGATTATGGAGGATGTCAAAAGTCTGTCAGTCTGCTAACAGCTTCCCTAAATGCTGCACGTTTCATTCACATCATCCCATGAAAGAACCTTAATTGGAAATAGTACTAGCAAGAGGACTAAATTCTTTATGGAAAAGCTGAAATCAGCAAATAGTTCAATATCCATCCATCCATCCATCTTCCTTATCTGCTTGTCCTACGCAGTACTGCAGGGAGTCCAGAACCTACGCCAGAGGCTATGGGCACAAGGTAGTACAATATTGACAGGGGAACCTTGGATACAACCATGTGTCCCAAATAACGTCCAACCTTAGCTCCCATTTGCTGATGCTGTCACTCATGTTAATTGACCCCACCCCAAGTGAATCCACACAGCATGCGGAGCCACACAGAAGCCTGAGCTGGGCGAATGTAAAGCTCGAGAATCAGCCCCTCTGGGTGAAACCCTGATGTTACTACAGAGCAAAGAAAGGACGACACTATGGTGACTCTGCAACACTCTCCTTCATGCAGGCCTTAGGGAGTTTGCAGAGAGAGAGAGGGGGGATTGCCCATTGGCTGGGAGCATATTAGTCTGGTAGTCTGGCAGAAGCTGCCGACGAATCCCTCGCTCCCTTGTCCATTCGTGTCCCAGTTGTTGCTGGGATATTTTTGTCTGATGCGGTGAATGCAAATGCCCAGAATTCTCCACTGAGTGGATGTGTGGTGGGGTGGGGAAGGGGATGGGGGGGCAGGGATTACAGGAAAGGTCAAGTCGGCTGTGTCGGTCAGGTGCAGCCGAATCTCACACACACACACACACACATATACAGACACACACACACACACACACACATCTGCAAAGCTACACACTGGAATGGCCATGCAGCAGACATAAGCGTATGCGTGGCACACAGCAGTACACACAAATGCTTCAGAAATAATGTAGCTCAGTCAAACCAACTATCCGCCTTGCACTTCTGCCAGAATGCAGGGCCCTCCTCTCCCTGAACAAGGGATGCTCTATAGACTAAATCCCAACCCCCCTCCTCCCCCCTCGCCCTTTCCTTTCTTTTGCCCATAGTCTGCCCACTGCCAGTCGGCAGGGCAGGATGCCAGCGCTCCCTACAGCCGGATGCGTTGTATGCCCTTTATGCAAATGGCTTGCCACAGTCTCCCATCGCCCGTCCCCCACACCCCATCTTTCGCCATGCCTGCTCTTTTCTCCCTCGGTCTCTTGCCCCTCTGCTTTCTCACTCTTTCACGCAAGATGTTACGGAGATGCAGAAGCACAAACACCTTCCCCGTTCTCTGCCGCGGACAAAAGGCCGTCTGGCTGCAAGATCCACCAAAAAGGCGAAACACAATTACGATATTGCCGTCACCTCACTTTGAATACATTTATAGGCACAAGAACTGAAAAATATACACTACTGAAATACAACTTCCAGCCTCTAATCTACACAAAACAATCCATTTTAAGGGTGGAAAAAATGCATTCCCCACCCCCACCACACACCCAACAATTTGCAAGATAGAGAATCAATCTCATGGTATAACTGCAAAAAACACAGTGTAAAAATAAAAAGTATTGATGTCTTTCTAGAAGAACACTCCTTCTGTAAAGGGTGGCTAATTGAGCGGCGCTAAGCAGGGCAGAGTGAATGAGGCTTCACAGAAGGTACTGGTGGAACACGCAGTCTCCTGTTAGAATAAACAAATGCCTGACAAGCTCCACATATACTGTACAAATACCATTCGTGTGAGTCACTCGAGACACCTGAAGGAAAGCAGCGTAGGCAATTCAGGGCAGAAGGAAGTACAGCTGTAGCTATAGGAGAGGCCCAGTGACACGCACGCAACACACACACGCATAAATATCACATGCTGACCCCCAAATCTCACAGCGCTGCCTGTAACACCGCTGTTTTTTACCCGTTCACTCTGACGGGAAGGAAACAAGCCTAATCTAAAAACAACATGACAAAGCCTCGCTCCAGTCCAGGTATTTTTCTGGGATGTTGTGCAATCAAGCTAGGTTCCCTGACCAGGCAAGCGATTCTGATGAGGTAGTGAACTCAAGAGAGGGAACGATGAAAGGGCTGAGCGCTTGACCAGGTATCGTGACGTCTCACACTGCCTCCCGCTCAGAGATGCTGTCGGACACCGGAGAGGGTTAACAGTATAGCCCAGAGCACAGAGGAAGGGCTTCTTTCAAAGCAGCCCACTGCGGCTTCCTGCACAGGCCGTCCGATGTCGGCCGGAAGAGCGCTCACAATGAGGGTGAGAGGTCCACGCATGCCGAACGCCTGCCCCGAGGGATTCCAGGATGCACGCCACATACTGACAGCAGCACTTGCTGCACATCGCCGTCGCCACCTCCCACACACAGACAGAAACACACAAGGTCATAAATACATATAAGGCTACGCTGTGCATGACTATAACTTGCATGTTATAGTCACTAGCAGTTGCTAGAGTAATAGTATTTAATTGCAGTTTAAGTTTAAACATTAAATAACAGGTCTAATTCTACTGAAATTGAGTCCAGAAGCATTCAATCGTGTATCATCGAATTAAGAAAACTACCCTGAGCCAGTCTTGCCATCACTGAATGACCATTATGCTCCCACGCTGCACTCCACGATGCACTTCACAATTGGGTAGTTGAAGTTTTATGAGAAAAAAAAAGGTCTGTCAGGACTGGCAATCTTTACAAAATTCCCTTTCGTTCCCAGTGGAGTGATGAAACATTTGGAGAGGCGTTATGGACGACCACTTGGAGTAGCCTCCTTATTGATGTTCTGGGAGAGATGCTGACGTGCAGCAATAGCCCACAGAGCATTTCCAACGTATTTTTGCAAAGAAAAAAAAATGCTTGTCAGCTGTCCTTCAGGTGCTAGATGGCCCTTAGTCAGCACACTCAGAGCAGGCAGCGAATGTTCCGAGGACCCTAAGCTCACAAAGGCGTTTATTCCTAAGCCTGCAAGTAAGTCTACTACATCCTGCTGTGTAAGGAAAGAAAACGAGCGGGAAGTTAGTCTGAAATAAATAGGGGTGAGAGACATTAACACCCTTTTCCTACTGCTCAATAATACTCTCAATAATACTCTCAATAATACACCTCTTTCCCCTGTTCCTGTGCAAACTTCCTGTGTTCCTGACTTAATAAAGATAGAGATATCATGCTGAGATGCTGAAAACTAAACAGCAGATGAAAATTGGGGGGGGGGATAAAGGGAGATGGGGGTTAAAAGTTCTACTTTGGAACACATCAATGAGGACTGAGGAACAATGGTCTGGCACCTATAGCCCGTGCTGAACTTCACAAATATTCTGGCAGCTTAATCAGGTTTACGGCCCACTGAATGACATGCAGGACCATTGGAACATGGCACCTCATCTCACTCCCCTGCCACGCAACATGCTACACACATGCGCTCATTGTTATGATTATTTTGACGCTTAGCTCATGCTGTCACATTTATACAGCTGGGTGTTTTACACCAAGTCCTCTATGGAGGGGCCTCTACTAGGAGCCAAAACCACAGGTCATGAGTCAAAAATGTACGCCACTCTGAATTGCGAGCTGACACATTGATGAAGGACTTTAATTTAAACAGAGTAAGGCATATCTAAGCGACAGTTCTCCTGTACATCTAACCAAGATGGGTTCCTGACAACATCTGGGCAGATTGTACTGCGTCTTGTAAACCACAGGCTAAGATAAAGTTTAGAAAATTAATGATTATGTCAACAATTCAAAATATCCCATCAACCTTACATAAAGTCTGGTTTGCGCTTATCTATGGTATTTTGTGTGGTTGTTTTTGCTCCCTCAGAACAGAACAGCTGAGCTGGCCAAGACAGCCACGTCATTGTTTTACCGGGGCAGAAGTCGTATAAACCAAGATCCCACCAGTGACTAGTTCCCATCACAACAAAAATGACACACGTGATTTTACACAGCAGCCTACCTTCCCACAAAAATCCTCATTTCCTGATGCAATGATTTCAAGTAATTTGACAACAGGGTGGAAAAAATTGATGAGAGGCGTTACAATTTCAGTTCTAGAAATTATTTTGCATGATGCAGATGATGTCTAAGGTTTCAGTAGATCAACTTATATTTTACGTCAACAAATTTCAACAATAAATGTCAGTTCTGCTGTTTACTGAGCTAATAATGCCGGAGGAATTAACTGTTTTTATCAAAAAAAATCTTTGAGTTTTGCAAGCTTCTGCTTAACAAATATCATAATATGAAGTCAGCCTCTGTTTTTTGTTTTCCCACATTTCCATCACTGGGCCATAAATCAAATTTCCGAAATTGCTCCCAAAATACCAGACACTAAACTTTCACCCACAATATAACACAAATATCCTATTTTGAGGCCAGAAAGCTCCGGTGGGAATATCTGTCATTTCAGACTGGGCGATTCCAGAGATGGGTGTTTGTGTTCGCCAATATAGAGGGATCTCACCGCCTCATTGCTCAAGTTACTTTACTGAATAAAACCTACAGACAATGAGTACTGTTAACTTCTTAATGATATTTAAGATACTATTCCTTAGCAGTAGACATGTGACACATGGACGACTGCAAGCGTCTTTCAGAGCAGGAGGACTCTTTTTCTCTGATGCACAGACAGTAGAGGGATCTGAGCAACGTGTGAACCATTATTCTGGGAGGGCAGGGTCAGGGGTCAACATACTGCAACACTAAGATACATCTACACATGGACACACACAGACAAACACCCGGCAATACAGATACTTCAAGAGCACACACTCACAAATACACAAACACGCCCATGTGCCTTTAAATGGTCTTTAAAAAGTCTGATCGCTCCTCCTGGCGTCTGGAGACAGACTGACGTCTCCTTGGTATCGTTCTTGGGGCGTGAGGTAACAAAGGAAGTCGACTCAAGTGTTGATATTCCAGACCTCCCTTTCAGCACCCAAACTAATCCGGTCATACTTGAGGGGAACTGTAGAGACATTGAGGTGCGTTACCCAAAACAGAGGTGCCCTCTCTGGGGCGTGCCAGTAACAAAAGCTGGGACATGCCTGCGTCTATACCATAGGGTCGGTGACGTCAAACACTGGGACGTACGAGTGGCAATATGGTGCGTAATCAGTCTGGTACAATGGCAGGCTCCCTGGGTTCAGTAACTGGAAAAAATAACATGATATACAAGATACTCCGACAGCTGGAAATTTGGTTCTGTTATATTATGGACCTTGGAGAATCAACGGAAGTCAAAGAGGAGAGAAAATTCTAGAATTTAAAATTTGAATAGTTGCTTTCAGACTAGCATACATTTAATGGGCAGCCGGGCGGGGCCGCGTGTAACAGACAGAGGGAAATGTTGTATGAGATTGCATGAATCAGTGTGAGCACGATGTTTATGGACACAATTCCTGCAGCCTCACAGTCTACTCTTATTTATCACCTGGCTGTATAAAACACAGAAGACATCACAGTCTGCCTCGTCAACCCCCACCCCCCTGCACTTAGCCATGTTCATGGTGGTAAAAGGCCCCTTTTCAGCAGCAGGTGAGGAGCTGGTCTATGGTGGGGGGGCAGGGGAGATTGGTGGAATTAACGTGTTGCATATCTGCTTAGAGTTCTACTACCATAACCGTCCAAGGGGAAAGCAGCACTGAATATGACAGGCGGGGAATACGGGGTCACCTCGAATGGGAAGGGCTGCTCTTGTGCTCCTCGCAAGGAACATTTCGACAAGAGTCAAAACATCTCTGCTTTGATTACACTGCTGTGATCCAGTCCTCACTGGGCTGGGAACTTCCAGTCTCATTAAATTTGGATGAGGGCCTATGGCTTCTCTTACCCCCCTCCCCCGCTCTCCACCAATAAATACTTATTTCTCTGTCAGACACCAGAACTGCCACATGAGAATGTGTCGTAGAAGCGATAAATCCAGCAGTACCGGCAGCGGCCTTACTGAAGGTGATAAATGATGGACCTGCTGGAGGTCAAGGCAGGGCAGCAACCTTAAACTCTGGTCAACCCATTCCAGCACCCCCCCCACCACCACCCCTGCAGCCCCACCTGTCAGTTATGCTTAGATGTGACGCTGGCCTGGCTCCGGTGCTTTAGTTCCCTCGTTTTTAATATTAGCATGCTAAACATCGATGTGGGATGGGGTGCGGGGGGGGGGGCTTTCCCACCAATATGTGGCCAAAAGCTGAGAGAAAAGGGTGGAAGGGTTACAGTGATGATCTCCCTGTCTACCAGCAGTGATGCAGAGGTATGTGGTAACAGGCTTAGGAACAAAAGGTTGTTGGTTCAAATCCAAGCAAAAAATCAGTAAATATCAAATTGGGTAAGAAAGTGAACTCACATCCTATTAAATTCAAAGGAGCATTTAATATAGGACAAATTGCAGCAATAATAGGGTAAACAGCTTTTTGACATTCAAATAAATATTACACAATTAAATAAACAGCTATTGTCTTGCAACATGCTTAAATTAGAAAGGCTATACAGAAAAGTTTTACCCAACTGTAAAAACGCAGTTAAAAAGTAACTAACCTTCAAATATGAACGACTGGCTGAGTGTCAGAGTGCGTCACCACACAGCCGTCTCCAGTTACCGTGCTTTTATCCAGCTGTTGAGGCTGCTGCTCTGCCACACCAGGCCACACGGGGAGCCACAGCTCCGGACATGCCGACTTGTGGCGCGGCCGAGTGGAGGCACTGTCCACAGCACCGCAACGCCCAGGCACCAGGCCTCCCGTCCTCTGTCGTTTATGAACGTGTGTGTGTGTGTGTCTGCGCGTCTGTGTGCGTCTATGTGTGTGCTGCAGCCGCAGGCATTCCTCAGAGTTCACCTAAGGCAAAGATATGGTATGTTGCGCAACAGCGTATAGATTTTCCACTGCTGGCAGGAAGCCAGTCCCAACACCCCCCCCCCCCAAAAAAAGCCGGCTGTAGAGCTTTGTTCCTCGTAACTGGACACAGCAGCCAAATACCCCAGACACTGACACTGCTTTTTTGTCTGTTTCTCTAGATTTTCATCCCTCCTTCTTTTCTCTCACTCTCATAATCAGGTCAGAGACACTTTCTGGTGCTACTAAGCATCCTGTAATATCGACAGCAGAACTCTGAGCTTGACCACAAGTGACCTAACAGATATTTTGGATCAACCTTTATGACACAATTAATCACTATAATTAAACTAATTTAAGCCGTTAATTAATTTTTCTGATTTGCAATCTGAGACCTTAGTCTTTTTTAGATACAGGGTTTCTTTTCTTCCTCTCTCAGATTATAATCAGAAACCTTTTCATTTTCTGTGTTCCGCCACCGCCTCCTGGGGATCTGAGCCGCAACCCACCGTGGAGCTCACTGAGGGGGGCGGGGATCCCATCCAGGGTCAGCCGTGGGCTTGGCACATGTGGCAAGATACGGGCAGCACTACAACTGGCACGCCTATCCTGACGGGCCCCACCCCCACCCCCATCAGATCTGTGCTGAAGTGTTAAGAATGCACACCTGTGCCAAATGCGTCCGATCGCGCAGGTGTGGGAGAGAAAATGCCTCAGTGTGTATACGCATTTGTAAACACACGACGCATGAGTCCCCAGGTCAGCGCGTGGGAGAGAGGGAGGGAACGGGAGCGAAATGAGAGGCCGGTGCTCGCTGACGGATTTATGATACAGCACTAATATTAACACCTAAGATGGATCAAACCCCTGTGTAATGGGAAGACTATATTGGTATCTTGGTATTTATCTGTCTGAAATAGCTATCTGAGGTTGTTGTCAGTGTCTCCACCACAAACAATGCATCCACACTCACACTGCCTGGGTAAAAATAGGTGACCTTCAGGAGGAAATCGATGTGGTACAGTTAACCCGGTGAAAGAAGACCTCAGCCATTACAGCGTGCAGGACCTGTGCAGTCCACCACCTTATCAGATTTTGGTGCAGCTTGCAAGGGCCTGATGCTCTGCATACTGATGATGCTATGGTACGCTAACACAGGGCAATGCAACTGGCAAATCTGCTCCGCCAAGCATCACCGTTAGCATTTATAATGCCAAGATGTGTTTGTATGAAAGGTGTTTGGAAGGTCCAAACTAGCGCCAGTTATCCAAAACAGCAGTATGTTAAATGACCTAAACTCACAAGTATTTGACCCACAGTCCCCTCTGACTGGCAAGAGTCCGACCCAGTGCTTCCCGTGCTGCTCCACCACCACACAGATCAGGAAGTGTGTAAAACACACACCCACACTATGGTCCAAAAGCCACTTTCGCCTACCCCATACACTGAATGCAAAGAGGCCATCGGGTTTGCTCCTGACCATGCATCACCTGTGGATCCTGCTGGGGCCCTTAAATGAGCTCGGCCGTGTCTGGCCATACTGACAAACGTGTTGTGGGGTTGGGAGGGGCTGTAGGAAGGTGCAAAGGAAACACACAACGTGGCCCCAGTGAAGGAGAGGAATCCTAACCAGAGGGGCGCGCCCATCACCAGGTATCAAACAAGACAGAGTCCACATGCCCAAAATCAACCTATCAAAGACCTGGCTTTGTCAATCCCTCATAATAACAAACCAAAAGGCGACCCTACATTTAGACAGCTGGCCAATCAAAAGAAATCTTGCCGTATCACGTCGCTAACCGTAACCAAGTGCCCTGCCCTCTGTGCAAACAGCACCAAAATGGGACAACACATCTAAGATTATACGAGTTACCATGGCCTGAACTGCAACATAGGCCATGCCTGGAATAACCAGGACTAGCCATCTCCAGGCTTCACTTTGAATAATCTCGCCGTCTACATTTCTGAGGGCATATTTGCATATGATTCAGATGTTATGTTTACTATACTAAATGTGTCCAGTGGCTGTGGCAACAGCTACAGTAGAATATAAGGGGGTGATGAAGCCCTTCACCGGGGTCCCAGTCACTGGCAGGACTTTGGCCAAAAACTAATGTGTGTGGGGGGGGGGGGGGGGATTCTACTAGACCTAATGCAGTCCACACAGAGGACATCCTGCTATTCTCTCTGGCTGCAAACTCCCATTACGACTCACTGAAAAACTTTATGCGGATACTTGCAGCACAGCTGCTGACCTCAAACTTGAATTACAGCAGTGCTCATCTTAAAGCTAAATGAGTAGCTAAAGCTACTCATAGCTAAATGAATAGTAAATGAATAGCATAGTAGCTAAATGAATTGTCAATTGTTCCGTTCATTAATTGCCACGTGCAACTTAAATAAAATAGTTGGGGGGTGTTTTGATTTCCCCGTCTTCTTCTAATTATTGTTATTAAATAAAATAATTATATTTTTAAATAATAAGTCTAAGAAATTACATAGAATGCATGCATATATCTCACAAAAAAAAATTCCGTTGTTGTAAAGGAACTAGGCCTACATAAGCAGAAGGCGGACTATAGGCCTATCATTAATAAATTGCACCATCAAAAGCTAAAAGGAATCAGATGAAAAAGATAATAGTATCCGTGTGTGAATGACACTATGCCGTCTGTTATTCTCCAGTGTCACCATATCAGCCACGTAAAAAGAGACGCCATTTTGGGAGACTAGGGGGTGACAGGACGACTCTGGTTTCACCACCGCTCCAATGTCCAGTTAAAGCAACAGTTCAATGAAAATAGGCTAAAACAACAGTGCACAGCGCCAGTTTAGGAAATACATAATGCAATAATATATATCCCATTATAGCATCCAAATTCCTGATATTTACAATTTAAGCACAAAGACACATGTAAACATTTTATATGTCTAAATCGGGGAAAAACACGTAAAAGACGTAACTAAGCATTCTTTATGGTGAGCTATCAGAACATTACGCAGCCATTCAATCTACTATCAGTCATACAGCTCAATACTTGACCAAGTAACTTAAAAGAATTTCAGTGATAATGTGTCTGATCTATCCTAGTGCACATAAATCACCATTGCTCTGCGTGATGACTATTGCTTATGATTACTTATGCGTGTATTATTGTAATTTCTGCCTTAGATAATGCATTCGCAACTTTGCAGATTACCTTTTAGATAATAACTTAAATAGCAATAATAAGTCATGTAATACACAGATATGTACATACACACTAATATAAATAACACAACAGCTACATTGATAAATAGACATACATATACAGTATCAGGCAAACAGTTGCGTTCTGTCATATTCAAACATGGTCCTTTGGTATGGAAAAAAATGAGATGGAATAAGGAGATGTGACATTACGAACAAACCGAAACAAAGAAGTTCAAGCAAACTGATGGTTAATGTATGCTATATGTAACTTTTGTTCAGTAAGCCCAGAAATTTATACGGAGATGTCACCGAGAATCTTTCCCTCAATGCTAATAATCTCAATAAACATTCACCGATGTAAGTCAGTCTATCCCCAATTCGCCAGGCTTCGACTCCGCGGTGTTCAGCTGTTGTGCGGATGTGGTGACGCGCCCGGCGCGCGGTCGACGCCAGCACGAGAAGGGACCCTTTCTACTGCCCACATCATCATGGAGGGAAAGCCTCCCTTCAACGGCTCTGTTAAGTCGCATTATACCGTACCAAACGCGATATGCAAATTACTATAAATCCTCATTTCTCAGTACGACAAAAGACGACTTTAAAAATATTGTAGCTATAACGGATACAATAGCAGGGCGTAAGTGAAATTTGTAAACCTATTAAGTCGTTTTGAAATGTACTACAGAGTCCAACTGATATTTACTGGCTATCAGATTAAACTTACAATAATAAACAAGTAATAAACGTATAAAATAAAATCCAGGGTTAATGATTAAAGATTTGTAATTAAATGTTTGAAAAGCAAGGTTTTGGAAAGCAATCATGCGCTGGGCTTGTGTTGTGGCTTTTGATACTAAACTAGAATTATTATAATTCAAAATATTAAGTAGAATGAGTTTACACCGGGAAAGCTTGTACAAACACTTTAAATTCCCATTTTGATTAAATATTATATTGCTAACTATATTCATGTTTAAGCTGGATTTTAAAATATTTTCCATACAGCCCTTCAAATAAGAACTAGGACCTAAAACTAATATCGAAGCTTTTCTTAATTCAAATAATTTATTGTTTAGATTTAAGTACGCAGCTATGTGTTGTATATTAATTAAGAGCTATTAAAGCCTAGGCAGAGTGTCAAATCCTTATACCGGCCATATAATACAATCTAAGAATATGTCGAATTTTGCTCAAGAAATTCACTGAATTATACAAGCAAATCCGTCGAGGGCTGAAGGCTTGTGGCGTGAACAAGTTAAGCTGTAACCCACGTGTTCGCGCCAAAAACTATCAGAATCATTGATACACTGTCCTACACATTTCCGCAGGTACGGAATTTACGTACGATTCACGAAATTTCTGTACAGAATAACGACAACAAAAGGCCACTATCCATTAATATAAAGATAGACTATTTGAGATGTATTCACATAAAATCAAACATTAATTTAGGCATGTAAAGGAACAAAGGAATAATCTAGCATCTAGATATCCACACAGTCTTGAGCAAACTTATATCTTTGTGTATGAACACTGAGTGCTAACTGTGCGGGCGAAGGCTTCTGTTGCTAATTTATTTTAATGAACGGGTAGTTGTGCATTCCCCAAAAATGCATTCAGCACAATAAAACTGCGCAAAATATGCCTATTTTTATTTTAATTGGTATGGTAACAAACCCCATGATGAAAGCAAGAGGGCTAAAGTGCGATAATGCAATTGAAACATATTTGTAGATGTGCATGAAACTCAGACCTTTCCCCAGTTTGTAGACATCCGCTGTGACTCCGCTGAATTTGCACCAAATTACTAAAAGCCGACGTGAACGTGGTGAAGGCCCAATCAAGCGTGGTCCTGAGGACAACTAGTTGTTACAATAGTTACTAGTGGTTATAATCTCTCATTAATGCTATTCAGTCCTTCGACCATGTATATTATTATGTTCATCGTTCAAAACGATGTTAACCTAGTTTAGTTGTATTATCATGTAATATTAATGGATGAGAAGGACAGAAACTTCTTATATGAAATGTTTTTACGAGGCTACAATAAAGGAAAGGAGCCTATTAACTAATACCGTCTTCGCATTTTATACCAATCATTAAAATATGTAACCACACATATTTATATCATGTTACACCTTGAAATTTTTTTATTGAATTATGTAAATCATAATTCAGGTCTTGTAGCCTTTTCATAATGCTGAGCCTTCACATACTAAACCTGCAATTAAATAAAGTGGATCAAAGAGATGCAGTTTTAAAATTAGAAAGACACTTAAACACTTCACATAGACATAAAAAAAGGCTACAGTAAAACAAAATAATATGCAATTGTCTGTGGCCTACACGGAACACTCGTTATTGGAAAAAAGAGGGGAGGTGTGAGAAAGACATCCCTATATTATGCTATATTATTCATTGGGACTGGCAAACACCATTATAAGATGAAAACCTAAACAAATCCAGGCCGCGCAAACGACTTTCAGTCTTTTTCGGCGGTGCAGCCGCCATTGAGAGTCCTTTGTGTTAAAATCAATGTTTTTATATTAAAACAACAACTGTGCGAAAATTAGTTCGTAAATAACTGGCAGTGGCACTACAGATTCTCAATGCACATTTTGAAAGTGTCGATGCAACGAAGAACAATCGGTCCTCTGTTTTCTCTTCTACAATAATTACAGCGGACCGAAGTCTGGGAACATGCGTAGAAAGGCGAACATTGTCCCAGCCAATGACGGCGATTTCACCATATTTACTATTAACTTTATGGTTTTATTACTTGAGGAAACATATATGTTTAACATACTAAATGCCCATGCTAACCGTACTTGATCGTGAAAACGGGCATTAATTGGAAACTCTGCAGACTATCCACATCATAAGTCAGGTAAAAAGGCGCGTGCAGAAGAGCCGGTATAGTTATAGATGTGTTCATTGTTTTTTAGAAGTTAACACAGAGGGCATCAAATAATGGGAAATGGCATTCTACGCAAAAAAACAAGTAAACTTACTAAAAACACGGAATTGTTCTTTTTTCTCCTACTTACAGAGGATAATACGCTGAGCGCTCAGGGTGTGAGTCGAAACGTACAGTGCATATACACGCGTGGATTAAATACCCACTGTATTATACTAAAATGCGAAGGTATCCTAATTGTACAGTGAATGCAAGCTACAAACGGTAGAAATAACAGTTTCCGAAACTGCATTGCATTGAACTGGTGCGATACAACACACATGTGTGCATGTGTAAAGCAATACAACTTAGTCTATGTTGTGACTTTCGACAAGTGACCGGCACATGAAATAAATAGCAGTGATGGCAAACTATCCAGAATTTCCAACAACTAAACTAGAACAGGTGTATAGCTTTTATCATCCTCCTCTAACCTAGTGTTTTTCAAGTAAACACACACCAGATACGCGCTTTAACTCCGGATGAAAAATATCAATTGATCTATAGCGGGCCATCACTATGTCAAAATAATTTACCCTCAATCATCTTCGTAAAGTTCATGACAGCGTGGAAATGAACCGCGAACAACAAATATCTCGTTCTACAACTATCTCGCTGCTTATTTATGAGAAACTCACACCATTTTTCCATACTGTACAGCTCCAGTATCAAATACAGTATGGAGCGTCACGCGGCTGCCTGGAGCCACATTCAACTTCCACTTCGCAGATTCGACTTTTGTGGACAAAATATTCTTGCATATCACACTCTGAACGCTCTAACATCCATATACGAATCTATATCTAAGCGTTAATATATGTATAATTGATAACTCAACGAGCCCCAATGTTTATCTAGTAGAATTCCTTCCTCCTCCTCTTCTTCTTCTTCACTCCTCCTTTTATATTAAATAGATTTGTGAGAAGCGCCATTTTCTCTTCAAACCATGTGCAATTGAAACGTAAAAGAAAGACTGCTGGATAAATGCCACCAAAAAACAGAAAACAGGGAGAGAGCGAGAGTACAAAGTTTTATCAGAAAAGAGAGGCAGTTAAAAGAAGCCTGAAAGCGATTATTAAACGACACCGAAGCAAGAGAACCGCGAACACTACAAAACGCGCAGAAGCTAAGACTCGACATAAATAAGAAACGATCAGGTTGATTTTACCTGTGTCAAGCAGTACGGGGAGTACATGGTTATTTTTAGAATTATAATTTGGAGAGCTTGTTTAACTTGGATGAAGTTCGCCGTGGTGCTGCATTGCAATCGCTCGCAGAACCCTCTCACTCCATGCTGTAGTGGTAACCCCGCCTCGAAGGCTGAAAGTGAAAGCTTACACAAACTTTGGGAAAAAAGTTTCCCTCAACCCTGCCTCTTATCCCTTCCCTCTCGCTCAGTCTCCCGAAAGAGCATTTTTTCACAGCACTGAAAAAAACGATCACACAAGAGCCATATATTGTAATCATAACTCAGTGCCCCACAACCAAAACACATTTGCGTTTATTGACAACTGGGACCAGTTACCGTTCCAGTACGCACAATAGCGATAATGTTCGAGTATTTATCATTCTTGTGGAGAAGAAGAAATAAGTATATGGTTTAGGTATGCTAAGTAGCATAAATGCCAGTTAAAGACAATTTCAGGGAGGCATCTTATCCCGCGTTCGGTTTAATACACGTTATTTAAAATCTTAAAGAACATGGTTTCGATTGCAAACAACTGATAATGCAAACATTTATTGAATAGCACTGGAATAATACAGACTGACCCCTAAGGGTATTACACGGTAAATACGTCAAATGAGCTTTCCCAAAATTTAGCATGCATGACAATTCGGCCTCACGCATATACAGCGCCTGTTACATTATTAATAGATGTTACACGTTGACAGGTTACGCAGGGAACGCAGTTGAAAAATGAGTGCATTACTGTTATAATTTCAAAAGCACCTTTTTCACATAATATTTATTTAATTAAAAATGTCCTCTTCCACGTCTGGCTCCGACAGTTAAGCCCACGGCAGGTGAAGTAATGCAGGACACATCGTCACCCCGGCTGGCTGTGGCGCAAAAGTCTTATGTAAATGTATGGCTTCATTCTTGAAGAAATGTGAACTCTGAACTGCCTACTGTGCCCTTTTTAATGCCAGCGACACTGCAGAAGGTACCGGTGGCTGCTTGGCGCAGGCCACATATTGGCGAACTTTCACCCCGTCAGTTTGGCCTTAGTGTTGATTTATTCTGTTACCTTCGTGTTTTTTCCCCATCTAAACAGGGCTTATGGGTGCACAATGTGATCTCTTTGTGCGCTCTGGCTATCAGCAACCATTGACAAATACTGTACGAATTCAAATGTGGTTAGGTCCAGCTCTTTTCACCAGAGAAAGATCACAAATCACAGAACAAAGAAGTAATTACAGATCCCGTGTCAATGGCAATCTGCACAGTAAGCATTTCCACATGGGTGTTATTTTATATAGTTTATTTTTGGTGGAACTTTCCCTTAACGTGAGCGTTTCGAAACACCTGAGATCTGACTAATAAAATCATAGCATAGTTAAGCTGATTTCAAAGCTTGAGACGCACTACAAGGTATCCACACACAACGCAGAGTTTCCCTTCATGCAATGCACCACTGGGCCTCATATTTAACACAGACAATCATACAATCCAAAACATGAACTTGAAGAAGCAGAGAATGTGTTTTTAATGTCTAAAAAGGTTTGTCTCCTTAATGTAAAAGTGTCACTTTTTCTTTCAGACTGATTTTATAATACACAGCTGGAGGGTGTCCTGGGGGGGGGGGGTTGATGTCAGCTTCAGGCAGCAAAATGTAGCCTTGGAACCGTTCTGCAGATTTATAAGACTTTGGCCCATACTTGTGCTGCTCAAATAGAGGCCACTACTGCTTGGGGGTTAGGGGGTGCAGAAACCTCAGCATACGCGCGATTCATTATTTTACCTGGTCCACTGGAGGCAGGGGAGAGCTAGTGGTGGGGGGAGGTGCACTCACTGGGTCCCGTTCCCCCTGACACACCAGCCGCCACACCCCACCAGGCCAAACCTCGAAGGCCTGCATCATCTCATGTTTTTGCTTTCTCTCGAGCTTCTCTGCAAAGCCGGGCGTCTGCTCTTGCCTGGATCATTCTGTTTTTTTCTCCTCTCCAAACTTATTAAAACAAACGCGCACAACCACAAGTGCGCAAGGTTACAGAACGCGGTTTGGGGCAGCGGGTAGGGGGAATGGTTTATTACTCAAGAATCCAGATTTCTGCACGCCCAAATGCTCTCCTACCATCGCCCTCAAATGAGTCCCACATTTCAATGGCTTAATTCAGCAAATCCCTCATTTAAAAACAGATGGGGGGAACCCTCTGTAATTGTTAGAGTCAGACTTTGTGGTTTCTTTTTCACACACTGAAATATACATATTTACTGTTTAGCATTATACAATGGTGTTGCTACAGTATACCCACCTCATCTGACTCCACAGCTAACAAATAAGGTGCTTTGGTTAAATGGTCATGGGCAGGACAAGGGTGCTAAGCTCACAGGTATTTTACTAGAGGCACGAGGCTTTTCACTCAAAAAAATGATCTAATTAATCATGTGCCCTAATAGAAAATTGCATATAAGCAGACTACAGAGCCCTGTCAAGCTGCAACATTGTGCATCGTAGGTCACTCAAATTTCGGGCTATGCCATCACAATGAATTATAAATAACAAAAAAAATGTACACAGTATCCTCGTCGTCATCATTGTTATTCTCCTCAAACCTTAAATTTAACCCCCTACATGTAAATGACAGGGAGGCAGTGCGTCTACCTCCCGACCTTCACCAGGCATCATCCCATCTCCTAGCTCACAACCATCAACAGTCTCGCTGCCTCTACCACCACCCAGCAATGTCACTCCCAGTCAGTGGCTCCAGCGCACACAGCTTCAAGATGCAAGAGAGAAAGGGAAGACAAGGAACCAGTAAGGCACTCTCCTGCCATTCCATCAGCAAAATTAGTTAAACAGACAATTCATGCATTCCTTGATTCTTCCCGATGTCAAATATCATGCCTTTAGATGCCTCCCCCTCCAGTTCTCCTACTATGATTATAAGTGTTTTTCTGTACTCGGGACAGTTAATACATTACAATAGAGATTGTCCTTAAAACTAAAACTGAAAACTAAGGCAGATGTGCACCCATCATTCAGTTTGCATTTTAAAATATTTCCTCTCTACATATATTCCTTCTATTTCCATCTATATAAATCAAAAGGTGCTTAGCTGACGGTTCCCTAAACACTGCGCTGCCCTGATTTGTTTTCATTTTCGACGCCAGCCTCCATGCCGCATATTACCGTTATTATTATTCTCTTTCCCATGAGAAAGGGGGCCGGCGGCCGACTGCACGCTTTCTCGAGTGCGTGCGGAAATAATGAGGGTAATGGCTTGCAGCTGAGGGGGAGAGCTGAGAATGACATGATTGCGGGTGCAATTACCGAAAGCATGTAAAACGGCCATCGGTCACAAACATGGTTAGAACAACATTTTACAGCAACAATAAGAAGTAGGAGATAGAGCGGTTGATCATACCCTGTACGAATCGGACACTACAAAGCACTCAGGCAGTCCGGGGCCTCTGGAGGGATCTTCGTTCACCATAAAAGTTTCGCTGGCCTGTAACGCAACATAAGAGTAATTTGCATTGGCAGAAGGCCTTCCGTTCTCCATTCATCTCTCACTGATACTTGCCCCTGATATAACCACCTCTGTAAAGTTTGTGTTTCACCCAGCACCAGGGTAAGATCAGGGCTGGTTCCATCACTGATTCCCACAAGCCGCACATAAGGGGCATCAAGTATACGCATTTACAAACCAAGATGACCAACACACGCAGGCTGGGGAGGTGAGATGGGACATAGCAGATGTCTGAAATGTGCACTTTGGAGTGTATCTGTTAATTTAGAACACTGGGCACGGTGAGCACGTGTCATGTTACTCTATATCAGCACAGATTCCAGACCGTGCGTTTCTGTTTAACTTGGATCACACCACAAAGCGTGCTGTAAAAAGAAAAATGAAAAAAAGCCTCTGCTGTCCATAATTTACACCTGTGAACTTTTCATATAGCAGTCAGCATTCCAGCTGCACGTGACTATGCGAGTCCAGGCCTCTGACACAGGGAAGTGGTATCTGTGCTCATCTCCATTGAAGGTAGTTCATTTGTATGCTGAGGGAGGCACTATCGGGAGCTCCCAGAGTAAATCAGAGACCATTGCTCTTGTGCTGTCAATTGAACTTGGACAAACCCGCGCGGCTTGGCTGGGACAGAACCTAAATTCCAGGTTCTGCGAAATCCAGGCCTCATATCCAATCTTTCGCCACAGAAACTCTCATTCTCATTCACGTGCAATCTCCGGACCCAGGCGCCGCTTACTGAAAAACCCGCATGATGCGGTGTGTTTCACACACAGTGAAACGCATGAACTCCTGGTCTGTCGGCCTGCCCGTCAAACAGTCAAGTGCGCACATAATCAGAGCCTCGCTCTCCCATCACACCAACACACACATGTGCATGCACGCACGCACACACACAAGCTCACACACAGACATATACCTTGAACCATAATGAGTGGTGGGGAAAAGCACTATTCAGATCTCCTCACCACAAGGGGAATCTGCCCCAGCTGAATAGCATGTGGCTAATGTCTAACAATCTTTATATTCAAATACAAGTTAATGCTTATATTATCCAACTGTTAAGCATTTGCACTGAGCACCATTTGCCATTGTGATACTTATAATGACTGAGGCCAAAGTAAAGTCATGTTCACCTACTGGACCATCTCATTCACAGGTGTGTTAACATCACTGAGTCAGCAGTTACTTCCCAGGAAGATAAGTGCTCAGTTAGCAGAAAGGTGCACACTGAGATGGATGAAGACTGGAGTGTCAGATGCACAAAAGCCTGGGTGCACTCAGATTCACTACATTCATTGGACCTCTTCGGCTTAATTAGCATATATTGATGCTAACCATCCCGTGTGGCTCTCCTACATCCCAGCCCAATTCTAAAGTCCGTATGATTTTATGGAACATAGTATTAATAATATATGCCATCATTATATATATAGCTAGCCCATATGGTCAGCCTTGAGCGAAGCCCTTCTCAAAGCTACAGTTAATTAACATTTAAGAAACAATTGGGGGAAAAGTCAAGGAAAAGGGAATTTACTGGTGACCTAAATGGGTAAAAAAAATTTATCATCAAAGATGCATCTGGTTTATTTTTACACTGAAGACTGTGAAAAACTGTTTTTTTTTTCTTTAACAAAAGCCACCATAGTATCGTAAGTGAATAAGTGCTACTATTTATGGATATTCAGTGAGGACTTAATGTGGCATTAAAAACTGATATTTTCCGAAGAGTGGGTTATTGACTGGTAATTGTGATCCCCGCATCAACCACAAATAAAAACAGGACCTTTGCAGCTATAAAGAGGTTTACCTCTCTTGTTTTTCTTGCTTCTTTCTTCCTTCTCTTGCACAAACAAAACATCTGAAATATGTATGTGGTTTGGGGTATGAATTTGCATACGTTTCATGGCAATGGATGAATCAGTGGAGACACACTTCCAGATACAGACACACAAACAAGCACCTGCTTCTCCCATGCCCTCTTCCAAACCAGTTGATCTGGCTACACAACAATCCACATGGTACCTGGTGATTTCCATTACGATTATTATCATTGTCATTGTGATCACTACATTTTATGATGGGGATTTTCATTACTATCTTTGGTTTGTTCGCTTTTTTGCCTGTTCGGATCATGGGAATTTGGTGCCAGACAGCAAGCCAAGTAACCTGCACAAGATGGCAATGACATCAAAGACAGACAAATCTCGTTTGCAAAAAGTTAAGGGAAAAAAAAAAACATTTTTTGAAGCAAAATTTACGTTCTGTTTGTCTAAGCCAAATCCACCTTGGGGAAAAATCTGGGAAAATGTGATATTTTATACTGGCATCCTAGCTGGAGAGGACATATAACTCCAAATTACTGAGGAGCCTTTCCCCCTTTGATGGTGGTTCCCTGGCCCACAATCATGCTGTTTGAAGCTAGTTAGCTATTTTTGTTTTTTCCTTGATGATAATAATACAAATATTTTCACAAATGCTGTATTTTCTGTTTTATGAGCTAAACTGTAAAAATAAAGACTGAGTGAAAAGAATCGTTTCAAAATATTGACACAGGCTGGTTGGCATGGCTTAAAAATGCATATGATTGTGAAGGAGCATATAGGTTCTGTACTTCAATGAGAACATTTTACATTTCATTAACAAAACAGCAGACTCTGCTGGTAGCACAGCTGGAAAGGAGGGAAAAAAGGTATGTTTTGAAAGCTGTGAAATGTGGAACCTCTGGGACAGGAACGGCCATTACGGCTGGGTGAGGAGAAGATGTGTTTTGATGAAATAGGCAGGTTTAAGTCTCTCACTCACATCAATGAGTCAGTAAGCTAAGTTAATAAAGTGCTAAACGCCAACAAGCATAGGATGCAGATAAACCATAAATGTGTAGATTATATACAAAATAAAAAATTGCATACAACTATATATCACTGCATAATAAAAAATATAATGTTTGTGCAGGGGTGCAGCTGTAGCGGTATTACAGGGATGATAGATGTCTGTCGTTCACTATAGTTTTTGCCCAAACTTTCCTGTCAATCTTCCATGGGGGGCCTGAGCATACAGTTAGGACTTTAGTAACCTAGGAAGCCTCCATAGGACCTTCAGCCTGGATTAATATAAATGACAACGGCAGAAGTAAGGCCAACACAAAGCGATGGCCACTTGATAATCTGTCCACTCTCGAATGCACACTGAACTGCTCAGTTATGGGCCTGCACCTGTTTCGCAATTCCAGCAGCTTTTAAAACAAACCTGACTAACATTATAAGCCACAATGTAGAAGGTAGCTTTTTCTGGAACTGCCATGAAAGCTCTCATTCATGTGAGAGCTTTTCAAACACTGCAGGAAAGATGGTTATATAATGTACAGGAGGCCCATTAGTCACACGTTAAAAATGTCACAATTATTGATGCTCCTTGCCGAGATTAACTTTGACCTAATGCAGGAGGATGTCCACTCTCCGACTAACTGAACCCTCTAAAGACTGAAGGGACAGTGATTACAGCATCAGCCTTTTAGAAAATCCCCATATTAGTACTCAGTGACCTTTCAGACTGGGAAATTTTATTCAAAGCTAATTTGGATATCTGGCAGATATCATAAGACGGCTCTAGAAGGAGCGCATAGCCATTAGAGGCAAAAAAACATGTAAGGACGTGTTAAAATTCTTTCAATTTCAATGTCGTTCAATAAAAGATTTTGTTGCATTAAAACCTATTTCCCGTTTTGAATGGAAAGAAAGAGATCATTCGCAGTGATTTAACAAAGAGTAAATGGCTATTTAATCAAACACATAATGAATTAAACGTGAATCTTCAGCGAAGAACCTGTAGCTTCGCAAATGTCTCACGTTTTCCCGGGGAAATGTCGTCATTTGACGCGTATGTTCGGCTGAGTCATTGTTTCAACAATTTTGACAACCCAGTCTGTTAATAAGCCTTAAATATTTGTGTTTAACTGGCAAATTGTATGGGAACGGGCAATTAATTTCTAATGTATTGCCCAACGCTTCTAAAACAAATAAAGACGGTTGTATAACCAGCACCAGAAGCTTTTTACACCCCCCCCCCAATCATTTCTCTTTGAATTTAGTGAGAAATAAGAATATTTAAAAGAAACCAAAAAGTTTTAAAAGGTGTGATATGTGCGTGCTGCAGTTAAAATGCCGCCTGGTTTTATGTTCTTATTAAAATTTTTCTTTTTATGATTTATTTTGTGCTATAGTTTTAGAAATTCTTTCACTTTTTGATACTGATTTGGTATATTAGCACACACGCGCCAAAAGGAATAAATGTTACAGAAGTCGTAATGAAGTGGAAATCTGGACACTAACCGTATCCAAACTCGACTTCGCTTTTTACTTTGTAAAGAACGGTTAAGGATGGGTGATCAGAGAGAACTGGATGGGGAGGGGCGCTAATTGTTTTTTACCAGGTATTTGATATCACGTATTTTTGATATCTAAATAGGAGACGGGTCAGAGGAAAAACAAAGTTTACGGTCAAATACAGTGGTGAAGATAAAAAACGCTAAAGAGTTAAAAAGAGAATTTAACTCGAAATATATAGTGCTATTGACCTGCTGCCTCTTGGATCTTAATGTCTCATTTTATGATGATTCTCAAAACTCAGAAACACTGGCAGGCAACTATGTATTAAAACGACCAGCAACAACATTCCCTCTCTAAGAACCTTCTTTTGCTTAAAGTTAGACGGCTTCTTTGCTACATTTCAAACTTATTTAAACAGCAAATGATTGATTTACGATGCACGTACCATTATGGAGCAGGGGGACATTTGCCACCAGTCTCAAAGACCCATTTTCCTCTTTGTAAAGTTCAGCTTCTCAAAGAGGAGAGTCAGTTGGACTCGGTTTCTTCGGTGATACCGGAAGCGAAAAAAAAACTTAATACAAAACGCACCGTGAACCAGCTAGCATTTCGTAAAAATGTGGTTTGGCTCTTCCTCGGGAAAAGGTAGGATAGATAGATTCGCCAAAATCGCTCCGTCTCTCCTACAATCAGGATGATTTTATTTAAACTTAAGCGTATACAGCTTCCATCGATAAAACTGGCGGTTTCTGAACTCCAGAAGACCTACTGAAGTGTCTGGACGCGTCGTTTTCTCCGTCTACAAGGGTGTCTTGCGAAGGAGAGCAACAGAATCCGAACAGAGCGCTTATTTCGTAAGCAACTGTGGTTAAAATTAAAGTTTTGAGTGAACCTAACAAATGTAATAAATAATTAGTATTATATAATACGAATATTTTCAGAATAAATGTAGATCTTTTTAAGTTACAAAGTAGATCATCTCCTCACTTTGAGCCCTTCTCTTCCCGTCTGTCAAAAAGTGGGATTTCTTTCTCTTCTCCTCTTCTTTAGAGCTAAGATTAAACTAAAAAAAGGAGATAACAGTCATATCTCGAGCACCAAAATCATTGCTAAATAAACATCCAAGAGAAAAAAGTGAGGCAAAGATCGCTAAAGTTTTCAAAGAGGGAAATACACATGCATAAGCTAAACATACACGAGTTGTGTATGTGTAGGTACCAGTCTGAATTTAAATGTCGTCTAACGTGCACTGTGGCCAAGCGGTCTATCAAGCTCAGAAAAGCGACTAGTGAGCGGGTGAATTATTAATAAGAAGAGCGGTTCACAGTCTGTCGTGCTCAGAGAGTGACCAGGGCGGCAGCTGGGGCTTTAGAGGAATTAAATACGGGCTCGGGGTAAATCATGGACGGCGGGGATTAATACTCAGATGCAACAGTGCAGAAGCCGGGGGTGGGGTGAGGAAAAGGGTGGTTGGGGAGCTGAAGATAAACAAACAATATAATATTAAAATTCTATAAGCATATCAAGGTCTGAAATATATAAACTACTTTTAATAAAATCTTCGTGTGTGTAGCTGGTTGTGTCATCTATTAGTCAAAAACATAATGATTCAAAACTTTTCGCGCCCTAATGTCAAAATATGTTTTTCTGTATTTGCATATCGCAAGCCAAAGAATTGTATAGTTCACCTTGGCGGTATTTAAAAGGCGCACGTAGGAGTCTTTATTAGTGAAATTAATGAGGAATGTGAATAAAATGGCATATGGAATTTTATAATATTATGTAATGCAACGATTTTTTTCATTAAATATAATCGTTCTCAGACGTGACGCTTTCCGATGGGTTGTTACTGCGCGCCCAGGCTGTAAGGTTCCAGAAGAGCACGCGCCTGCGCTGTTAGCCACCAACCAATTGATTAGTCGAAGAATTTCCTGTAGTATGACACGTTCGACATCAGTTTGGCAACTGCTCAACACTTTATTGGAGATGGAAAGTCAAATAATTTTGGCAGAAACATGCAAAAAGTACAATAAAATAAAACATATCAATACAAAGGCGTTACTATTCCATGGATTAAAACACGAAACCGCTCATGACAATAAATTTTAACGGGTCTTAACAGATGTTAGGAGTACATTATACCAAGTAACTTAACTTTTGAAGGCGCAAGCGAAAGTAATTTATGTAAAGATTTTATTTTATTATATTTTGTGTAAAGTATCAGTACTAGTAAAACTAATAAATAATGGTAATAAGTTTATTATTATTATTTATTATTACTATTCGCCTAATTAAAGTAGCTTACATTTCAGAATAAAATATACACAAGGTTATGTTAATGATCTGCTGTTTCTATGAAGTTTTTGTTAATTGTCACGTCAATCAAAATAACATTATGTATACATAATTTAACTGCAGGTATTTGGTGTTTAATGTTTATAATGAATTCGCTTCATAGCAAAAAATATATATATATATAATCAAAAATTGTTTTTTCTAACTGAAAATACTGACGTATATATAATTGTGCTAGGACTATAATAAGTCTAAAACTAAATTCTTAATAGAGACTAAAAGTAATCAAATGTATCGGCGGAAAAACAGCTCTACAGGTGTTCGGTTTTCATTACAGATTTAAGTTTAATGTCAACCCAGCCCTGAAACCAATTAGCACATATATGTACGGGGCACGCACTGATATAATATTTAAATATTCATATACTGAACGGATTTATAAAAATAACCTATACTCAGAACAATAACTTACAGAACGTTTGCAACATAATCATACGCTTATTAAGATGAAATAAAATGAATAATATGCATTACAAAGTTTCCGTTAATGCTGTGTCCTCTCGTTTCTCTAATCATATTTCTCTGGAAGTACCGCCAGCAAGCGCTGGACTAAAATAGATAACTCAGACGATTAGGACGGTTTAAAGCTTTTTTAACCTACAATACGACTGTATGCCTCGCTGAACAATGAACAACAAACTTATTACTTTTTACACTGATGTATCGACTCAAAATGAAACTTCAACACCCTACCAATAAATGAAGAACTTTTCACTTTAAATTCACTTTGAATTCAATTTCGAAATAAATCATTTGCTCCAATAAAAAGCCAGAGCTCAACAGCTAATTACGCTAAATTTCCTGCTTTTAATTAACAGCAAATCCAGTAGTTTTTTTCTGTTTAAAAGCTCTGTGGTCCAATTCCTCCTGGAATCGAGATTTCTTCCTGTTCCAGTGAGTCACAAGATGATAAAGCGTTACGGGTGGTTCAGAAATTTTGACAAAGTTTTAAATTTAAACTATATGATTTGCCAAAGTACTGAGACAATAAATTCTTAAATTCTAGCTAACGCATGCCGTATATTGAGTATATAGCACGGGTAACATTTCACAAAAGCCTCACGCAAAATGGTTGAAAATTGCTAACTAAAAAGAATGGATTTAAATGCTAAGCACTTTATCTCACAAGCATAGGCCAACTGTTTGTACTTTAGTGAATAAGCGCAAGACGAAGTTTTTAAGGTCAGAAAATAAGAAGAAAATGTATAAATACACAACAACCTGCTTCCTGCAGACGTGTAGTCATCTATCCTACAGGTATACAAATAACCACTTAATCACCTACTTAGATTCCTTGTCTTTTTAAAGTGTCTAATTTGAGCGTTTGAATATATTTCAACTTAAAATGTTCACGGTCATTTTACTAAATCTGAAGCATTATACGTTTAGAATATTAAATCACATCTCCTTAACATTAACAAACTGTTGCATCAATGGACCTGTAAATAACTGGATTGTAGATATGAATACATGGAAACCTGAATGAAATATGTGGCCCTAAATTTCTTTAAAACGTCATTTGCAGTTTCTTTTTTCTAAAAACCGAATAAAACATATGCAATAAGTAAAACGGAGTAACCAAGTTTTTGGGTCTATTAATGTTCCTTGCTTTTAAACGGATAAATTATGTGCTAATTCAACACTTTATTCAATTTCGTAAGTGGAACAAAACGATTCTGATTTTATGTCCAATTCTGTTCCATTTTTGAAGCAAAAATGAGGACAAAAGAACAAAAAATAGAAATTATGGCACATTTGAAAGAGAACTTAGCACCAGTGCGCAGTTAGAGAAAGGGATCGAGGTTCAGCATACAAGTGTGACCGTTTCTGTTATTATTTTAAGAACTCTTGTTTATTCTAAGGCTCCACCAGGCCTATTTATTTGATATGCGGTTCAGTGCATTACATTATATTTATGTATCTCACTTCGAACCGCGATCGGCTACTGTACAACTTCTGAAACTTAAAATAGGTTGATCAGCGACAAAAGCTTGATGCAGGACATACATTAATTGTACTTTGTAACAGAACAAATTATCAGTATGACATTCAATGACTGTTTACTTAATTATATTAAAGGACCTTCCATCACTGCCACATGGGGGTAAAGTGTTTGTATTGGGATGATGATTTTTTAAAAATACAATTCTATAAATATCTTCTAGTTCTTTTGCTTGTAATGCTAACGAGATGTTAACATGCTGATGCATTTGGAGAGCTTCATTCACACAATCGGAAAAGGGTATTAGGCCTTTAAGTCTGGGCTGTTTAGCTGGACCAGTCTTTTATAAAAAAAAAAACACAGCGCGGAACAATAAGTTTTAGCCAAAACGACTGTGTGCGAACCTCGCCACGTCACGTTGTATACAGGCCTGTAACACATTTGAAACACGTCTGTGGTGTAATTATTTCAGACTACTTTCTTTAATATATATATATATATATATATATATATATATATATAGTATACAATAATACAGGTCTTTTGAATGCTTTCATATAGCGTTAATTCATTTTTAATAAAATAAATCCAAACCGACCACCAAGGGTTTCCCCCCAATTTCTGTTCCGTGGGTTAACGTGGAATTAAGTACTGACAACTCTACACATTTTGCACAATAGAATGTACAAGACAATGCAAGTGCCTCATGTTAGAGCTGGACATATTCATTTTATTTTAAACTACAATTATTCTAAAATAGTACTTTTGGAAGACCTAAAAGTAAAATTAAGCTTCGTCTCTTCTGTTAGATCGTACCCATTGCTTGGAAAACGGTTTTTGTTTTATGTGTACTAGTTTATTTGTTAAACAGTATAATTCTGGGTAGTTTTTGTGCTGAGACGTCTTTTTTCTTCCTGATTGCCCCGGAGAAAGTTCCATAAAATCGTTATGCACCACAAGAGTCTCAGCCAACTAAATATTTGTGCATTTACAGATTCGGCTCAGCTACATTGCCCTTTGACCTTAATATCATTCATATTAATAGAAGAATGTTTGTTAAAATCTTATAACATGTAATATTTAAAACGTAGTATTGACGATGTTTTGCAATCATGTCTACTCTCAGCTCTCTGTGGCTCTTTAACCCTCTGTCTACTGCACAAGTTCTCTTTACCGGATAATTAATTACGAGCAGAGACCTTTCTTCTCATATTCTCGCGTTTTTCTGTATCCACAAAACTCATAAGAAAAAAAACAACGCGAATAAAGGGCACAGCCAAGAATTCAATGATTTTGAGTCGCAGAGACGGATGGAGACATTGTTGTGCATTCGTGGTCACTGCGCTCCCTTCTTCCGTGATCAAAAATACCAGCCTTTCGTGCATTACAGTTTTCTTTGTAAATCATCAAGCGAAGGCTAAAAATCAGTATGAAACACAATCAGTATTCTTTTCAACGTTAGCGATTCACTTTTGTGTGCATGGGTCCAATGAAAGTTGAAGGTATAGCACGAATTTAGTATGTTTAGGAGAAGGCTGTCATACACATAAAAACGTGAACAGGCAAGAATATTTTTACAAGGATCCAGTCTCTGTATATTTTCTTTAATAACCATAGTAATGTACTTAGTATACTTTTAAATCCTTGAAACTCCCACACAAAAGCCAGCAATTATAAAACTCTACTGTTTTGACGGCCAAGCATGAAGAATAACCTAGGCGTTGGAAACGGTGTAGTTGCTAAGATATGACAAGGACAAACTAGCATTGCAATTTGGCATGGTACACCCTATCCAGAGTACATTGTGTGACTTTATTCTGGAAGTACCTACAAATCCTCTGTAGTATTACTGGAAAACTTGAAACACGAAAGTACCATTAAAAAAAACAAAAGAACTTAAAGCTCAAATAAAATCTTGTTATACCTTTCAGCATTCATCCTATTTATTTTTCTAACACTACAGACTTCTTTTTAATGTGAAAACAATTTATGTATTCAAACCTTCAAAGACCAGGCAGCCTCTGAATTATATTGTAAGTACCTTGGCTGCACACCTTTGTCAACAGTTCAAAAATAACACAGTGAAAACTATCAAAAATCAGCCTGGGATCCACTGTAAAAATAAAACAGATACACAAATGCAAAGCCAACTATACAAAGGGTGCCTGGTAACTACTCAGCCCTTTCAGAGTTTCAAAAAGCCTCGATCCATCATTTCAAGGACAGATATCTGTATTAGATGCTGATGATAGAACAATTGGTCAGCTCTATCTAGTGCAATGATAATATTCCAGAACTAATGCAGAGAGTGAGTAAATGAAGCATTTACAAAATAAAAAATGAATCCTAGATGGGAAGATCCCACGTCCTACAAGGACTTTAGATCCAAATCAGCCTGTGGTCAGTCCTTTCAGATGAAACGTTTCAATCCCCTTTAGGTCTCAGGTACGTAGAGTTGATGCAGTGGCATGGATAGGTTTGTCGCTACAGACATGGCAGTGAGGGAGTGTTCACGTGTATAGAACAGGTGCTGAATAATAAATTCAATTACATGAAATCACATCTGAATGCCTCCAGCATCAGTCAGTGGAACCACTGCTGTAGATCAAGCTCTAGAAGAGAGGTCTGCAAAATAAATCTGCAATTGGCTTGTGGCAAGGCATTCATCCAGTAGGAGAACTGGTCCCTCTGTGTTTGAAAGCCATCACAGTCCAAGGTTCCCCCCACTTTATCATGTTCCTGCACAGGGCCCAGGGAGCCAGGGGGGGAGGATTGTTTGTTAGAGGTCAAGCAATGAGCAAGGGGCTTATCTCCTACGACCATGATGGGGTTTTCAGCAATGATAACTAGCAACAGCGACCGGTGTGCGTGCATGCTTGCATGGCCCCACATCAGCTAGAGTAACAGTGAGCATAGGGGATGGCCATGAATGGATCACACACCGTAGTGTTGTGTGTGTGGGGGGGGGGGGGGTGAAAATGTCCATGTACCTGCAATGCCAGCATTCGTCACTCTCAGCTCCGAAGCCATTTGGTTCCCTTAGAAAGAACATGGCGAGTAGCTCAAAACACGGTCTGCGCCCAGCAAAACCACAGCCTGGAAAACGAACAAGGGGCTGTAAAGTGAGTAAAGTCAGGGTGCATTCTGGCCCTGGTAATAAGATATCCTCCCATTCCTCAGACATTTATAATCAAAAGCATGCGCGAATATTCATGACTGTACATTTTATAAAATATACCACCAATCCACCTTTCAGTCATTTAACCCAAACAGCACAACATGTAAAGTAAAAGCCTAAATAAAAAGCACACAGACTTTATATGTACAGATAAATGAAAGGAATTCAGTCCTAGTGTGAACTCTGACTTGTAAATAAGTGTGAGGCTGTATCCGTAGTCAGTTAATTCTGGGTAGAGTTTGGAGTGTACAGCAGTGTTTCCCAATCTGGTCCTCAGGGACCCACAGTCGCTCCATGTTTTTGCTACCTCCAAGCTCCCTCCCAGATCCGGGCCCTGCCAGGTCTGGGTGCTGGGAGGGAGTGAAAATGTGGACTGTCTGTGGGTCCCCGAGGACCGGATTGGGAAACACTGGTCTACAGGAACAGCTGTGGAGGGGGCAGCAGGACTGTCCTCCCATGGGACAGATGAGGACCTCTAATCTGTTTCCCTGGCGCTTCTTAAAAGAGCACAAACAAAACATACTGGAGGCTGTCTTACTCTGATCCACTGTCACCCCCCCATCCATCCATCCATCCATCCATCCATCCATCCATCATCACTTGCCCACTTCTCCCCTTGTATTCCCCAATTCTCATTGCTGTTAGTATTGGGCTTTTCCAGTTGACCTATTATGTCACAGATGTAAAAAAATAATTAAACTAATAATATTGGATGCGTGGACAAATAAAGAGACACAGACATTAATTGCGATCTGGTCGGAAGAACAGATACAGCAAGATCAGGATAACATAAGAAATGAAGTATTTTGTATAATATACCATGACAGCACAATATTGGAAATTTTTCAGATATTGCAATGTAATTTTGTTGTAATAAATACTGGGGTATAACATCAACATAAATTTCCCATGAACCCATCTAGGAGTAATTTTAAACAGCAAGGATGAAAATGATTGTCTTGTAGAACGCATGCAGTACTCAGGCAAAAGCAGCAGAGGTAAACTTTGAACCTGATTTTTAATCATATACAAGATAATCTTGAAAAGAAATAACCATCAAAATTGTAACACTTCCTAGGTTTTTTCCATATGACTGTAAAATGTTATAGCGAGACTCTTTGCGCTATAATGTCCAGTCTGAATTAAAGATAAGAAAAAGCCTGATCTTAATCTAGTGGACTAGCCATGTAAGAATTGGATGTGCATTACATGTGATGTTGGTATCACACGTCATCCAGTCCTATCACAGCCATTTTTTAAATTCAGTCCAAAATATCCCGTCTCTCAGTGTGACGTCATTCAGCACTGGCACCAGTAAAGCAGAGCTCTACGCCAGTTTGAGTCTAACTGAACATATGCATGACTCCCAATTGCATTATCTGGGTGTCTTAGTCCGACTCTGAGAAATTTGATTTCAGTTGGACTAACATGTTTACATGTACTTTAAAAGTCCAGTTTTAGTTGGACTAAGACAATAATTCAATTTCTTAGTGTGCATGTAAACATACTGAGTGACACACACACACTCCCTTGCAGGTACTTTCAATACCACCACATGGCAATACGATTTTGGACATCTGCACAGTGACGCAGAGATTAACTGGGGGCGGTGGGGGCAGAAGCATTCACAAGAAAGCCAGGACAGAGCCAGAGGGATCAACAGTTCCTGGACTGAGGGATTATGGGTAGGCCAGCAGACAAAGTGTATATTTTGAAGTGTATGTGCTGTGGGGTTCATGTGAAGAACAGCAAGAGGTCAGTGTGGTTTGGCACTGGACACCACAAACTGGCCCTCAGGAAGTCTGATGGGGCTCAGGGGTTTATCTGTTTTCTAGATGTGAGATGTGACCTTTGAAGAAAGAGTCTTAATGTGCACACACAGCTGGATGGAGGTGCCATTAAGTACAGTTTGTGTCAGGATAAAGCAAGCCCAAAACTGAAAAACGGGGGACATGGAGTCAGAGTGTTCAGATCATGGGTCTTCAAGGGTCTTCCCATCAAACTTCAAAAGCTCACTCGAGCTCCTCCCAGGGCCATGGAGCCAGGTGTCAGCAAAACCTTTCTGGTCTTGTGGAGGCCCCTGCCGGTCACAGGGCCGAAAGTGGGCGGCTATGGAACGGCTGATGGCGCATCAAAGATCCCTGAGCAGGGTGCAGTTCACTGTGGTCGGATGGGATCTTCAGTGCTGCACTATGGGGTCTACGGGGGCGGATGAGTTAAATGGAGAGAGAAGAGCGGAGAGGTGGGGGTTGTCTCTGCCAACCACAGCAACCTGGCAGAGATGGCCCCGGGCAGCTGGCACCTAAGTCCTAGGGCTGCCATCGGACGCCAAAACCTGCTCCCCCTTGTGATCACAACACAATGAGGCTGCATATACCCAAGCAAAGGGCATGGGAATGCATGCACAGGGAATATACATGCATACATACATGCATACATACATGCATGCATACTTGCAAACACCCACACATGGGGCCAGTATGCCTGTGCCGGGGAGAATGGGGCAACGTGAAAAGAAGACCGGCGCCAACCCCTCTTCAACCAGCTGTGCCCAGGCTTCACCATATGTACCCCTCAGCCCTCACAGACGGACCCCTGCCACACTGCCAGCGGAAGCAGGACACGCCGTGTGCCTCTGTGTGTGTGTGTATGCGCTCTCTTTTAGTCATAGTCATTCTGTTCTTTGCTTTTTCTAGCAAGTCCATTTTAAGTTTTGAAGTATTTGACAGTATCATGGGTGGATACAAAGGGAATCATACTGGCTGTGCGTCATCCTCAACTTGTTTTTCTAATATTCAGCCCTATTTGGACATCTGCTGCTGTCCCATAGTACAGGATCCATGAAGGACCATTATTACTGGATCAGTGACACCAGGCTGTGAACCTCAGCGAAAGGACACCTAGATACATGGCTGTACTGGGGCTGCAATCAGCTAGCCAGTCTGTTTCCTCACGGGTAGCTTAAGTTTATCAAACCAAAGGTGTTGGCCAGTGCGCAAAACACACTCAAACAGGCACTTGAAAAGACACACATGGCAAGCATGTATCGACACTGATACATCAGCCTTTCGACAGTAGAATATAAAGATGATGGGTCTTGTGGAGGGGGGTGGCGCAAAATGGCCAAAAAAGTAACAGGGAATCAGATGGAATATCTGAGCTAGGGTCTGACAGGAAAGTGGGAAAGTGTTCAAGGGAAACCATCAACATGGGATTAAGCTCTGCTGGCCTCCCCTGGGACGCCCTGCCACACACTGTCCCCAGCTCCATGCCCACGCCACCTCTTTGTGCCTCGTGAAGAGTGCGGTGACATGTGGTCTGGTCCAAGCATGCCTCTCTCAAACGTCAGACCCTCTACCCAGTGCTAGCCCGGCTCTAAGCCACTTAGCTTGACTGGCATCGAGCGGAGTCACCGAGAAAATGTGAAGAGGTGCCTTTGTGCACAGATGTGTCAGTGTAAGGGGAGGAGGGCAAACGTGTGGGGTTTTAGGGAGTGAGAATACGGTGTGCGAGAGCTCTAGGGCACAAGCTGAGAGGTAATCACCACCCGCCAGTTACACGGGAACAATCGTTTCAGGAGTTACATTCTGCACACATTCTTAATTTGGGAGGGGGACATTTTCAAAGAGCATCTAGATGAGATCCTTTTGTACATCTCACACCCCAACCCCCTCCCCAGGCTCTGCCTTTAATCTGGCCGTGCCTGAGTGGGTTCTATATGTGCCAGGAGTGGGCACCATGCCCAGATGACCCTGAGGCAATATGGAAATCACCACGGAAACCCCAGACCACCATTGCCACCCCCACCCATGCTCCGGTTGCCCTGATGCAAAACTCCTACGGCAGCCCGTCCCGAAAACGGCCGGCCTCTGCAGCCATCATCCTTTTTCGGTCCCTGCGCATCTCTGAAAGGACCCCCAAAGCTCCGCCTCCCTACTGTTCACCAGTGCTGACCTCCAACAAACACACACAGCAGAATCAGAATTTATGGCATTCTCAAACAGGACCTACATCGCTGCAAAAGGGTTTGCATCAATCCGCCTTCTAAAGCACGATGGTGCCTAAATGGGCCGGGTGGGGGCGGGCAACACTACCTGAGGGGTCTGAAGTCCACATAGCAGTCTGTGCATCTCCGGCTAGCTCATCCTGTGTCAACTTCATCAATGACCCATGAGCCTCACCTCACAGCAATCAGCTCGATGTCTGCAGAGGTGCAGTGCTACTGCGGCCCGTCAGGCCGAGCTGGTTCTACAGTGGACCAACTCTGCTCCCTCAGAAAGGTTTAAAGGTTTTTTTTTTCCCTCCACAGTTTTGTCCATCTTATTCTGCCACACACTCGCCAACCCCATTTTCTCAGTCCCATTGGTTTCACTTATTAAGTTTCAAAGGTTTCTGGGCAACGTGGTTCGGGGGTGGGGGGACCATGGCATTTTTTTGGCACACCACCAGTCTCTTCTTGCCGGGAACAGGGGGGTTGCCATGGTATTGGTGGGCACCTCATAAAGAGGACCATTGTTGGGCTGTGTGTGTGTGAGCTTGGGTGTGTGTCACCAGCCACCATGCCAGCTTCGTCCGAAATGCCCGGATTCAAAAGGCACCCAGATCTCCTTGCATGCTGCCTTTGCCAGTCTGTAACACAATTACACCCAGCAGCTTTTTCCACTCCTCTGCGTCTCCCTCCTTCAGTGCCACCCCGAAAACCTCTAATGGTCAATCCATAACGAAGCCAGCATCTCTGCTGAACTTGTATAGGTTTTGATTCACCTACGATTTCTTTTATAAGCTACATTCACTTGCTTGCGCAATGATTTTATCCAATAAAAGCACACAGTTTTTATGCGTTTATACAGCTGCACATCTGACTGCACCAATTCACAAGGGAACTAAAGCTGAGCTCCACCTGGGATTTCAAACAGAAGCCCTGGGGTTTCAAACTCACACAGTGATCCACCTACCAGCTACCTGCTATCCCTGTGAGGTCCGCAACAGATACGCGCTGCTATTTCATCCAGGTTAAAAACAAGATACGTATGCACCTCAGCCCATCTTTTTGAGGATGTTCACAGCTAACAATATTAACCTTAGAAATATTTTTTTTAAATATTACCTGTCAGACTGAGAAACCAGGCCTTAAAAACATTAAGTAACACAGTCAGCAGCACTCCATTAACAGCTGACCTGCCTCAGGCTTAGACATTCCTGTTTCTAAAAAGGGCTCCCTTCAACCTTCCCTTTTTTAAAGCAGGCTGCCCCATTACTGACAGAGGCATATAATTTGGGTTTGTTTGTGATTATTTCAGATCAGCACAGCCCCCAAACACTGTGTCACTATGTGTGAAAGCCTGGAAACAATTTGTGGCACCAGAACTCCAAAGAGAGAGAGAGAGAGAGAGGGTAATTCCATTTACAAACATTTGTTAATGGCTCAAATGCTCCAGTGCCAGTAACCTTTGACAGGTGTCTGCTCTTAGTTCCAGTGTGCTACCATGCAAGTGGCCACTGCTGCAGGCTGGGGTCAGGTACCACTGTGACTGCGACAGCTTTTCAAATTCAAACCAGGGGACAAAGCAGCCACAGAGAAATGAGGAGTCTAGCGACCTCTGGTGGTACCTGCTGTACATTACATGGTTTGACTAACAAATACTAAGGAGCTGGGAAATATTTTTGCTCAAAACAATGTTTTGAAAACATACTAATTTCTTAAAATGGACACTCCTTTGTAATATTACAAAAAATCTATTATTGGAATAAACCAATCACAATAGCAGTTTAACATATTGACTTGGATTTACATCAGCAAGATCAGCAATGAATAGTACAATGTATGATGTCTAAGCTAGATATTAAATATGCACAATTAATACAGCCTTGCTTAGTGTGTCAGATAAGCCAGGCTCCTTAAATACCAGCTGCCCCATCTAACCTCGACACTTGAAACCAGCCACCTGGTTTGCTTCTTCACAAGACTTAATTCCCAGGCTTCCTCTAGGCTGATCTGGGCCAGGCGTCTTTTGTCTGCATCCGTTGCCTTTGAGCATTATGAATGCAGCTTCCATTTGCGTACCTTTTTGTTTTTGCAGGCCCAGATGGACGTTGCAGATTTAATTGCAATTAGACGAGTTAATTATAATTGTTCTGCGTGCGTCAAACTCCGTCTACCTGTCCAGCTGTATCGGACAATCAGTAGTGAGTTGCTGTGGGCTGATTTGGCTGCCTGTCTGCACAGCCCGTCCCGCACTTGCCGCGTGTGCATTAAGTCCCCCAGTAGAGACCCTCTTCTATTTTGCGGGACAAACGAGCGTCTGTATGCACACAAGGATGCGGTGTGAGAGGAACGGGTATTGGGACACGTTTTGTTGTTTCGTACCCCCCCGTGCAGAGACATCCCCTCATTGTGGAGGGCAAGAAAGACCGGGCTTTCTGGGGGGTTCCAAAGGGGTTAAACCTGAGATTTTGGCACGAGGTGGGGTTTGGCTTCCTTTCATACATGTGGAAATCGGCTCTGAACAGATTTTGAAGCGAGCCGGGCGCCAGCATTGCCATCTGTTTTGAGTTGTGACCCCCCCTCCCCATCCTCCCCCGCTTCTACTTTCCCCAATCGCTTCTCTGCCAGCACTCTCCTGTTCGCTCTCCCCCAATCACCACGCATGTGCCCCTCTCTCCCTTCCTGGCCAGCACTGCCACGCTACCTGGCCATGAGAGGCGAAGGCGAAGGGAAAAAGCTGGGGGAGCGTCTGCCAGTGGACATTAATGAGGGATTTATAGCATCGGGCGCTCATATTAGTAGACGCACAAGCGCTGTGTTTCTCACCTTACACGCCCAGCAACACCTCAGCTCACATACATGCACATGTGTGTAAAATAAGCCGCAGCTGCGAAAGTCAAAGATAAACAAGTCAGATTTTTGTTTTAATTTATGCAAACCATATGTACGCACCTTCCCAGAAATATTACAGAAAGGGGAAACTTTTGCTTTTTTGTTTTCAATTTACTCCTTACTCATGAACTTCAAGTCGTGCATATCACATCTATATTCGAAATTTCAGGGGGAAAAAAATGACACGCAGAATTAATGTAACATTTTTCGTGAACAGACAGCCTGGGTGCATGTGCAAGCAGGCTTAATTTCTGGTGTTACCACATGGTTTTGTTTCAGTGCCGATACCTGCATTCCTCAACCTGTCAACTTTGGCCAGCGACTGCAGGGGTCCTTCACTAATGAGCTCATTAGGACAAAGGTGAGCTTTAAATGAGGAGAAAATAAACAAACTCTGTGACTAATTACAAGAGGATCGATGATGCCGCCATGCCGGCACAAAGCAGCTTTCTCCTGTTTTTTACCTGTACTGTTTTGTTCTTTGTATTTTTTGGGTAAATGGCGAATTATCTGCCAGGTTCTTTTTTTCAGAAACAATTGACTGGATTTAAAAAATATTACTGGGCAGGTGTGTGAAAGAAGCAGATCAATCTGTGGGATCTTCCAAGGTAGTGTTGCGTATATTAATTCTTGTAGAATATGTGTAGATATATTAATTACATGCAGCAGTTTCTAGTTATTCATGGTGTGACATATACATTTTTAAAAGATTAGTCAGAAGGAAAAAGTAGACTGAAAAGAAGTTTTTTTTAAAAATGGAGAAAAAAAGGTACAGTCTTGTTATGAGCATATAAGCCCATCTAGGTAGAGAACCTCTGCTTAAAAAGCCATAGGTAAAGAAACACATTACAAAGGAAGAGCTACTCTTCTGTTATTGTCATCCAAATGGAGCAAAATCATAAAGGAAACGAGAGAAACGGACAACGATCTGTGATAGAAGCCAATAACAACAGACCACTGTATAAAACACCCTCCTACTTTTAAATGGCTACTGGTCCCACTTGGCAGATAATACATCTGGCTCCTTATTTAAGATACAGTTGAATTATTCTGGTCTTAATCCAATTCGTGTAAAACCAGCAAACTACATATCAGCTTGGTGAGGGTCTACGAGGTGAAAGGCCTCATCTTATAATCTAGATGTGATTCACAATCAGCTGGGCCGAGGGCTTCTGCATAAGCATTTCCAGATCCTGATCTCATGAAACATTAAGCTGGGCCATTACAGATGCTGCTCTCCAAAATGACAGCATAAGCGCCCCCTGTGGCACAGCCTTGAAACTGCAACCCAACACCCCTTTACCAGTAGACAGGCAAAAAAAAACAAGTATTGCACAACACATAGCTCATCTTTAACTATTATATGCCTATTCATACATTTAACTTATTTTAAGAATTCCTCAGAATTTTGATGATAAAAAAGGAAAAACTGGAATGTAAAATTTGAAAAACAGATTACGTTTTTTAAAAATAGTATGAGATGAGGTGCCATCTGTTGTTTTTTTTCTAGATTAAAAAATACAAAATGAAGCTAAAGAGATGCCGATCTTAAACATGGACTGGAAACAAGGAGGACCACTGAAGAAGCTATCAAGAAGGCCAGGCGTAGAGGATAATAATACAGCAGAGAGGAAAGGAGGAGGAAAGCGGGTAGCACATCGGCAGCGGGCCTGCGTAGAACGCCTGTGTGTCATGAATAAGAATTGCCGTGTACCTCATGAGGTCGGCTGAGTCGTCGTTTCTCCAAAGCGGCAGCATTATTTCAACACGCACAGCCGCTCTAGGTCTCTCTGGTTCCGCGTGGCGTCCAGCGTCCGGCTAATGGACACGCCAGACTCGTTACTCTAACGCTGGGTGACAAGGGCACCTTGGGTTGCAGATGTTCGCTCAGATGACAGATGGCACTGGCTTGGTTTGGGGACAGCAACTGTGCCAGCTTTGTGCCACCTGCACCCACACACCCCCCCCCCCACCCCATCCCCTTGCCTCAAAGTCTTTCTCCACACATCCAAACACCCCCCCTCACCCCCTCCGAGCTTGGCATTATGTGTGGGGATCGTCTGGCATAGCGGGCGCCCAGGGAATGCCAGGCAGCTGTCTGGACAACGTCTGGGCTTTCTCACAGTCACGATGCGTATGGGGGTCGGCACAGCTCCGAGCCCTAAGTCGCTCAGCTGTCAAAGGGAGTCGCCAATATTAAACACCGTTCATTAGATAATACTTTCCAGCCCCCAAATAGCCTCTCAAACATTTCTTCAATCAACAACTTTAGTTTCCCTCTGTGAATCCTCCCAAATAGTACACTGGGCTAAATGTTTGTTGCTCACTTGTGTTTATCGCTATTTTTAAACCTACCCTAATTTTTACACCCCAGTACGTTCATTAAGAAAGAAGATCACTCATTTCTAAAAAAAAAAAAAACTCCTGAATGGTGGAATTCACATTCACTGTCGATCAGGTGTCTTTGCAATACATCTGCACAGAGGCGAATGAATGGAGTAGATTTCAGGTAGCTGACACATTTCGACTGCAGGGAAAAAGCTCCCTGTTTATCCTATAGGTCTTCCCTGACAGACAGGAATGAATTCCCCGAGGCATCAGCCAACCCCTCCCAGCCTACCTTGCACCTCAAACAGGACTCTGGTATATTTATTAAATTTGAAACTAATTTCCCCACTGAATGTTAAGCTTTAATTATGAACTAAGTTGTTTCTGCCACTTCAGTCTTAAGAATCACTCTAATTGCAATTGTCTAAATACATCCACAAACTGACAACCACAGTCTTGTGTTTGAATATGGCGAAAATGTATATCACTGTATTTAATTACAGGCCAAATGGATGATTTTCTAATTAAGCACGAGGATCAGCCCCCTGATCTACCCATGGTTCAGTCTCCTCAGTCACTCGGAAAGGCAAACTTCCAGGGATTGGCGCTGACACAATAGTTGAAAGCAGGTGTGAATATGTGTGTTGGGACTGGGGGGGGGGGGTTTCTACTGACATCTTGGAGAAGCAACACGCTCATTGATCTCGTACAGGCAAGCAAGCTGCCCAGTGGAATGCACATGGCTGAAGCAGGGTGTTGTCTTCTGAGCTTGATGCCTGTGAAACAGCAGGTCTGGAGCTTTTATGATCGGTCCACTGTGGAAGCGCATCCACCTGCCTCACAGGTCTACCACAGAGTAATCTGTATACATTTACCTGCTGTAAGCTGGCAGTCATCAGCTAACAGAATTCACAGTCTGACCTCAAATGGCACTATGGATACAAATCACTACAGTGGATCTTTACTGGAACCTGACTGCCCACCCTTAAGTCAAAAATGTAGAGGCACCCATGTCAGACACCAAATTTTCCTTTCACAAAAATGGGTTGCATAAAAACAAGAAAATTTGTACGGGGCTCACCGTCATGGATTTTTTTGATGAACAATGGGGAAACATCTCATGGATGATTTCACACCACTGGAAATTATAATGGTTCAGAAGACTTTTTCCAGATTAAATCTCTTTTGAGCATATGAGTCTTTTTTGACCCAGTGTGAAATATCTGACAAGTGTGAAATATTTGACAATGGTCTGACAGATATTTATGTTGTTCTTCCAACCTCTGTTTTATTTAAACTGTGTTTGCGTTCCTCTTACGTACTAAGACTATCTTCCTGCTTGATGTCTCTTATCATTTAACTGCTAACAAGCCACCTTACCAGTGAATGATGTTGATTTGATCCCTAAAGCTCTTAACTTGGCACCAAACTGCATCTAAGCCAAATTAAGCCTCTGTCATGCCCACCCCCCACCTTTCCCCTCCCCCACCATGGGAACCCTACGTCTTTAATGGCGCCAAGTAGCTGCACTGGCTCCGCCATACAAAACTGGTGACATCTGTCTCACTAAGTGGCACACTAATGTATGCCTCATTTGTTCAATCACTCCCTACTGAAAAAGGGGAGAAAAATGAAAGAAGAGACTAGGGGTTGTCTGCTAAAAAGAAGAAACAAAGAGTCCCTTTTATAAGTTATTTCCCAGTAGTTAATTCCCCAAAAGGCGCTACAAATTCTCCTATCAATTGCATGAGATTCCCGTCCGTTGATGTTTACCACTCTGGTATTTTTTAAAAGGACAAAAAACTGCTCATTGTGCAATGGAGCGCCAACGTGCACATATCAGGACAGATTCAGTGGATGCAGTTATTAGCATAAGAACAAAAAGTGCACGCCACAGAGGAACCGCATACGACGTTAGGTTCTTAAGTACCACATTAGGCTATTCCATATGTTTGCCTCAACTGAGCTGGAGAACATGAAAATCCGCTGTGCAGAGCATTTTTTCTATTTGAATGCCATTAAACACTTGTAAGAAATCTGCTTCTGAAATGCAATTTATGACGACATAATACGTAAGGAAAAATGACGATATATTATGCATCGAAGCGGTCGTAGGAACAGTATATGAATTTGGCAACATCTTTAAACGAAGAGTTCAATAAAAAAAACGCGTGCTTATTACTTTTCGATGTGAGAAGAAAAAAATATCAGCGATGGAAAATACATGAATACCCAAAATGATGCTAAAAATGTAAACGCTTTGGTGGGAAACATGAGCACAGCGTAGTGTATCTTTAGTTATATACCATTCAGTATTATTAAAGCTGATTATAATGGAAAAAACAGCAAAGTGAATAAGATGAATAAAAAATGTGATGCCATTTCAGTTCAAGACTACACGGGAAAACAGATTTTCCAAACTTTAGCTACAAAAATTGTGACTGGCTACATTTTTTTTATGCGGCAAACAAAAACTTCTTTCCTGCGTTGAGCAGTTAATGGTGAATTACGGACCAACAAAAAGTTCATACAACACTTCGTTATTCCTACCTTCCCATTTCAAGGACTTGAAGCAATCAGGCAGATTGTCGGACGACTAAGCCAGTCAAGAGGGTCCTTTGATTGGCGACGCCCACTGGGACACATGCAACAATGGCGGCTTCCAGTCTTGGGAGAAGGACAGTTGTGTTATTTGGTACTGTAAAAGCCTTTTCTCTTCAAAGACCAGTTTTACCGATCATTTCCAGGTGTGGCAGTTTGTTCCAAATTGCTACATACAACCCCAAACCTTTAAGACTGAATATCAAGGATCCCTACATTCCTGATAAAGAAAAAGAAGATACACCTCACTGGCAAAAGACAGACAAGTTTGACCGTAAGCTATTCGGGCGATATGGTTCTATTTCTGGTGTTGATCCAGTGAAATTATGGCCAAGCCCCGAAGAGCTGGAAAAGTTAATAGCGGAGGAGCAAGAATGGCAAGCGACTCTGGATGTTATGCTACAAAACATTGCGGCAAAGGAAATGGAGAGAGAAAAGAAAGTGAAGGCCAGGTAACGTGGGGTGCGCTTTCTAACATGCTCGAAGCAGACAATTTGCAAAGGGTGACCCTACGGCGAGTATAGGCTTCGCGATGTAGTGAGAGGCTATAATCGTACATCGTTGTATATATTAAACATTCAGCGATAGATATAATATCTAGAGTATGGTTATGGAGTTCGCCGAAAAACTGACGCGGAGGCCAGTTTGCTTTCTAGCTGCATGGGTTTTATGAAACTGTCAGATTTATCTGACAACTGCTGTAAATGAATTTTGGAGATCACTAACTTCGGCAAAACCTTCGTACATGCAGCGACGCATACGTACATGTATGCTGCCGTACGCTTTACCTCTTGTTTTCACTTGATCCATAGGTAGCATTGCTATTTAAAAATTTACAGTTCTGTAAAATTAAATTAAAACATACTTGATTTTGGAAATTATCGTGGGTACCGTTTATTCGAATTCCGCTCACCGCGAGAACAACATATTTACAGCTGTACATATTTTCCTTTATATTTCAACTAGGGGCCCTGTGAAATGTACCTAAGCTCATCTATATATACACACACCACACTTATGCGTAATAAATGCTAGATTAAACCAACGACTTGGTGTTAATTTATAGTGCTATTAAGAAAACGACTTATAGACGGAAAAAGTTAACCTGTCAGACACTGTTGTGTACACATACCTGATAGGTAAATGCTGTATCGGGTCAGATAATAGGGCTGAAACGGATTTCTAAACTTCCTGTCAACACCACGGAAGCTTTTAAGAACAACTCCAGAAAAAACTTTAAGAAATGAGTGAAAGCTCTTCCGCGGTTTTTTAAATTAGATGGAAACAACGCCTGTTCCTTATTTATAGTTTATCGGGGTATGGGGGATGCCACGTCGATTTCATCGTGAAAAGTGCTTTTTTTTCCTTCAGACAGAAATTAATTGCCACCAACATGGCGAAGATGCCGAAGATGATCGAAGACTGGCGTCGCGAGACGCGCGCGCTGAAGATGAAGAAGAAGGAGGAAAAGGCGCGAAAGGAGCGGCTGGTGGCAGAGGCCCGCGAGCGCTTCGGCTACGCGCTGGACCCTCGCAGCCCCAAGTTCCAGGAGATGGTTCAGGAGATCGAGAAGGAGGAGAAGAAGAAGAAAAAGCTGCTGAAAAGCAGAATGAAACAGGGTGACGCTGCACCAGCTGCGCCCAGGACTTAATGATTTACATCTCAGTGAAGAACGACCTTGTAAATAATGATCATAAATAAAACGAGTTTTTCCATCCCATTAAAGTTTACTGAATTTTCCCGTCAGAAAACCACAGTTCATCCCACTTTCAGGTGGTCCAAGTAATGGGCCGGTTTTCCAGTTAGATATATGGACTTAATATGTCTGTAATTGTATAGCAATATATTTAATTAAATATTTATATTTAATTGCAATTTTCTCTAACTTGTCAGTATATCCCCAAACAAAAAGTATCGTTTCTTAAAACAGCTCAGTACTTATAGAACTGGTATTTAACCAATTATGGACATCAACCAAGAGACCGTGATTCTATGATTTTCAGAACTATTAGAAACTTAATACTTTTACTTTTCTGTACTATCATATTTTTTATTGAGCTCTGGAATTTAAAATGTCTGATGGCATATTAGGGAACATTAATGCTGACACTTGTTCTGGAGAATCTGGCCATATGACAGCATTTGCAGATACTCACTGGTCCTGACAGTGCAGGGTTTTAACTAAAGCAATTTTACAGGTATTAATTACAGTTCTTACCTATTACCCTAATTGTGTCCCTAAAAGAGAATAATAGTATGTAAAAGTCCAAATATACGTTAGCACTCTGATTGAGAGCCATTGTCATTAGACAGTTGAAGTGCCACTGAAACTACAGGTCCAAAAGAACAAGAAACAAGGCACCACAGTGCCCTTACAGGGAAGTTCTGTCTCCCTATGTGGATATATATTTTTTGAAAGTCAGGTGTCTAGGACTGCAGCACATTATCCAATCTGGATGAGGTTTGACCACATGGAGAGTCCCATCCATGTTAGCAGGAGTGCGAACCACTGGCCTGGCATGAGTGAGTCCGACTGCCAGAGTTGGGCTTGGAACACGCACAATGCTGCCCTGAAAGTCATCCACTAGAGGTCTGTGCTTTCCTCTTCCTCTTCACTGATGTCTGTCTTCAGTTTGGTCAGAGCGGCATGGATCCTGAACTGGGTCCGCGATTCCATGGAATATTCCTTGTAGTTGTTCCTAAAATGATTGGGATAATCAAACATACCAAATCAACCTGCTGCTGATGATAAAGACAAGAAGAAGATGGTATAAAAGCACTTTGTAGACAGCTACTAGAGGAGAGCTGACAGAGGAGTCTTACTTAGCTTTCTGCAGTAACTTAACGGCCTGATCTTTGCGTCCCAAATCTATGTAGAGTAGACCAAGCTCCAGTAGAGCATTTGGGACAAGGTACTCATCAAACTTGATCTTCTTTTCACTGTAGAAGAAAAATAGACTAGCTTACAGTACTAGTCTTGGCTTAATCAAAATTAATAACCTATTTTGTTTTCCAGACATACACTTAAAACAAGTGTCTCCCAACTCCGGTCCTGGAGAGCGACTATCAAGTAGGTTTTCTGTCCTACCTGGCTTCGGATCGGCCACACTTGTTCCTGGTATTTACCTGAGCATAGGTGTGGCTCATTAGAAGCCAGGTATGATAGAAAACCTACTGGACAGTAGCTCTCCTGGACCAGAGTTGGAGACCTCTGACAAAGTAATTTGAAAACCTACAGTTATGACAAATACCACATGAAAAACAGGATATAATCAGACTGGAAAATTATAACTGGCTCACCTGTTAATAACTTTTTGGAAGCAGTCCTCAGCCGCTTGAGCTTGGCAATCATTCTTAAAGCACATTCCCTTCAGGAGTTCTACTACGCAGGAGTCATCCACAGAATACTCAGTCACTATGAGGAGAAGGGCAGTAAGGACAGACAAGAAGGAAGATGGCAGTCAACAGTTTCCATTTTCACAGTCATGTGAACGTGTATGGAAAAAACTACACCAGGAAACGTTAAATCACAATGCCAGCTGTAACTTGGGGTGATTTTTAAAGTTACCACTGTTTCGTATGTGTTTATTATTGAACTTCAATAAACTTCATTAAAAAAAAGAAACTGTATTTTTCATTGGTTCAATAAATTTACATTTACAACAGTGGGTTAGATGTTGAGTGCAGTACCGGGGTGGTCCTGCAGGGCACGCTCTGCATCCACCAAGGTCTCCATCATCCCTCTTGTCAGGTCTGGCTGACTACGAATCATCGTGAAGCCATTCCACATGTACATCATTTCCTGAAATGGAAAAAAAATGCAGAACCCAGGTATTTTCAGGCTACATCCATTTTGAACAGGTACTGTCACCCGCTGTTGCGCTATGGTTTGAAATCGTACCAACACAGGCACCGGAAGTCGCGTTGGGCTGCTGGATTTATAGCGCCGAGCCTTGCGGATAGCAAACTTCTCAGTCGGGGGGGACTTCCCTGCTATTTTCTGCTTAAATGTTGGCACCTGTCTGAGGGAGAGAGAGAACAACAGGAAATAAAACATTCTCAATGAAATCACTTAGAAAGTTACTTCTGGGCTGTCTGCCCAAACCGTGTCATTGTTAATAGTTACTAAGTAGTACTAACTACTACCATCACATCAGAGGTGGATGGTTCAGGTCCAGGAAGTAGAAATCCAGACCAAGATTTCATTTCAACCAACCAGTTGAGTACTCTGTGATTCTTTATGCTGAGCTGGCTGGTTGAAACAAAATCTTGGTCTGGATTTTCCACCTCTGCATAAAGCTTGCTAAATACTGGTGCAGAGTACTTAGACACCAGTACTGACCAATAACACAATAACGGGCTATACATTAGATGTGCAGGGCAGTTATATAAAATAATCAAAACTACTTTTTAAAAATGTAGTCCATTTTTCTACCTGCTTTTAAACAGGTTTCACGGAGATTATAAGTCTGATATGCGGAGAACCACAGACACCCTACATGCTAACAGAGTAGCCATTCAGTTCAGTAGCGGTTCGCATCAGCACGCTAGCTAAAGGCCAACATCCTTTTACCTGAAGAGCTCCACTTCGTTCTCCCCGAAAGGCCTGTCCTCGTCGCCGGGCAGCATGCTAAGGCAGGCTGCCTTCATGTACACATACATGGCCTGCAAGAGGAGCACAGGGCAGACCTAGAGGGAGCTCTAGAGCTAGAGAGAGATCATTTTAAAGACATTTCACAAAAACAGTGGCATCCTGTACTTTCAGGCAGTTACTCACAGGAGCAAGATAAGCCTCTGCTGAACATCTATAAAGCTCTGAGCCTAAATACTGTAATGCAAAGGTATCATTCATATGAGCATGTACTGGATAGCAGGACGTGGAGATGAATTAACTGCATCTTTCTTCAACACAGAGAAGAATATTAAGGCTCATAGAGGGCTGACAAAGTGCAGCAGGATGTGGAGATCGGTGGTGAAGACAACAACCAGTGCAGGGTTTTGAGAAGCTCAGTAGGGCGCCTGGAGTCCCACACCTTGGACCAGCGGCTTTCCTGGCTGAGGAGGTCTGCGTAGAAGTAGGCCATCTTCCAGACACGCTTGTAAGTGAAGCACCACATCAGCTCCCAGTAACACATGTGGTGAAACTGCTTCCACGCCTGCTGGGCCCTGCAGCCGTCTTCAAACAGTGCCACCGCCTGGTGACATATTATTGGCATCAGTCCCGTATCTATTTGACTTAGCAATGTCTATGCAAACACGCAAGGATACAGTAATTGACCTCTACTTTCATCTACACTGGAAACTCCTCTCACGCTGCAGACGTTCCAACAGAACAGATTGATATACAGTCCAGACCGACCTCATCTATGTTCCCTCGGATCTCCTCAGTTCGTCCAGCAAAGAAGAGGAATATGGCACCCTGTCAATGCAAAAGGGAACCGGGATTGATATCGTCATCACAAACCCTGAAGAGCTAAGCCAGGGGACTATGGTGGCCTCCAAAAATATTGTCTTGCCATCTTGGCCTACATGTGTGATGTTTCACACACTCCAAGCCACTGCACTCACCCGTGGATAGCGAACGCGGAACGGCTTCAATAGCTTCTCAGCATTGTCCACATCGCCTTCCCCAGTCCCTACAGGGAACAGATGGATTAGAAACCATGATGGTTGAACATGAGAGATTATAGAAACCAGCAATACACCACCACTTCACCAGCATCAGTCAACATCAGTGCCATGTTCATAACAGATACTGCACCGTGCCATATTCATCAGGTCTAATTGGTCTGGGCCATCTGTTTACAGCCCGATCACGAGCAGCTTATAGTTTCACATCCAATTTGGGCATGTGGCATACAGTTTGAAAACACGCCTTGGCCTGTACCGCTGCTGGGGTCTCAGCGGGCCTTAGCGAACAGCAAGGTGTCTTTGTACTGTAGTATATGCAAGAGGGACTGTTACCCAGGATGAAGGAGAGGAAGGTGTAGTAGCACAGCAGCAGGAGGGCGCACAGCATGGAGCGCAGGTTGAGTGATGTGGCACCGCTGTGTAGCTGGGAGAGACCGTATTCCTGCACAGAGACCCGTGTGTGGACAGGAAGCCGGGAACGGACAGACGGACAGACGGAGATACTGGTTCTGAGTGATGACACAAATTCTCCATGCACAGACTTTTGCCAAGAGACAAAAAGATGAGCTGAATGGAGAGACACCGAATGCTGTAAAGCTGAGGACCGATGTAATTCAAACTCCAATAGATATACAGATGAACACATGGGCACCTATGAATAAACAAAATTTATGGAATTCTTATGCAATAATTGTGAAGCTTTGGAAAGTGATTTTGCATCCTAGTTGAGAGGACTGTGAACAAACACAGGTTACGGTGCAGGAAGCAGATAAAAAGGCACCAGTGTCTGCATGTGCACAACAGAACCACATCCATATCAGCGAATCAGCACAGGAGAGGCTGCAGCCAGTGCCGGATGAAAGGATTTCTACCATTCCGTACCTTATCCCCCGAAAGGCCAGCGAATTCTAAGAGCCGTAGGATCCGAGCGGGAAACAGGGAGAGGGTCTGAGGAGGAGACATTGGGAACATCACGCGTGTGATCAACAGTTCAGCAAGCATGAGTGTGCGGGACAAACACAACTGTCAGTGCACTGAGCACCAAACAAAAAAATCGCAGGAGGTTTATTATCTACTTGACCCCATCGTTTCCCAACTGCTGCACCGTAGTATGACCTTCGTAGAACGTACCAAGTTAAATGCGCCGATTCCAAACGACACCCCCCCTTCTAACTGGAAGTGGTTCAGTCCTTTGTGATACTGATGTGACTGAAGGAAGGTGTGCAGGTCTCTGAGTTACACATGATAAAGGAAAAATCAAACATATTAGTACAGATACAGCACATATATTACTCATGTACTGTATTAATGACACTCAAACCAGATAAATATGGAAATCCACGGTGCACATGATTTTAGGATTAATTAGTGATTGTGCCATAGTGGGAGGCCTTCATACATCAATGTCCCGGAAACACTTACTTGTAGATGAGGTAACTGCTGCGTACCTTGACTCCTCCTTTGATAAAGCTCACCATGTTCTCATCCTGAAGGTGGAAAACAAACATCTGAGTGTAGATAAGCCCCAGAAAAGTATGCAGGGGTGACACTTCAACCCAGTGTTTCAGAGAACCTTATTATTTACGGCTTTTCCATCTGTAGCATGCGACACACTGCAACATTTATTTGATAATAGTGAACCATCCGTGGACCCTATATATATATATAACATAACTTTTGTGTACTTACATATGGGATTTGATAAATTATGCAAAGTAAGACATTATTAACATTAAATTCAGTAATAATTAAGTACATTGTATGTTATTACACAGCACTGTACAGTACTGTGATATGTCAAATGAAAGGGATTCTGACATTTAAGCCTCATTCTCTCAAGAGACGATAAAGTAATGAAAAAATATCATGTCTCAAGGAATGACGGAGTATGAAAACGATGATTTTTATACCATTCAAAGGACAAAGGACCAATGGAAAAACACACTGTTACACATTATACTATTTCTTTCAGGCCGTGGTTAACCACAGATAACTGAAACCACAGTTACTGAAACAGCAGATACGGAGGAACTAGAGTACGGTAATCTGCGTACTGCAGTAAACTAGAGTACAATAAATTGCGAACTTCACCACCTTCTCTGAAGCAGGGTAGAGGAAGCCGCCTTACCTGTAAAAAGGTGAGAGCAGCTCTCTGCAGCAGACATTCTGCGTAGCACAGCTCAGCATGCAGCTGTTCTGGAAAGACACACACATACAGTGCATCTGAGAGCTGTCACAGCCAATAACAGTCCACCTCTGCAATTTTCCCAGGCCATTCATCCTTGGAATGATTAGGTCAAAGCAGGGGTAGAGCGGACTGCTGACTTGGGCCACAGGATGTACCCAATATGTCAACCCCAGCCTGGGAACCATTCCCACCAGTTCTGTCTTTTACACTAGCTCATCTCAGCCCTGGTCATAGCAGACCCATTTGAACTGAATCGCTTATGATATTCCTACCTTCGGTTAACCCTTCCCCAGACTTGCTGACTACGCTGGACGACTTTTTGCGGAACCTGAAAGATAACGGCTTTCATTAAATGAGATCTGTAAATCACTATATACCTGGACAACACAATAAGCCATGGAATGCAGACAAGCAAAGTCTTTATTCAAGTAAAACAACAGATGTAACTATAACAGACGGAAGATATTCTGTTATTCTTTCTAGTGCTTCTCTAGAGTGACTCGTTTATAAACATGGAAGGGGGGGGGGGAATTATTAAGAAAAGGCATCATAGTGGCATGATCTGGACCTGGATCTATGTGCCTAGAAAGCTCCAGGCCAGTTAAAGGCATGAAAGGAAAGAGGTCAGTCCAGCTTGGTCATGCCCACTTTGGAATTCAAACTCAATGCGTGTGGCCAACAGGAGGAAGCTGGGCTGCTCACAGGAAACACACACAGAGCTGAGGTCAGAGCAACGCAGCTGTGCAGTGCTTTAGAGAAAAAAAGCTTTTTAGCCAAAATGTACAGTTCATCCATTATTAAAACTTCGTCGAAGTGATCCAAAAACTTTGGTGAAGTAGAAAAGACCAGTTACACTTCCAAAGGTTTTTAGCTGCTGAGCCTTAGGATGAGCCCCCTCCCCGCAGATAAAGGCCCCACCTCTGGCACACCTCCTGGGCACTTTTCATGGTGTTTCCAGCCCTGACAATGTCATCGTGCTGGAAGGTCATCATGGCCTGCATCTCCAGCATGGTGGCGTACATCACGGCGTGGTACATGCTGTCCTGCATACTGCACACACAAACACACACACACACAGTTCATGTATTACTATCAAACTCTCTTTTCATTTCTATGAGCATAACCCTAATCCCAACGCTGACAAGTTTAAACCCTACTCAGCCCTATCCTTAACCTTGGCATTTTTAGTTTTTTGATTGCATTCATGGGTTTTTATAAAGTTGAGTTTCCCCGTGTGGGGACTGAAAAAATGGTCCCCACAAGGTCAAAATAACAGTTTTTCATAACATTTGGTTCCTACAATTCCATATATACAAATCCACACATATACAAAATATACAAACCTTACTTTTTACGATAATTATTTTTCAACAAATCAGAATAAAAGATATTTCTGCCATAACATGCATACCCATACTGTGTCTTTTTATTTATTCATTTTTTCGCTAGAAAACATTTAGGAAATGCACACCAAAGTAAACAGAGATAAAGGAGGCAGAGAATATTTCCTTGCACTGCAGACTAGTTCCTTATTCTCATGAGAACCCAGCAAACAAGGTCTGATGTGGTCATATACCACTGTAGTGTATTTGTGACTCATAATAATGGTAGGAGTAAGGGGGGGAAAATGTCTATTTCATGTGATATACGACAGAAACCAAACAGGCGTCTCTCTCACACCTAGTCCCCATTGACAGCATTTACGCTGCCTCTCACTCCCACTGGCTCACACTCTTGTGTAATATTTGTTTGCTGGGCCATGGGCGTCACCTTCAGCAAACATGCCGTATCCTGGAGGAGAGAGAGAGAGAGAGAGAGAGAGAGAGACGCGGGCCCCTGCTGTCCACTTACGTGCTGGCCGAGCTAACGGTGTATCTCACGGGGACTTGTGAATGAGGTGTGAACAGTGCAATTTAAGACAGCAGTCTGTATCCGAGGCCTCCTCTTCTGGCCCAGGCTGGCGTTTGGGACGGCTTAGGTCTCCTTTCCAACCTCGGGCGGTTGAGTGTTTAGCATGCCAATTATAATGCCGATCAACTCATTCGTCACTAATGCTGTCATTCACAATAACTCAGCCCTCGATGGAGTTTTACTTACAGGGAAACACTGTAACATAGACTGTAGTGGAAAATCGTGACGGGAGGGGGGGGGGGGGATGCTGGTTATCACAGTATCCCCAGAGGACTGTTACACAGCACAGGGACCCCACCCGGCGCCAGTCAGGCAGAGGCGAAGCAAAAGAAAGAAGGAGTGGCAGATACGCATCACACATAAGGAGACGGCGGCGCTCACTGGGGCCGCAGCTTATCCAGGCTCTCGGTGAAGTGGTTGTTAAGGAAGAGGTCCACGGCCTCCATGCACTCGACCAGGCAGTCCTGCAGCGTCATTGGCGAGGAGCTGAAGACGGACAGGCCGGTTAGCAAACCATGCAGCCGCAACGCCACGTACTTCCGGGCACCGACATTAAAAAAAACATGCACTCTCTGATAAGCGGGTACAGACACTAACATGTTTGAACATTGCTGTGCATCTACTCTGTATCACATTCAGGGCATACCTAGGAATTCTGGGCCGACCCTCACCAAAATTTACATATGATTTTACATATTCAAGGTCCCCTGTCAAGTGCTGACGGGTATCCATGACCCCCCCAGGGACATTAACAGATGGATGTGAACTCAATAAGCCACACTATCATTTTACACATGCAGTATCTGTTTATTTTATGTATATATTATTGAACCTTGAAATGTATAAGGATTAGTTATAAAAATAAACATTACTGACATGTTTTGAGGCTTGCCTGACCTTTATTATTTGTTTGTTTGTTTGTCTGTCTGCCAGGAAGCTAAATTTCATCTGCAGTACCTGGGCAGGTAATATTAGGATGAGCAAATTTTATAAAATAATGCACAGAAAAGTTATGATTGTAGTGCCCAATACATAAACATCATAAAAAACAACACGTAAAAGTATACTATATTAGAGAAACTAATGGTCACATGACTTTGATTTTATTCAGCCATACTTTTAGTTGTTATGTAAAACCGATATAATTTGAACTTTATGTGATACTGGTGGGAATAGAGTTGATAATCGGTTATGGAAAGATGCTTAAAAGGCGCAGGCTTTGAACATTTTAAAGATTGAAGCTATACTCCTTTGTATACAACAATTCCTTCACACAGCGGAGGGATTCGCACTGAAACTTCACATGAATGTCAGGCAGATACACCATCACAGCCAATTCTGATCATATGAATCATGTATCTTGACGTAAAACTACCAGACAACTTTGAAGGAGAAATTTAAGTGGAAAAATGCTCCCGGAGATTACAGTGTAAGACAGATACAACAAAGTTAGGCCATCGTGTAAATAGCTGTTGCTGTTGTCATCGCTATTATTTGGGCTTTTAATTAGTTTTCGCCTAAGCGGAGAGGTTTTCAGAAGCTGCGCAGATGAGCTTTACGCGATGCGCCTGATAACATGGGGCACATCAAACAGACACATATGGAAGGCAATAAAGTCAATAAACTGTCACTTCTGTCCGTATACGCGAGCTACGCACTTTCGCTACGATTTCAAAATTCTCTTGACTCTGTAACATAGAATATTGGAAATCACGATGGTCCCAGAAACAGAGCCCTTTACATGGTCATAGTATTAATCCTTTTCTACAAGTCGAGAAGTATAACAAAAAGTTACTATTTTAAAGAGGCGGTACATCATGAAACATATAAGACACAACACACAAAGCTGAAAATACCGAAAGGGAGTAAAAAGAAAAAGAGTCAAGCAAATTCGCACGGTTTATGTTTGTGAAGTGGGTTTGGAAAGGGAGTTACTGAAACTGTGAAACTGGATCGGTCAAAGACAGATTCCCATCACTTAAGTAACTATTATCTAGTTTATAATGTAACTAACACTATGGTCAATTAACTATTAAAAAACTCCGAGTCCATAAAGATTGTAACTTACTTTTCTGACGCAGGTGTATCCGTGTCTTTCCTGGACATATCTTTGGTTTGACCAAAACACCTGTCGACAAGGGAAATATGATGTAAAATTTTAAAATGTACAATCTACAATCCGTTCTCGCCTTTAGAACTTTTTAAAAAGTTGCTCACTTGTAGGACAATCTTGTGAGATCTTATTAAATCTTAATACCTTTAACAAATGTACTATTCGTATTCAGCCAAAGTTTAGGACGGGTACGGAGCTGGCAGGGGCGGAGCCATCCCTGACTCCGCCCGCATGGCCACGCGCACTGTACACTCCTCCTGTTTCGACCCAGTAGCATCCGTGCACCAGCTTCGTTAGCTTGTTGCATCGTGTCTCGGTTCAACTTTGTTTAGGCGGTGGCCTTGGGATATTCATGTCAGAGCTGTTTTTAGACTTAAGGAATTTTCGGTAAAATCAGGAATATTGCTATTTAATTCTATATGTAACGTAGTCTATACGGCGGGGTTCAAGTCTCCGTGTGTGATATTTGCATGTTCTCCCCATGTCCTCGTGGGGTTTCCTCCGGGTACTCCGCTTCCCCACCCCACAATCCAAAAATGCTTATTGTCCATAGGTGTGTCTGTGTGAGTGAGTGTAGATAAGCGGATACAGAAGATGGATGGTCTACTGCGTGTTTGAAGTTGAAGACTCCTACAAAAATAGGGAACATTAATTGAGAATTTAGCTTGGATTTTTTTACCTGCGTAGAAGCGTGGTCACAAACTCCTTGTAGCGTTCATTTGACATTTTGTCTCGAAATTCAACTTAAACCTGCAGAGCTGTCGTAAGGCACTTTCGGATTACAAGCCCGACATCTAGTGACTTCCGAGGAAAATTTCAAACCGGGTTTTTGCGCTTTAGTGCGGTATCCGTGGGTCTATCCAATGGACGATAAAATATAGGACGAGTAATATGTGGATTATTCAATACAGTCCAGTTGCATTAAAAACGTTAATCTCGAGAAATATCCAATAAGTCATCAACGTATGCCCGAAACAGGGCGTATTTAAGTCTATTTTAGATTTAATGCTGCTTGCGATTCTAGAGTTAACCATAAAACTTTTTGTCATGCGCAAAAACCTGCATCAACATCTTACCAATTACTCCCATGATTCACACCAAATGTAAAAATAAAACATGCAGTTAGATAAGTAAAGAAATGTGGTCCTTTGAATTAACTGCTTCAAAACAAGCTGACTTATTATATAGATCACAGAATAACCTGAGGTAATTATATTCAATAATAGGCCTATATAATTTGTCAGTTTTACCAGAACGATTCGGGGAAAATCGAAAATGTAAATTCCAGAGATGGACAACAGCGCCATTCCCAACGATGGGGTTGACAGAGGAGCAGAGCAACTGGAAGTCGAAAAAGTCATTACAATATTTTGGTTATTATCTGAAGGGGGAAAAAAAATAAAACCAGGAGTAAACAGGGACGTCTGTGCAGCTCGCAATTAAATAAATGACCGCCAGGGGTCCGTAATAGCCCTTTTGCCTGGGCAATAAGGCAACGTCCCTCATATAACGGATAATTACCGACCAGGGACAGCGCCATCAGTGTTTAACACAGTCGTTAAACGTACCGTTAAACCGTCTGTAAACGGTGTAGGCGAATATGTAAACACAGGTAGCTCATTTGCATTTGGCACAGCTTTAAAAATGGAAAATCTACAGGTGAAGGTTGGAATGAAGACATGAACGACACAAAAGTGGAGCTCCAACTGACTTAGAGATAAGAAAAGAACAGAATAAAATAACTTTATTGTCATTATACGTGCACAACGAAACTGTGTACCGTCTACCAAATAAAAAAAGGGAATCCAGGCAGCAGGTCTTCTGATACATAAGAGGGGTGACTGCTGAACTGGGAATTCTCAAAAACCACAGCATTTGTTCCGGGACAGAGGAGGGCAAGGGGGGGCGGTGGTTAAGTTACAGTTTTTTTTTGCACCACTTTGCTATTACTGACAATTGAAAGTGCTTTCATTTACATTCTAGTCATTGATCATACGGGTAAATTACTCTTCTGCTATATTTACAATGCTTGGTAAACATCAGAGATGCATGAGTCAAATGTTTGCACAGTGCAGTTTTTCACCTTAATCCTCAGTATTCCAGGCCACTGGCACTGAGTATGTTGCTGTATGGGCTAGTGAGAGGCATACCTTGCTTTTTATACAAATCAGGAGGCCAGACTGTAAATCAAGGGCACTATTAAAATATAGAAAAGACTTTATAATCACTTAATAATAACCTTGCATAATAATAAAGCATTTTTATTAACCATTTTGTTGCCTGCTTCATGAAACAGGATTTACTGCTTAGCCAGATAACTTATTAGTTTTATGGTAGTCTGCGCTAAATGTAAGTGAATGAAAATAATGTTCATTTAGCCCAGACCACCTTAAATATAAAATCAATCTCCTACAGGGAAGCACGTGATTGGTCACTCCACAGAAGACCGCTACGTCTGAATCGTCACGCCACAGAAAACCGCTACGTCTGATGCATCACTTCACAGAAGACCGCTACGTCTGAATTGTCACTCCACATTAGATCACTATGTCTGATTGGTCACTCCACAGAAGACTGCCATGTCTGATTCGTCACTCCACAGGTGATGTGAGGTGATGTGAGGCCTGCATGCAGCTGTTCCGCCATGGAAGCCCATTCCATGAAGCTCCTGGCTCACAGTTTTGTGCTGAGCTTAATGCCAAAGGAAGTTCGGAACACTGCAGTTATTCAGTAAACAGAACATTTGTGACTTTTACACACTATGCAGCCTCACACTCAGTGACCCCACTCTGTTATTTTACACAGTTTCTGTTGTCCCTAAATACTTACAATTTGCAATAATACCACTTACACTTGACCATGAAATCTCTAACGCAGAAGAAATTTCACAAACTGACTTATTGTAAAGGTGGCCTTCTATGACTGAACTCACCGAGCTCTTCAGAATGACACATTCTTTCACAAATGTTTGTAAACCCAACTGTATGGCTAGGTGCTTGATTTCATATACCTGCAGAAATGGGTCTGACTGTAAAGTAAGAATCGGCTTTTAGCATCTATGGTCTTCTTTTAATTTTGCATTGATGGACGATTTGCTAAAGTTATATAGTTTCTTCATTTCAAGGAAGACCTGCAACTAGACTCTTCTCTGTTTTGGCACCTAAGCCAAGATGTCTGAACAGCTGAGTCACTGGGTGCCTTCAAACAACCACTAAAAAAACTGCCTCTGTTTGGATCAGCACGTCCAGGATTATATTTTAAAAATGCATTACTTGCCAACAGAGCTTTGTAGGGTGATAGCGGGGTTCTATTGAACCAGTATCCGAATGTATTCACTGAGACTTCTAAGCACTTATGCAAGTCGCTCTGGCTAAGGGAGTCTGACAAATGCTGTGAAAATGTAAATGTCATTTTACATATACATACATAAAAGTTGATCAATGCAGTCAAAAACAAGTCACTTTTATTATATTGTTTGTGTAACACATACACACGGTTCTGCTTAAATTATTTATTGACACACATAAAAACAAATCATAAAATTAAGATTTTTATTTTTATAAAATAAGGCTTCAAAATATTGTATCTATTCGGGCAGACCTCAATATATATGCTTCACATAATATATTGGTGAAGAGAAGAAAATTGTTTAAACATCATTTAAACTAAAACATTGTATTGGCTGTGCAGCTGTGTCAGTAATTTGTTTGTGTGTCATATCCTCCTGAGACCCCCCCATTATTTTATGTCCATTGTAGTGGACATTATGTTTTTGCATCTATCTTTTCACTGATGTAAGGAAACTAATTTATTCCTGTTGTACACTAAAGAGGACATGCTGTGAAATTAAAAATAAAAATAAATTTTAAACAAGATGTCTTATTGTCACGTTCTGCCCATACGAGCCTCCTCGGTCGCCTGCAGGTCCCCTGGCGGTGCCCCGTCGCCCGTCCTCGGGTCGGCTCCTCGGTCCCCTGCGGTCCTTCCTACTCCGGCCCTTCAGTCGGCTGCGCCTTGGCCGGCTCAGCCTGCGCCGTCGCCTGCTGCAGCTTCTGTTTGTCCGCGTTCCCCATCCTATGTCAGCTCTTGTCCTCGTTGTTGCCCCTTTGTTTTGTCTCTCGGTCCTGTTCCCTGTCCCTCGTTAACCTGTTTGCTTTTGTTTTTCAGCTCCGGTCTTCCCTCGTCTCGTCCGTCCCTTCCCTGGGGTGCGCCCGGAGTTTGCGCCTTCGGGGCGGCGTACTGTTATATTCCGCCCGTACGAGCCTCCTGTGTGCCACGCCCCCCTCGTTACCCCGTGTCCGATCCTGGTGGAAACCACCTGTTGTCTATCTGTGCCTGATTGTATTCACCCGTTGTTTATCAGATCTTGCCTGTCCTGTGTATTTAGTTCACGTCTGAGTCCGTCTCCCCAGAGTAGTCATTGTGGTGTCCTGTGCGTAGTAGCTGTGCCTGTCTTTCGTTTTAAGAATAAATCCCGTATTCCCCACGATTTCCTGTGGTCCTGTCCTGCCTGTCTCACGCCGCTGACACCCTGTCCCCAGACGTGACACTTATTTCCTCCAAAGACATAGAAAATCACAATTAACCTAAAACTGAAGGACATTTTTTTCCTTGGGTCTCAGGAAGATATACAGGGCATGGCATTGTGCCTACCTACTCACCGGGGGCCTGTATTTCATGCAAAAGACCGAACACTAGCCTGCAGGCCAGTACAAAGAAAACTGCATGTTGGACTACATTTTCTACTGAATTAATCCAGTTGCTACAGCTGGAAGAAAGAGTACCAATTTGTACCTTTTAAGGTACAAAAAGGGACTATGAGAAACATTTCAGTACCTTTGGGGTACATTAATATTGCTTGTACCTTTGGCTTGTTCCTCAGCGTCCATTTCTGTACTTTAAATTAGACTAAAAGGTACATTTACCTACAGCTATAGGGTATAATTGTCAGTCCCCTGAGGGTACAGCCCCAGTGCCAAGCAAAGGTACAAACTGGTACCCTTTTTTCCCGGACATTGTAGTAATAAGAAATAAGTTCCACACCTGAGTATGTGTGTATAGAACACCAGCATTACATATAAATTGTAAATATGTGACTGTTACGCTGCAGTCAAATCCTTCTATTGATAGATACAAAATTTCCCTTAAAGATATAGGATTTAAAGTTATCTCCTGAAATACCAGTTTAAGTAAAGCTTATTAATGAGCGAAAAAAATGTAATTACCAAATGTAAAATAATTTAAAAGAAAAGACAGAACGCACACATTTTCAGCCTGAGAGGTTTTACCATCTCTTTTTGATGTGACTTTCCAGCATTGGTCAAAGGTTTGTGCCATTGTTCAGATGACGCCGTCCGCAGGTACCCTCATCACTCTGAGCCGATCTTGCAGTACAAGGTCATCGAAACTATCATGGCAGATATCTAGAGAAGGGGGGAAAAAATGGTGAATGTACAGTTTGATTGCCATCGCTATATACAGTGAGCCTCGAAATTATTCATACCCCAGGCAAATTTTCACTTAAAGTTGATTTTATTCAACCAGCAAGTCATATTTAGACGGGAAATGACATAGGTGTATGCAAAAACATAATGCAATGATGTACTAAAGACATCATTGAGGAAAAAAAACATTTCTCAGCTTTTATGTACAATTATGCAAAAAGTGGCATGTCCAGAAGTATTCATACCCTTCCACAGCTACCCCTGTGTTTGGGAAAATCCAAAGCTCCATATATGACTGAAAATTTGCCTGGGGTATGAATAATTTCGAGGCTCACTGTACATATAGCAAGATGAGAAGAGAGAGTGACAGATGGAGATGGACAGAGAATCAGTACAATAATACAATAAGTATGAGAGAAGGAAGGGTACAAGAGATAAAATTTACGTGTAATTTTAAAAAAGGAATAGTTCAAGCGATTTGCAATTAAGGGCGCATTTTATTCACGTGCAAGATACAGTGAAGGAATTGTAGAAGTGTTAAATGAAATGCCAACCAGCTGTTTTAGTTTGAGTCTTTCAAATGTGATGGCACCTTTCAGCTACACAACCCTCAAAGGCAGGAGCAGAGAATGTGAGCAGGCCTTCCTCACCTCCAGCGCGGCAATTCCCAGCGCGACAGCTATAAGGACGGTTGAGTTACTCTGTATCACCGACACAATCTTATGGAGGCAGCCAGTAATGGTCTGTGAGGGAGAAAAATCCCAAACACAGATGAGGACAGGATGCAAGGTGACTGTCTGACGTTTTCCAGATGAGTTGAAAATGAAGCCAAAAACTTGCGCAAACCAACGGGGGAAATGAGAGCTCACGTCAAATGGGTGGGGGACACGACATGAACAGAGGCAAACGCTGGGGGACGAGACCCCACAACACTGTTACCGAGTTCGCGGCAGTTTGCAGCGTGCAGGGCAGGGTGAGGCAGCAGGGGTTGGGATAGAGGCTGCTGCTCTGATGATACGGCGAGTCTGTGAAGTCTGTGTAGTTACTGAAGCCACAGCATTTCAGCTAGATGGTGCAGAAGCACAGCGCAGAACGTCACATACCTGCATGCTCAAAATGGGAAACCTCAAAGACGAAGGCAAATCTGAGCTCATGTCATCTATCCATTTTAAGTTATTCACAAAATGATTATAAATGTTCTAAATGCATTATAGGTATGTAGAAAACACTGAGGAAAAAAAAAGGTTATCTGGCTAGATATTATGAACTATAGGGCCAAATGAATGGGGACAGTCTTCTGAGAAGGCTTTGCGTTAGACGTGGGAACATCTCTGGTGGGACCTGCTGACGTTGGGTATCAATGTTGGGTGCTCAGGTCCCTCTATCCCTTCTGAAGGATTCACTTCACAATCATATCAGTTGTCAGCTCTAACAGGGCAAACAGACTTGTTGAGAAGATGAGAAGAAGATGTCCCTACAGTGGTGCCATTACCCCAGTCATGGTGGTGTTCCATAACAGCGTCAGGTCCATGTTCTTCCCATAATCCTTCTTAATGCTGCTGACAACCGAGTTTCCCAGCATGTGAATCAGACTCTCCGCCTGAAAGACACACAGCAGGCCTGCTGCATCAGCGACGGCTCTCTGCAGTCCTAGAATATTCCCTATCTGCGCTAAAAACATCGACGCAGGGCGGCCTGGTGGGAAAGGCGCCTGCCTTTCATATGGAGGTTAATGTGAGCGGGAGAGGCATCATCCCAAGTGTACACTCACCAAGGGCCTGAAGACCAGGATTACTACTGCAGCAGCGACCTCGGCAATGAAGACAATAAGCACGATGACAAAGAACTGGGGAGAAGAGGAGAATGTCACATACGTCATGGCTTTCAGCATCAGTACCTAAAGCTATTCGTCTCATCAAAAATATTAGTCTACAATGTTGATATATTTCAGTTCTAAATTCACACACTTCCTACTTCATATTGTGCACTTCAAAACAGAAATAGTACAATTATGGTAAATAAATCATCAATGAAATAAACAACAAACTTGTATTACAGGTCAACCCCACTGATTCAATATTTAAATTGATCTCCAAACCATTTGTGATTGTAGATTAAGGTTACTTTCAATATTACTGCGGTTCCAATAACAACTGGTATGTCAGGCAAATGTTACAGTGCTACTCCATGGTGATTGGTGCCGCATGGAATTCTGGGTAACTCACCAGTAACAGCATGCACTTGCTCTCACGCACGGCACCGCAGCACCCCAGGAAGCCCATGACCAGCAGCACGCCTCCCACGGCGATCAGCAGGTAGCCCACGTTGACCAGCTGGTTCAGCCCCCCCGGGGCATCTTGAATTTTGCCCAGGATAGCAAGCAGCGAGTTACTGTCCACCTTGACCCACACCCCTACACCAAGGATCCCAGCTCCCGCCAACTGCAAGGACATGAATTGCGTATGTTGGAGCACACTTGGAATTACGCACACAATTTACCTTCGGTACATAATTATTTCAGCATCTGCTACATTGCTTGCAGTGGGATCTTTCTTAAGTCATTCCTTCGATTCACCCGCTGACCCAGTTTGGCTCACTGCCCCAGTGGCATTTTAAGCACTGAATCCATACATGCCACCAATCCAAAGTTGCAGTGACTGCTTCCTGGTTTAGAGTGCATCGAGTTACATCACCGCTCTCCCATACTACATTACTGTTGGTCTGTCCTTAGTCTGCATGTTATTTTAATGACAGTTTGTCCCAACTTACGAAGATGATGCCATTGAAGATGAACATCATGACTTTGAGAAACTGGAAACACCCCATGGCTGCAATCCTTCCTTTAGACCTTTCTGATGAGAAAAAAGATCCAAGGATAAGAGCAATGTCTTACAGTAACTTCCCATATCTTACTGCTAGAATTAAACATTCCATGTACATCCGTTCATTTTGGAGCAGGAAAACATAGACAGCCCTGCAAAGAATAATGCAAATGTTTACACTAAACTTGGTTGTTCCTCTCATCCATCCATCCATGTATCCTGGTTCTTGAAGGCTGTGTGGTAACTGGATCCTGTCCCAGTTGGCACAGGGCACAGGGCAGGTGCCGCCATGCCCGTGATGCCAGTCCGCCAGCCAGCGCATACACTTAAATATTCACACTAGAGGCAGTTAAAAGAGGTCAGTCTACCTCAACGTCTGTCACCGGACTGAGAGCGGACCCAGAAGAAACCTCTGATGACACCCAAGCATATGCTCACCCGGAGATGGGATCTGAACCGCTAACCGTGGAGGTGTGAGGCCACACTGCTACTCACGGAGTCGGCACGCACCATCTTACCAGGTTAAAACAATTATTTACCCATACTTGCACTTTTTTATAGGTTTACCGACTCTTGTTGGCTGCATTTCCCGATAATGCCATAGTCTTAACACTATAGTTTCCTGTTTGCCCGTGTGATACATTTCCTGCTTTAATGACTAACTCCTTTACAACAGAAAAACAGCACAACTCATTTATTTACTGCAAAGTGGCTTTCATGCACGGATTACCCTGTCACCCATTAACAAGGACAGTATACGGCATTTTTATCTGCGTTTACCGAGACTAGTGAGGGATACAGACATTACTAATGGCCCACTGCCACTCCAGGATGCCGTCTCCTTACAATCATACTTGTTCATTTAAACCCCTCACTGTTTTAGTCATTTTTGTTTTTGCAAGCAAAATTGGTACCTTGGAGATTAGTCAGTGAGGTAAAGACTGTCACATGTCCTTTTGTCCTAAACAAATATAGAAGAATAAATATCTCGCCAAAGTTGAAATGGCAGAACAATGGGATCATGCATTCAAATATTTGAATATCTATAGCAACACGTGCTTTGAGGTGAAAAGGCATGGAAAGGCTTTTACTGAGGTCTTATCTAGCCATGGGGGGGGGGCATATGAGGTCATTAATTTCCATGACTGAACACAACTGTTGGTCAGAAGCTCCTTCACTGATTACGTCAGTGTTTCTTTTCAGTAAATTAAATCAGTTTAGTCGTACACCGTTACTACAATGTGACTTTGTTTAGCTTTTAGGCTTAGTGTTTTTTTGTCTTTTAAATTTGGTTTTAATGTATTTAATTCTTTTATTTAAATGTATCCTTCTGTTTTTGTAAAGCACTTTGAATTGCCTTGCATCTGAATTGCATGATATAAATTAACTTGCCTCGCCTTAATATTAGCATTCAATTCGAATCAACACCTGTGTTACCTGCGGCAATGGGTGAGGGGATTTATTCAAAGTATTACCTCCCCAAAGCAATTGGTGAGCAGAGAAAGAAGCACTGTGTTGCTCTGATGAGCCAGGTGCCGCCCCCCCTCAGGTGAGTGAGTTTGAGGTAGAGAAGTCATACAAAAAAATCAAATCATTTGCAAATCAACATGAGGATGGACATTCGAAGGCATGAGGGGTCAACAAATGCAAAATAAGCTGATGGTAAAAGCACAGCCTTATAGTCATTGTGAAAGTACACAATGGAACGACAATCATGGCATATAAATAGCACGTTGCATTTTTTAATAGTGGAAGACATCGATTTCCTACTATTCCCAGTTTAAAAGCGACCTGCTATATCCAAGATGGTGATCTTATTGCCATACGCACTATGCTCTCCCCAGTTCTGGATTGTCAACATTGACAGTAATAATGAAAGCATTAAGTTATTCGCAATATGTCAGATCCAGGGATGGGTCTTAATGGGATTGTCTTATGCCTCCTGTCTACCTGGGTGGTCTGGGTGAATGTTTTTTTTAAATAAAAAAAAAACAACAAAACAAACACATATCAAAGTGTTTTCTCTATGTGTGCCATTGTCACAAAAATGGGATTGTTAATGATTTGGTTTACAATGAAAAAAAAGTGTTGCTAGGTTGTTAATGTTTTTCTAGCTTAGTCAGACATACGACAGAAGATTCGGGAGAATCGAATCTGGACCCCCCCCCCTCCAACTTCCTCATTTTTAAGTAAATAAATGAGCAACTAGCAAATAATTGAGAAAGTTATGGTAAACTGGCGAAGTTACTCCTTAATTTAACGTGACTCCTAATTTAAGAAATAATGACTTCATATGCAGTCATGTAACTGCACAGATACCAATTTACCAGCAAGAATTACAGCAAGAGAATTGTCACTGCAATGTGTTTTAACTACATAATCAATAATAATCTTTTACACTTTACATTTCATATGAGAAGCACTCACATACGCATTATAGTCCTTTATTGCAGCAGCGCAGATCTGTAATAGATGTGGGTTTACGTCCTACGGAACTCAAATTTGTTCCAACAACTTGTCCATGATAACTATAACATCCGGATAGACGAGACACACTGCAGAATGGATGGGAATTTCCAGGGAAAGGATCTAGTGTCTTTAACATGATGCTGAACACCAAGAAAAACATTTTACATATGCAGATAATTTTCCAAAGGCAAAAGCTTTGCAGAGCCCACAATGGCAGGCGTCATCAATGCAGCTCTGAACCTTTGTTTTCCTCACTTACTTAAAAAACAAATTAAAGAGAACAACATGCTATGTCAACGCAGCAGTGCAACTCGTAGCATATCTTACTGCTCTCTCCATGGAAACGGTCATATAAACAATGACCGCAACGGCCCCCATCCCGCTGGGGAACCAGCCGGCGCTTTGCAGTCACATCCGCTTACCATGTATTGGAAAGGCAACACAGCACCACATGAAGCTGTCATCCCTCAGCGGACTGCGAGGACGGACGGGGAAATCCCCAGTGCTGGGGATGCCACCTGCTCCCATGGTGATGGTGACAACGGGACCCTTACCTGACCCCAGGTGACACTAAGGGCTGCCGAGATGGAAGGTGACGATGCGCAGAGCGAGGCCGTTTCCCGTGGCTCCCGTAAGCCAGATCCAGCTTGGGGGGGGGGAGTGCGCGTCTCTCTGCCCCTGCTCCTTCTCCGCACGTTACTTATAAACAAGGAGAGGGGGAGGAGGGATGGAGCCTGGGCAAACGAGTACAGCGATAGGTCAGGAAGGCAGCAAGGCTCTCCCTGTGGGATACGTCCCACCTGGAGAGAGAGGAGGGGCACAGCACTCTCCATAGTCACAGCAATGTTAAAGGAATACACAAACACAGATTAGGTATCTATATCTTTATGGGGACTCTCCATTTACTTCTATTGGCATAACCCTAATCCAACCTTATCCATTTATGAGCAAACAAAATGAAAGACTTTTGGCATTTTTAGATTACTGATGTGTGTATGTATATTTTATTCACATACTTCCTGCAGGACACACTGTCCATAAATCCAAAGGTAATACCAGTAAAGTGATTACCCTCAATACTTGTGGAAAGGCAAGGTGTTTTTGTGAAAAGAATTTTTAATGCTTAATATACACTGACTTGAGAGTATAATACCAACCTGCACAGCCTGCAAACCCTTATATACGCTCAGCCAGCCCTGATCCAGCAGCTCTTTGCAGTTGCTGGCTGTCTAAAGTATTTTACCAGTAAAATGAGCCACTCAAATCATGTGTCACATCATACAAGGTGCGATATCCATGAAAGCATCAAAGCCAATTCTACAAAAACAGAAACAAAGAACAGGCCAAACAGATTAAAAGCTTATTTATTGTAAATGTCTCATTTTTTTAAGGATTCAGCCTTATGTACACAAACCTTTAGTGGCATATTTACATTGTAAATATTTACATGTAGTATTTCTATGTTACAGAGAAAAACAAGCTGGAAAAGGATGATTCCATCAAAGAACAAAATTAGTGCTTCCACATCCATTTAAAAATACCATTTTCTTAGGTAAACATGATGGAATCATGTACACAAATATACGAAAGAACTACGAAATCAGTGTCAGCCTACTTTCAGATGTATAAATTCCTACGCTTGTGGTAATTTCGGCAAAACCACAATGAACTAGTACGAAAATATGATGCAGGTCTGGCGAATCGAAGCTACCATTTATAACGCGACCCAGCCAGTGCAGATCGACTCGGGCTCGTCGGGTCATCTCAGGAACAAAGCGGACTCCAGTCATCCACTCATACGGACGTTAATGTGGCTGCGCCCCCTGCAGGGTGGGTGACAGCATAGACGATCAACTTTTAAGCACAAAAGTGGGAAAGCCCCAAATAAGCCAAAGGGTGTTTGCTGGAAAACACAAGTGATTAGAGCAGACTGAAGGCTAACAGAGAGGGGCAGTCAGTGTGCTTGAGCGAAAAGCTTCCTGCAGCATGAAAGAACAGAACACAACTGCAGGCTTGCTGAAGTCCCCTATGCGATCTGCTTTCCTGCAATGACCCCTCCGCATTCCTCAGTATGACACCATCAGGCACTATGGAGCTCAAGCTGAACAGTCTGAAACCGCCTGGGAAAAGTTCAAAGAAGCTGAAATTATTATAACACTTGCATCTGAGATGTGTTTTGTCGCCACGCACATTTACATACATATTTTTCTTTCGACTGCATTCCCCCATGATTTGCATCTACAAATGTAAAGCCCACACTGCCCACAAGAGAGTGATTGTTTTGTTCATGGGGAAAATTGATTTCCATGAACCCAGGAGAGGCCACGCCCACCACAAGCTGTTAAGGGGAGGAGCAAACAGAACCTCCCCAATTGGCTCCGCCCCATGTTCTTCAAGCAGCGAACCCGCTTCAACGCGGGCAAATATTTCAAAGAGGACGTCAGAGAGGATGCCGATATAAGCACAGCAAGCGCACCTGCGTCCCGCCAGCAAAAAGAGAGGAAGGCGCAGGCGTTTGGTCAGAACCGGGGCTTTGATGGCACACACACACACACAGGTCGAAGGTCAATCAGAAACCCTGAACCTGTGCAGCAGACTTGCACATCTGGCTGACCTATTTCCAGAAGGTCCAAGATCATCTGAGGCCCCGTGG
>JABFEB020000044.1:2836695-2859533 GCA_019775895.2 Stomatorhinus ivindoensis
CCCCGTCATGCCGCCTGCTTGTCCGGGTGGCTCTTCAGCTTGTGGAACTTGACGCTGTCCAGCTTCTCGAACCTCTTGCCGCAGTGCTCGCAGGTGTAGTTGTACTGAGCCTCGGACGTGTGCTTCTTCATGTGCCAGTTAAGGGATGCCCGCTGCCGGCACTGATACCCGCAGATCTCACACCTGCAACGTGGAGAAAGCAATCAGGAGGATCAGCCACATGGACGGGAGAGAGAAAGATTACTGACATCATTATCATGCTGATTATCATGACATCATACCATTATACTGATTATCATGACATCACACCAACCTATTGCCCTTTACATTTACACTCCATTAAGGACTGAGACCCAATACCCTACTGACATTTTATTTTCAGTTATGACTTCAAGAAGCCCATCGGAAAGCATTTCACTCACTGCAGGGGTGTCTCTCCTGTGTGCGTCCTCCTGTGCACCTCCAGGTGATTCTTACGCTTAAACGACTTCCCACAAGTCTCACAGATGAAGTCACGTACGCCTAGGTAAAGGGAAAAAGGAATTAAACATTAAACGTGAATTAAATGTCTACATTCAGTTCCCTGCTGATCAAGGATGGGCTCAAATACCTTTATCTACTAGAACACGACGTCAAAACCACACGGACAGGGCTGGGTTTCAGGTGACGTGTGACATCGTACCTGAGTGGATAATCATGTGTCGATGCAAGTGGTTTGAGAGGTAGAATTTTTTGCCACAACCAGGATGCGGGCAAACCTTAGTCCTGCCTTTCCTGTGAACAAGGTTCACGTGATTCTGCAAAAACAAAAGCATTTACACTCAGGTCAGACTCGAGTCACTGAGGGAAGGTAACAAAATCAGCAAGTTTGGGCACAAAAAAATAAATAGACACATAAAGGTCTATGTGGATAGTATTGTAAGATACGCAGTCAAAAATATATGGACACCCGTTGTAGCATCCCGGCTGAACATAAGCACTTTACTCTCTATACTGATGTTTATAGAAGGGGTTTTAATATCCAAAACACCGTAAGAGCTGAATATAAACAAACAATAGACATTGCATGTAAATGGTATGAATCATCACCAATATTAACAATAAACATATACGAAAATGTATACGTATTTTCTATAAATTACATGACAATGTCATCCCTTTTTCAATATACCTTAAATTGTATCCTTGCCTTACAATATTTTAAATACTTATTTTAACACTAATAATGTATTTTTAAATGTATATAAAGCATTTGCAACAACCGAAATGAAATATTTTAAACATCGACAACCTCTCCTTTAGAGTGCAATTAAGAAACACAAAATATACCGATGACAAAATAATCAATATAACTGCCAAAACTGTACCTTGTGCCCTTTATCAGCCAGGAGCTGAGAGTTAGGAGAAAGCCTTGAATCGCCAGTTAGCATATGCTCCTTTTCGCGCACCAGGCAGACGCTTGTAAAGTACGTATAAAGTACGTATAAAAAACGCTACCATTCACAAACCGCGCCACTGTGCTTCCCTTTATGCACTTCAAAATAAAAGTCTGTGATACAAAAACTCAAACACAAATGTAAAACAAATAAGAATAAAGTGTCCATATTAGGGTTAACATCAAGGAAGAGAAAAACACAACCGATAAAGAGATTCTCTTATACATTTCCTTAAATAAAAGGCCTTCCTTGTAAAACTTTCATAAGTAATTTATGGCAACACTGCTCTCTACTGCTGGGTGGAAAGATGACGTCCCACTTCTGTGCTTGGGGGTTTAATGGTCATTTACACCCGTGTTAATTACAGGAATTTTGTGTAATTAAGACACACCCATTGCTGACAGGTGTAATGAAGCACAAGGTCACGCGATTCCTGGCAGCAAACATCAGCAGCAGAAGCAGCAGCTGTACAGAAGAGGTCAGTGACCTTCCACTTGGCACCATCTTATGACGCCATATTTCTGCCCTGCTAGTTCTGCTCCGGTCAACCGCAAGTGAGATGACCGGAGGTCAAAATGTCTGGGAGCGAGTTCCGTCGCAAAGTGATCAACCACACCTCGCAGAAAGGGATCTGATCAGCCGACATCTAGACTCAACCTAACTGGCGATGTTTCGGTCTCTAACGGGAAGCCTCCCTAGCGGAACACAGGCTAATCTAGGGACAATAGTACGACAAACTTCCTATTAAAACCCTTGGTTTTGGAATGAGATGCTAGTCCACATACTTTTGGCCATTCAGCATAACAGCCTCACCTGGAAGCTACTGATAGCCACGTAGACTTGACTGCAGCCTTCATACGGGCAGTGGAACATCTTCAGCATCCCGTCTGCCTCTATCACCGGACCTCGACGATTCCTCCTCGACCTCAAGGGGCAAGAGTCTCACATGAGACAGTCTGCTCTTTGAGCAGGTAATATACACTGCCAGTGAGGTGGACCAGCATGTGAAAACATTTAAGTGACTAAACTCAAACTAACATGCTAAGGCAGTCACATGGCCTCTGGTGGTATGTGCACGCGGCACCCAACTACAGATTTAAGTTAATAAACAGGTTTTCCCAGACTAATGCATGCAGGATGAACAGGAACAGGTTTACTGACATTTAACTGGGGGATCCTTTCATTTAAAATTCTTTCTTTAACAGCTGGATATATGGCTTCAGTTCAGTCCTCCTTCCCCGCACCAAACTCATAATTCCCCGCTTCCATCCCCGAAAGGCTCAACCACCCACAAACTCCCCGCTTACTACCAGGCTCCTGGCTGCTCTCCTCTGCTTCGCTTACCTGCTGAGGCCCCTCTGCAGCTCCTTGCCGCAGCTCACATTCGAGTGGTGCGACTCGGCACTGGGCTGCAGGATCTGCTTCCCACTGAGCTCTGGTGGAAGACGTCGCATCATGAGTTTCAAGAAGTGCAATATGCAGATATAAGACAAAGGTTGGGTGTGGAAAAATAATTGAGCGTGTAATGTAAAGGCAAAGATTGATCATAATAACATCATATATGCCACAAATACTAACAGCAATATGGCCATGATTCATACCCCTGATGGCGTCTGCGTCCGGGACAGGTGACCTCTGGCCTGCGTCTGATTGGCACACCTGGTTGTAGGCCACACCCTCAATAACCGTGCAGGTAACCTCTTCTCCGACTCCGCCCCCCACATTCAGCTGGATCCCCTCTGAAGCCAGGGCCTCGTAACCAGGACCTGTGATAATAATCACCTTCGGAAAGAAAAAAGGAACCCAACATTGGTTCATGGATATATGTGTCCGTCTCACTCCATCTGAAATACGGCTGACCTACCTGTGATCCTTCCAAAGCTCCCTTCCCATTCGGTATCTGACAGCTGGCCACAACCGTTTGCAGTGTCTGGGGTTCATACAGCCCCCCCTGGCCCGACACTTGCAAGGTGGATGATCCTGGAGGGGCGTTGGGCTGAGGGTGACTCCGGGCGACATTGTCCACCACCACTGGGGCGTCTTTGCGCAGCCGATCGATCACGGTGGCCGTTACCATGGCACACTCGTAACCATTTGCCCCCGAGCCCCTCTCTGCCCCTCGCAGGTCCTCCACTCCTACCCCTTCTCCCTCTCCAGTGTTCCCATTGCCAGCCAAAGCTCCCAGACTCTCTCCTTCATTCTCCGACTCCTGCTCCTGTCCTTTCTCTCCCTCTATCACAACCTCCATCTCCCAGAGAGACTGCTCCTCTGTGGGCTGTCCAGCGGTGGTGCCCCTCTGAGAAACAGGGGATTCTGGGAGCTGGCCTAAAATGGCAGCTTTGTCCATGTCATTCAATGACACCTCAGCATCTGCCACCCTGGTCTCTTCCAGGTCCTCCCTGACGTCTGCAGCACGTTTCAAAAATAAGGCAGAGCAAAGAAATGAAACCACAGAAAACACTAGTGTACCAATTTAAAATATTGATGTAGTATGACCTAACAATACAAAATCCAACTTGTAACATATACAGTCTCCATACCAAAATATTGCCTTGAAGAGTTTCTCCTCTTCCTCCTTGTCCTCGTCACAACACCAGGTGTTGCCACAGTACACGCTGTGCTGCCATCATTCCCACCCTCGCCTTCAGTCTCGGAATCGTCAGTGCCTCCTGCTGGCTGTGAGAGGTGTTGCACAAAGGAGTGGCTAGCAATACAGCACCAAACCAGTGAGGTGGGGAAGGCCAGTGCTGGCAGTTCTGGGGCCTGCAGCTGTGGTTCGTGAGGACAGGACCGGGAGTGGTCCTGATACCAGCCAACCAGAGCTCTGAGGCTGGTCGCCTCAACCTTCTTGCCTGGGTTGGTCAACACAAAAAAGAAGACATCAGCTTAGAAAGCTGTGTATACACCTTGGGGAGGATACTTAGGGCAAGCTGCTTCTCTTCTGCAAGCATATAATATAACTTGCCCTGCTGCTGATTATGCTAACAGGGCAACAACAACAAGTTTGCAAAGTGGCAGCCTGCATTAGAACAAATTGCACATACTCACCTCTTTTCTGTTTCACACATAGCCCAGGGGCAGACTTCTTTCTGAGAGTTAACAGATGAAAACAATGAAAACGCAAAGAGAAACATGTGCATTTAAAAACCATCCCAGCAGACAAGCTAGCCAGGCTGAAACGTAAACGAACGAAGCACCACCCGCAGCCTTTTCTACCCAAATACACTCGCTGTAGCGTTCAACTTGTTACACCGTATTAGGACGCAACACTTAACTAAGTCACAGCATGATAGCATCTATGATATTATAGGCTTTATCTCATATATTGCATTCAAAATAAGAGAGGAGATGCACCGTTACAGTTGCATAATGGCAGTTTGTTATCTTTATGTAACTTCATACCAAGGTATACACCGTCGTTCGAGTAACCATGCCGTTTATAAATGGCCGTTTTACGGGACTCGTTCAGGCTAAGATCGCTTCTTGGTGAACTCACCCATAGCCGTACTTCTGCTGGTACACCTCCCCGTACATGGCGTTCAGCAGGATTAAATACTCGGCGAGCCCCGCGTCACTCAAGCCGGTCCGCCGCCGCAGCTCACTCCAAACCTTGTGGGATTCCCCCAGATAAACACGCCTCACGTCGTACTTTTTCCGCGACTCCAGGCGCCTCTTGGCCCTGTCGGTGTCCGTCAGACGGGGACGGCCCCTACACCGCCTGAACATCGCCGATATCTGGTCTCCTGCTTCCCTGCTGTTCAGAGGACTCCCCTCTTTCTCATAGCTGTCCGCCATCTTCACAACAGCTGTATGCTGTTGTGATACGGAGCTTGACCTCAGCTAACTGGAAGTAATGCATCTTCTTCGGCGAGAACCCTTGTAGTATTATTTACTACTTGAATGGTATATAGCGCCACCTATCTGACTGGAGTACGAGCAAGGCGGAAAGCAGGAAAGTAGGTATTTTCACTCTGAAATACAAAATATAAATATTAGTTATTTGAGGTACTACTGCAAATACTATTTTAAACGGGCCTGAAAATTCAAAGAGCTCATCAGGACGAAATAAAACGATGGCACACATGCCCCACTGTCTCCTGAACCTGTGTTACAGAAGCACACATCACATCCACCAAGTTGTAGATACGTGCGGTGACGTTTATGGTGATATATGTACAGCAAAATACATTTAGCGCAGCTCTGTCAAACTGCAGCCCTCGCAATCCGCGGGTATACTGGCTTTCGTTCCTGTCTACTTCTTTAACAGACCCTTGCTAAGCGGCTGAACGCAATATTTAAATAACCCATACACGTCAACAAGTAGATTTGTTATATTTTTTAATCGTTTACTTTTATTTAAACAACGATGATTGTCTTTAGGCAAAACATCTACTTCATATCTCCGCTACACTGCACTGGTGAAGACGGATAGGTATATGGATGCCCGATTCTGTTTAATTCACATCATTCGCCAGTAGGGGTCCTACGTTTTGCCAGTCGCCTGTTATTATTTGTGCTTACCACCAGGCGGCGCAGTATGACTATGAAGAACAGCATATTACGTCACAGCCTCGCGATCAATCCACGAGGTTTGTGGGATGGCGCGCTGTTTGGCAATTTGACATAGACTATATGAAAGCTGCATTTTTCATGACTCATTTCAAATATTGCTATTAATATAAGTAAAATTCTAGTATACGGGTAAAAGCTTTAAATTTATAGATTTGTTGCGTTGCAATGGCCGATATAATAACAGTTGTTCTAAAGCAGAATAGCAGAGAGTCAAAGGATTTAAAACTTCCACCGCTGTCAGATTATACATCTTGCGTAGTCGTGGGAGAGTGTGACAACCTCAAAAAGTCGTTGTTGTTCCTGACTGCACTTACGGCAGCCTCCGAGCTAGGGTTGAAGGTGCTCTTTCTTAGCCCGGCTCCGATCGAGAGTCTCCCTGGTGTGCTGCAGGGCGCACTGTCCAGGCTGAGCCCGGACGATCTGAAGGTACGAGTTATGTCCTCTTTTCAGCCTCGCCTTTCGAATCCCGTTTATATCAAGGACAGTGTTTTGCATGATGGCATATTGCATAATTCAAGCGCTGAACGCTGAGGCATCGGCAACTAATGCAGTCTTCAAATGGATGGATTACCTGAATTTCATCAATAATTACGTTATATGCACATGCATAACTGAATAGACAAGTCCTGCAGATCGTTTTTTACAAATGCTTCTGCTTAGATTTTAAAAAAGAATTCCAACTTTTGACTGACTAAATCAATTGAATGCACGATCCATTACAAGTAAATCGATATTACAGTATAAACAAGGCTGTTGATTTACTTTTTCTAAATAAAGAATGTCTCTATTTAAAACTCTTAGAAAAGATGGGGTTCGAAAATGTGGGTTACATGGTGAGACTGATTTTCTTATCTGGCAGAAAATAAAATTCAAGTACCCCCGGTGTTCGGCGGAGCTGCGCTGTGAGATAGCGGCCCTGCACGAGCTGGACGCGCCGCCGCCGCCGTCCTTAATCATCGTGGACCTGATGGATCTGTATGTGGGGGCAGAGGGCGGACTGCTGGCCGCGCAGGCGCAGACCGCTCACATCTCAGCGCTGCTGCTCGACACCGCTGCCTTCCTGACACAGAGGGACACTACGGCCCCCTGTTATGTTATAACGTCCATCCGACCGGGGCAGGAGGGCCAGACTGCTGGGGAGTCGCCGGCTCCAGACCCTGTCCTCGCCGTCATAGACCGCTATTTCCCTGTGCGCTGTACTTTCACAAAGGAGGGTACGTCCTCCAGTTTGGGGTGTTCGACCGAAATAAAGGAGACGCTGCAAGTCTATTTTTCTGGCGTGGGGCTCAACGCCACTCCCCCTCTTACTAAGACTGACGAAACACATTTTGGACAACAGTGGAATTTGTCAGTCTCACAAGATGGCGCGATGGAGTTTTCTATCCTCGGAGTGAAAGACTGATCCATTATTATTTTATACAAATGGTCAGAAATGGTTCATGCATTAACTGAATTTACATTGGCTGCCCAAAGATCAACCAAAGCACAGGAGACCAGTTCATTGCTGCAGTATAGTTCTTCCGTTTGGAAATCCTTATTCCAACAAGCCTCTTAGGGAAAGAAGAAATGTCACAGTTTTCTTGTAAATCATATAAGAAAATAAAGTCTTGCATTATATAAGAAAATATATTTTCATAGTAAAAAATGAATGCTTATACATAAACTGCATGTTATTTACAATAGATTCTCAAATTTCATATAAACAATGTATGATTTGTAGAGTGTGCTGTAAACGGTTATTTAAGGAATGATTAATACACTACAGAAATGATCATTTAAGGAAAGATGCTTCTGTAAAATATACAAAATCATAGATGGCTGCCGTGTCAGAACATGAAGCTGTTTCGCATGCAGGTGCCATTTTCGAGCAGAGCCAAAACTTTCAAACATTTCATTTCATCCTGTAAGAAAATGCTTTTTCCAGTTTTAAATGGATATGAAATCCAATGACAGGGCTTAGTGTTTTTAAATGGCTGCAACTTGTAACAGAAAATGATTTCTAATGATAAACTGGGTAATAGAGCTAATTAAAGTGTTTAAAACATTATTTAAATTCTATATACATTAACATCCGTCTTCTAACCAGGTATCCTGGTCAGGGTTGCAAGATGGCCTGGGGGCTGTTCCAGGTAGCGCAGGGTACAGGGCTGGGGTACATCCTGGGCGAGATGTATATATTAACACAAACAGTAATTACTTCCCAAGATCAGCTGCCTTACATACAATGTTGGGAGAGAACCAGTTATGAGCTATATGTGCATAAAAAGCCCATGTGTCGCTAATTTCAAAACAGAAGCTTGCTATTCTAGGCTGGAGGAAAACTTTGTTTTCAAAGTCAACAGGTGGAGTAGATTGGACATCCAGAGAGAGGCTCGTTTGGCTTTGGGATTTGGTTCTTGTAGTCATTATTATAGAAACCTCCTATGCCACCAACTGCAGTTGTGATGGAATTCATGGGGCTGTAGTCCACGGAAACGCCCGAATCGGCAAGAGTCAGGGAGGCGTAACTGATGCCCTTAGACGGCCAGGTGCTGTGGGGGTACTCGAAGCTGGACTCGGAGGAGAGTCTGCCCGATCTGGAGCTCGATGGGAGGGAGCCCAGATCCGAATGAGATGCCGAGATTTCTGCCGACGTGAAAAGAACTTGCAAAGGTGCAGATTCCTCAGATACATCATCCATTGGTGTCTCTTTGGATTTGGGCTGGCAGTTGTGGTCGAGGGTCACGTAGGAGTCCTTAGATTCCAGTTGTGTGGAACAGGAAAATGGGGAGGGTCCCTGCTGGAGGGTCTGGAAGTGCTTCATCAGCCAGTGGGGGGGCGGGGTCGGCTGCCACCCCTCCTGCCCAGACTCTGCGTTCTGCAGGTCCTCGTCGTTTTCTTTGCATCCTGACTCTGGCAGATTACAGGCCCTGGATTCCGCCGAGCGAGGAGGAACCGGGGCAACCTCTGATAGCACCTCCAGCATGGCTGGGAGCTCCTCGAAGGAGAAGAAGGCAGTTCTTGGCCGTAAACCTCCACCACTGTGGCCCATCCACTCCTGCGGACACAGGAAGACGTTTCTCATTCCACGTCGGAGCAGATCTCCCCCGATTGCTAACATGCCTTATAAATCCAGACCCAGAGAGTACAAATCCAGGCCAAGGTTTTGTTTCAACCAACCGGTTGTGAATGTTCCTCTTCATATTCAACTGGCCGGTTGAAACAAAACCTAGGTCTGGATTTGTACTTTCTGGATCTGAACTTTGCACTTCTGCCAGCCACAAAGTGCTCATGGAGACTGTATGTTAGTACTCCGCCCTCAGTAATCATGAGGAGTGCAGGTTTCTTACCTGGAAATCACCTCCGTAGACGGTGAAGAGCCCTGGGAATTTGTTTTCCGGACTAGGAATAAGAGGCCACATCTTTTTCTGCAGAGAACTGAGAAAGATTTTGATACATTTAATGTAAAGGCAAAAGAAAAGCTAATTTTCCCTCCCTGAATGAGTGCTTTTGAGATGTGTTGTCCTACAAAGAAATAAATATCAAGAATTCGAAAATAACATTGGGTAATATCTGAACCCTCATAACGCATTCATAGACAATTCAGGGCACCTTCATAATGTATTTATAATGCATTCATAGACCATTCAGTGTACCTTCATAATGCATTTATAATGCATTCATAGACCATTCAGTGCACCTTCATAATGTACTCATAATACATTCATAGACCATTCAGTGCACCTTCATAATGCATTTATAATGCATTCATAGAACATTTACAAGCAGCATGTAACTATACCACAACATCCCAACATACCTTAACAGCTTTAATACCATATACTATACATTATACAATATGTTTGTTATTAATGTGTATTACAGCTGATGAAGTATGTTAGAATGTTCAAGTATACTTAGGCTACATTCATATTACAAGCCTAATTATCCGTTTCTGATATTTCATGCATACAGGCAAGAACTCCACACAAATTCCGATTCATGTTGCAGAGACACAGATCAGATACATATCTGATCTAGGACCACATCTGAAAGGGAATCTGATTTGAAGATATCAGATTTCTGTGTCCACGTAGTCCTGAACATGTCAGATCTGAGACACATTCAGGTAAAAAAATTGGATTTGAGTCACTTCAGCTTGGTAGTACTAGCTTTTGAATGTTATATGACGACTGACCTCCGGTGAGACACGAGTGCAGTGAGGGACAGCAGAATGAGGACAAAGGTGATGATGAGGCACAGGCCCAGGATCAGTGGGTCGACATCTGCCCAAACAGGAGAAATAGACTTTAACAGAATAGCTGGCTGACGTTAAACACTGAATATGAAAGTGAACCAAAACCAAAAAAATTAGAGGTAGGATTTCACAGATAATTCCAGTAATAGATTTGACATTTTTAAGTATCCCAGAGTGCACAAAGACTTCAGGTAAAGATGGGCGTGTGGTATTTATGGGGCATGGAATGACCTGATGAGTACCTTTCGGGGCTGTTGTCATGGACACCGGCAGTGTCCAGGAACTCCAAAATCCATCATATGTCAGGCCATCAGGCTTGACTCGAACCTGGACCTTGTACTTGGTATTGACCTGCAGGCCTTGCAGTGTGATCTCAGTGGATTCCCGGACCACCTGGGTAAAGAGGGAGGGGACAGGAGGGGTGGGTGTATGATAATCAGCGCCTGATGGCCTCTCTGAAGAACGATCGCTGGGAATACAGGTCCGCCTGGAAGATGCACCAGCCCAGACTGACGTATCGCCATACCTTCTCCTTCCAGCTACTTCCTGTTGTGTATCTGACTTCATACATCATGCTGTTTTCCATGTACTTGAGTGGGGGCGGCAGCCAGGTCACTTTCAGCTGGCCCAGCTTCCCAGTCTGAGTCACAGTCAGGTTGGCTGGGGGATCCAGCCAAACTGAACCAGAGATAGACATAGAGACCAGGTCACCAAACAGAACCAAGTGGACATTAATAACTGAACCCATTTCCCCAACTACAAACTCTCAGTTACTACTTACAAAAAAGGTTTACTAAAAGGCTGCGGTTGTAGATCTGCAATCCATCCCGAAACACACACACGTAAAGGTCTCCGAAATGCTGAACCTTTGGAAGGTGGCAGAAGTAACGTGTTTTGGCTCCCTCTGCTGGTTGGGACGTCACGTTACACTCACTGCTCTTCTCATTCCTGAAGAAAAAAAACGAAGCTCAAAAATAACAGCAATACAGAACGTTGGTGCTTGGGGCCCTAATAGCCATCTCTATACACCCGTCTATCTTGCAGAATTATTTCCTAGTCATGGGAAAGTTCAACGAATCTGAAACAAAAACACTGATGCCAAGCTAAGGACATCCATCCGCCCCTTCACCCAGTACACAATTAATTTAATCAGGAATTACAAACATTAATGTGGAGTTTATGTCACTGCAGAAAATTCCTAGTATGTGGAAACATACATGGCAATAAAGCACATTCTGATTCTGATTCTAATTGAAGCACTGTAATCCATCCATCCTAATTTCAAATGAACAAAAGCAGAAATCAGGTGGACCTATATAAAACGAATATAAAACGACAATCAACCTATAACGGCAGAAACTTAAAATCAGACAACTCTTATGCTTAGGGATTATGTTAAAGATCTGCACAAGATTATGTGCATGGAATAAATGCTTTCTCTCACTCGTATGTGTACGTGAAGGAATACTGATCTGCGCTGCCCCCATCTTCGTCCTCCCAGAAGCACGTGAGGTCCCGCATGCCTTCCGCAAAACACTTCGGATTCTCCGTCTCGACATTGAGCAACAGATCAACTGTGACGGACATAAAAATAAAATCGCAGACAAAAAGTTACGATACACATAGAACAGACGATATGAATGCGTTATTTCCAGAAAACAAAAGAACAGATCGTTGTTATAAACATTTTAGCGGTTTGTCTTAGAGTCACCGTGGCATTAGTCTTATTAAAGTATCTTTTCCGGAGATCAGCATCACACACTATTGGTCTGCTGAGTAATAAAACAATTAGCAACCAAATTAGGACAAAACATTAAGAGGAGTATGAGAGAACATAAACACATCGATAACATATAATGAATAGATTTTTCCCCCACCTTTACTCTCGAAATGACGATCTACCTTTTCCAAGGAAGCTTTTTGACTGAGGAAGAATATTAACAACCCGAAATGCTGCGTTTTTCTCAGCATGGTCATTTTCTGTCAAGTTACAGGTCGAATTCACATTTGTCTGTGTAGCGCTGCATAACTAGCGGAGTAAACGCACGTCTTACTATATATCTGCCTGCGCGTTTCACGCCAACCTGACTGTGAGATACGGGTGGCGTTGTTACACGCGTGCTGCCAAATAGATAAGATGGCCAAGTGGTTTCAAAACATTAGACTACAGCGGGCGTGGGGTTGTGTATTAAGACGTGAGAGAGTCAAGTGTACGCTGATAATGGTGAGCATGAGACGTCGGGATGGCGGCTGGGCACCGCGGTTAACTTAGCCTCATATTAGATAAGCAGTTTTCTGGCTTTAATAACTTTTAACCGAAGTAAGGTGGGGCGTTTTTAATGACAGAATTGTGATGTCAAATACACAGACGACGATGCACACCGATTGTTTTTGCGCTTCATTTTGTGATTTGTGCAAAATCGTGTTAATAGCTAATATTATAGGTCCTTTCAGCTGTAATGACATGGTGGTTTAGTATTTTGGGCTCATGGCGACTGTTACACACCCCTTTGTTTCCCAGATTTCTTTACATACGAATTTTAATTAATTTTCCAATGTTCGAATGTATCCGTATAATGTGCAACGGGACAATACATGAATGGGATAATAACTATAAAACTAGACAAGACAGGCACGTCTATTGAAGTGTGCTTTGATCAGTGGACAACTGGGAACAATCCACACCCCTGGGATTTTCAGATGATTTTTGCCTGTAATAGTTATTTATTATATTGGATCCACTTAAAGTGCAATGGGGCGACACACTAAAGGGTTAATAGCTCTGAAACAAAATGGGACGGCCATGTCCTATGGAGTGTATACCTTCATCAGTGGTGTCTGTGGGACAATAGACACCCCTTGAATTTTCACGATCACTTTCTGTCTAGCAGTTATTAATTATTACATTGTATCCATATTACATGCCATCACTCCATTTCATATATATTGACAGTTAATTGATGACACAAATTAATCCATAAATAAGTTGTAAAGTGTGATTTGGGCAGTGCACCGTGGGACAAAGCAAATGTACCGCAGCTGAATTGCTTGATTACGTGTTTCGTCACATTTCATACATTAGCATTAAGCATTTATCCACTGAACAAAAAAAGAAAACAATTAAGAAGGGTTGTTTTTTACTGACTGCTCTTCACCAGAAACTGAAGAAATGGAACAGACTTCCTGCACAGTCGTAGCATCGTCAGTCTCCATTAGGTCTTTCTTCTTGGTGTGCAGTGGAAACAAAATCCTTATAATAAATGGTGAGTGATCTGTTAATAGACTGTATTCTTTGCTGTCCGTGGGATCATCTTCCTGTGGAATTTGGACATACTGATCTTGTGATGGAACAGAACATTTTGATAAGCTTAAGAGATTCATTTCTGCGTGAGCTGAGAACACTGTCCTTAGCCACTTTAAATTTGACATTTCTGACTTGTCTCCAAATAACCTTTCTGCCATCGCCAACCAAATTGCAGAAGTGAAACACCAGCAGCTGCAGCAAGATGCGGAAACTGCAACAATTCTTGCACCACAGCATCCACTCCACCTGCTCTATTCTATAGTTTGGGAATCTGGGAATCAAAGGGGTGTGCAACAGTCGCTATGAGCCCAAAATACTAAACCACCATGTCATTACAGCTGAAAGGACCTATAATATTAGCTATTAAGACGATTTCGCACGAATCACAAAATGAAGCGCAAAAACAATCGGTGTACGTCGTCGTCTGTGTACTTGACATCACAATTCTGTCATTAAAAACGCCCCACCTTACTTCGGTTAAAAGTTATTAAAGCCAGAAAAGGAAAACTGAATATGAGGCTAAATTAACTGCGGTCAAATATGCTACAGGGGAAGAAAAGTTCTATTTTGGACTCGCACCTTTAATACTTAGTTTGTTCTTAATTTGACCCTGCCTGGGTCAAACAGGTATGGGAAAGGGATCGATGCATCCATGTGTTCCGAAAACCGCCTATGCCAGCGGTGGCCAATCTTATCTGCATGTACTGTATGCGGGTTTTCGCTGCAACTCCCTAATTAGAGGACTGATTGGCTGAAGAGTCCTCACACCTGGGCTTGAACAGCTGACCTACAGGTTATCCCAGAAACCTGCACACACACCGAACATCGGCGTATAAGATTGGCCACCGCTGGCTTATGCAGTGCAGGGTCGCCAGGAGCAGATCCGATGATCCAATGGCAGATACCAAACTCGTCAATCAAAGACAGAAATGCAAACTTAAAGACATTGATTCTCCAGTATCTGGATGAGGAAATCGAAGCTCATCATCAGACATCGCCCTAGCAATTCAAAATGCACAGAAATGAGACAGATATACTTGGAAAAGTACACAAAATAAACATTTGCCTGTGAGGCGGTTTAATCCCATTCTTACAGCTCATCAAAATATACAGATAACTGAACATGAGGCGTTACATCGTGGGAGGTTCCAGCCTCCGTCTACAGCAGTTTCACAACAGCACTTAGACGGTACGACGTCAGTTCTGCGCAGAGGCCTTGGGGGGCCCTGGGGGGTTTTTGTTAATGCCTTATCGGCTGCGGACACCCCCTCACTTTCGCGCTCATGCCTCGTTATCAGTAGAACAAGATGTCCGGTCGCTGCCCAATTTGGAGATTAGCCTGCTCTTTAGTTCTAGGTGTAAGCAGAGAGGCTCCATTTCATGCCACCGCAAAATAATTGTTGAATCAAAGAGGAAACTGATACTCTACAATTTTCATATTCTATACATTTATATGTTTTTAAAGTAGGGTATTTAAGTAGCTTCGACTAAATATATTTCTCAAGGCAATCATTGTGCAGCACTGGGCAATTTCCTTTGACAGGATCCATCACCGGCTGCGACTCCAAGTTCAAAACATCAAACAATTTTGCTTTCCATTCACGTTTGGGATCCTTACCCAACTAGTCACGATATATGTGCGATCGCCAAGCCGTGCAGGCAGACTTGCGTTTCCCCATTCTGTCAGTTACAAGGCCCCATCAATGTATCTTACTGGAGACTTGGCAAGCCCGCACCCTGCATACAGTCCAGTGCTTTCCTGTGGCACGTTGCTCTTACACATGCTTGTGGGCAACCTGCTTATGTCGGTGATTTCATCAAGTAATTTCAGATATTTGTTATAGAATGCAAAGTAGGACAAATTGTTTGCAATAGTCTGTAAATACCAGAACTCCATGGGGGTGCTGAGCATATTATACTGACCCCCCCCCCCGCCAACCCAGTACAATCCAATTAGAATAAAACAGTGATATTTTATTGATCTCCCTGGTGAAATTCTCTTTTCACTTTGTCCCATCTTGCTTTCTATTCAGGTGAGACCAAACTTGGGGGTTAGAGTGAAGGGGCAGCTACCGTGTGGCACCCCCTCCACATCACGTTCCCATTCCTTAGGGTCCCCATCAGATGACACAGCAGATTTTAGCAGCTCATTCTCGGGGCAGGTTCTCCTCTTTTACTCTGGACGGATCCATTTCACCCGAATTCCCATAGTTAGATATTCTGGTGTCACTTTAAATAATAATGTCTCCGTTTAGATCGTTCTCACCTTAACCCAAACTTAGGCAAACCCGCCAATGGTGCGTACATATGCAACCCTATCGCTATAAAATATCTATCAGGTGTTAAGGGCATACCTTTGACTTGAGCATTGGGGAGGGGGTTTATAGGCTCCATCCATTTAAGGGGGTCCAGGGGGGTGTATTGGCTGGTGATGATTAATGGATGGGTTACACCCCCCCAATTTACACCCATGCCAGGTTCATATGGAACAAAGACAAGTGTGACAGACTAATACACATTAATGCATAAATGAAGACTTTTTTTATCAAAGTCAAATTTAAATGTATACATCATATTTCATGAACATATGTTGATATATTAAAATGCAGCCTTTTTGGCATTAGTGATAATCCAACAGTAAGCTAAGAGTGACCGGCTACTACAGCTGGGCAGCCATGGATATGGTTTGCTGAGCAACTGCTGCCGTGCCGTTTACAGTCAGTGTTACGTCTAAATTAGTTATATCAGAACAAAATGCATCCTGTAAATCATGGCTACGGTGATTCAAAGCAGCATTCGGAAGTCTTCTGATACACAATAGCAGTGATTAGCACAATGTGATACTTTGTTACATTACTATTGAAATATTCCACTTTTGATACATGTGTACAATAAAGAGCTATTTATAAGAGCCAGGATCCAGAAAACTAAACCTCAACCGACAGCAATTTAGGCCAACTGAGTGCCTGCCGCTTGCCCTGATTGTTTTGCTCCGAGCAGAATACTCACTCGGTTTGACGTCAGCATTAGGTATCTGCCTGGTGAACAATAGACTTGTGCGCCGCAGTAGTTCAAACCACAGAGACTGATACATGAAATGGAACAACCACAGAATCACAACTAAGAGCCATTTCCAGTCCCACAGGCGGACAGGTAGGTAGAGCAGCGCTAACTTGGTTTGAATTGTGCAGCTTGTGAAGATGCTCCGTACAGAAAGTCTGTTAGCGTAACGTCTCTCTCCTAATGAGGGTACGAAGATGCCCAAGTGAACGAGAGCCAGCTTGACATCTGGAGCAGAGCCAGTGGTAGCTTGTATTAGTCACAGACACACTGTTACTCTTCACAGTGGTACTTCAAACCCAGGCTTTGAACTTCAACAACAAAATGAAAATTTTACATCCAGAGTTGCATTAGTAAGAATCTGATTATTTTGTAATTACTGGGGTGAAAATAGTCTGATGAAAGTAGATTTCTCTGTCTGGAGACACATTTTCATTAGATATAAAGGCTCGTTAAAGTAAATCAAATGTAGGCGCTAGAAACACACCTGCAGTCTGCCTGTCTGGAAAGGCTCATTCCACCGCAGTAGGAATTATAAAACCTGCTCTACAGAATGAAGACATAAGCAGAGGGGATCGTACACCCTTTATAAAGATCTACACCGCAGAGCCTCTCATCTGTAGTTCACACAGTATTTCTGGGGACACTCGTGACCCCACCATGCGACACTTTGGAAAGGTAACGGTTAACTCGCATTCCCAGCAATTCAAGGGAAGTGTGGAACTGAAGTTCCTCAAGTCCCCACACAGACCTGAGAATCCTGGAGTTGTAATTTCCATGCGTGATTCCACAACACACTGGACTGCAAACCTTAAAGGGCAGATCAGCCCAGCCAATACCACCCTACTCACAAGCACCAGGGTAAAATACCAGACAGCATCTGAGACAGTCCCTGTGCCCCACACTCACACACACAGAATAACAGATTTACGCAAGAGCCCACAAACATGACAGCAGGACAAAGGTTCTTAGGGTGAAGGGAGTTTGGCTGGTGAGATTCTGAACAATCTTTTTCAGCTGCTCCCTGCAGTGAAACAAACTCTCTCTGGAAACCAGACTTATCCTACACTAGAATCATTCAGATATAAAACACATGTGAAGACAGGAACTTATGATAATAAAATACATTAGTGTTTATAAGATCTTCAGCACATTACAATAAGTAGAACAGATATTTACTACTAACAAGGTTTATAAGGTACACCAACAAGACAAAAAGTAAAATATTTCAGGTTTGGGTCCAAATTGATGGTTCCCTAACAACCAAGCAGATTATATTTGAACATAATTGGAAGTTATTTTACGCGAGATGGATCTCAAATTCTCTTTTCCACTCGGGTGTATAAAACAGGGAATCAGAGGGTTGGCCCCTACTGTGGGGGAGGGGGGGTGACACAGGGTGATGACAGAGTGATACAAGGTGAGGAGATGGTGACACAGGGTGATGCTCTATTGAGTGAGATATTTAGACAGGTGCAAGCTTCCACGCTTGTGGGGCGGGAATTTGGTAACCATGGATACAGTATAGGCCATAAGCCAGTTGGACGGTCAGCAGGAACAGCTACTCTGGCTTTCCAGGGGTGAGTCTTTCGTGTCGGTCGCCCGGTTTCCGGAGGACAGACTCTCCACCCCTTCTAGTTTCTCGTTCATCTTGTCACAGATGATGTCTACCAGTCGCTCAAAGGTCTGCTTCACGTTGATGTTGTCCTTGGCGCTGGCCTCAAAGAACTGGAACCCTGGATTAGAGGACGGCGAGACAATGTACTGGCTAGGGCAGGCCTGGGGTTTGTCACTGTGTAGACTCTCTGGGGAGTGCAGTGCTTACTGCAGCAGTGCTGTATTATTCACTGGCTACAGAAACACTCACCCAGCTCGTTAGCGAGCTTCTGACTCTCCTCCGTGGGGATCAGCCTTTCGTCCTCCAGGTCACACTTATTCCCCACCAGGATGACCTGCGCGTTGTCCCACGAATACGTCTTTATCTGTGTCGCCCTGAGAGGGGGGCAATCAAAGCAATACAGTCGAATTATGACTAAAAATAATAACTATAAAGTGCAACTTGCAACATTCACAGCCTACATACTATATTCTATGATCATACATCTTTCATTAAAGAGGCAGTTCACCCCAAAACATAAAAAATATATGCATTATTTCAGTGGTGAATAAAGCACCAGAAAAAAACATTTAGATAATCAAGCAACGACATCTTTTACCAGGAATCATGACCCAGTTATTGAAGATAATCTTACTTTGTAGTAAGTAGTTTACTGTAGGGACTATTTTCTTCTACCGAACTACCGTATCACTTCTACCGTATCACTGCGCAGAAGATCCGAGCAGGAGCACCACGGCGCCATCTTCTGCGCAGTGATACAATCGGTGTGAAATGCCCATTTAAACAAAAACAAGTTCAGACACTGCCACCTGCTGGAAAAACAGCACATTTGCTCTTAATGAAGATTACAGCTCACCAGTCCCGTACTGCACTGAATGATTCCTGACTGGTGATGTCATACATTAGCAGAAATCCCATGGCCCCCCGATAGTAGGCCGTGGTTATGGTCCTGTAGCGCTCCTGACCTGCTGTGTCCTGTCACCCCCCAGGGAAAGAGGTCAGTACAACATTTTTACATATACGTGATAAATAGTATAGCACAGGTCTTCCTGGATACATGAACAAAGCTTGGCATCTTATAGATTTTCAATATCTGCTGTCACTGCCACCTTTAAAAAGCATTTTAACCATAATACATTATCAGGTAGAATAAACCACACCAGCGTATGGTTTATTTTGGAATAAACGCAATAACCTTCACTATATGCTCTGTGGATTGATAAAGTTCATCTGGCTAACATGGGAAAGACTGTCAGAGTCTATGGACACTGATGACATGACAAAATACACTTTTTGACTTTGAGCCTCACTAGAATTTAAGGATGCAAGGTCCAACAGGCTCTCCCATCCCATCTTCCTTAACTGTCGGAGAGGATAGGTCACATTTTATGTTCACCAGGTTACACATTTGAAAAAAATGCCCTAAGGAGAGTAACATCACATAATCTCAGTTCAGTTTCCTGTCTGGCAAACAGCCCTTCCTCCGTCTTTCCCTTCTCATCCCATCGAATACAAATGGAAGGACGTTTTCACACTGAAAATCCCCTTTTCGATCTCCACTCACCCAGATCTGCAGCTTGACCCGCTTGTCGTCGCGGAAGACTGTCTTCACCTTGAAGTCGATGCCCACGGTGCTGACGAAGGCCGAGGTGAAGGAGTCGTCGGCGTAGCGGAACAGGAAGCTGGTCTTGCCCACGCTGCTGTTCCCGATAATAAGCAGCTTGAACATGTAGTCGAAATTCTGGTCTGCCGCATCAGTCCAAGAGTCCCGACACTGGTGTGACTCGTTCGCAGAGGCCATCTATGAAGAAAGGAAGAAGGATCCACTTTGGTCTATTTTATTTCCCGTTCCTGGTGAGATGTGATGTCCTCCATGCACTTCTTCACATTCAATCAGGATCTCATTTCAACCAACTGCTGCGAAGACCTGAATGACCCAACTAAACATGCACATAAAAATACATATACAAGCTTAATGGGCCAGAGTACTTCCTTCTATGGAGTGTCACCATGGAAACATGACCAGAACAAAGGGCTCACCCATCAGAAGGCCCTCGACTACATGCTAAGCAGCAGGAAAGATGAGGGCACTGATACCATTCATAGCATGATCTCTCAGGAAAAAAAAGCACTTGCCGTGCATCGCCATGAATATACAATGCCTATGATAGCAGCCATTTTAAACAACGCGGGGTTAAACGCGCACATGCAGGGAAGTCGGTTATGCAACATGAGAGCCCGCGAAACTGTAATCGAGGGGAGATATACAGTCAATTTGGAGACAAATGTGTCCATTTGTGGTTTTCATCTCTGTAGAGTAATTGTACTGTAGTATTACACCACTATTGTGAAAAAAAACGGTTTGAGCACAAGTGAGCACTCTGCAAAACCTGAATGTTTTGAAATTCACCTTGAGGTGCGTCACCCTCCCACCGAGGGCGAAAAGATGAGGGGAGCAGAACATTCAACTGACAACAAAAACCAAAGCGATGGAAGCACTTCTCCTGTAGTATTACAACATCTCCTGCATTAATCTACCTTCTGAGTACAAGTACAAACAGCTCCTCCAACCATTGGGCACTAGATGGAGTAACTGGCTCGTGTACCTTTTCCTTGCCGTTTCAGAAGACAAGCTTACCGTAAAGCCTACTCACATGTTACAATGTAATGATGTTAAATCCTCTTCTTGTGAAACAGGGTTCTGTGAAGCAATACTATACCAACTTTTTAATTACTTTATTAACTTAAATGTGCAAGGAATTAAGTACCATGATGTGATATAAAATTTACACTTTAAGTCCCTGATCGCTGCCATACATTTACAGGATACATATCCCCGTCTCCAGTCACTCCACACATTAAGGAGATGATGGATTTAGGCTTCCCTGAAAAAACTGAGCCATTGAAACCCCCAGCCCTTGCCTTAGACTTGTGGGCTTGCAAGGGTTCCCTCTGTGAGAAGAGAAGAGGAGCCGATCCGCAAACTGTAACCGCGTCTTCCTGCAGCGGAGCAGATTGCCTGTATAATAAATGTACACAGTAGCCTGAAGCCAAACATCCGGCCAGAAACAAACCTGGAATATAAATGTAAAACCGAGGTGGTTACACGCACACCGAGAAAAATAATCAGGCTGGAGGGGCTGAAATATGCTGTAGTCAGTTTTGGCAACTTTCGAGAATAATCAAACTCCAGTTGCACTTTTTTTGTTTTACAGACGGTCAACCTAACATTACGCTTCGTCAAGTCAAAACAGATTGTTTTTTGTTTGTTCGATAAGTTTTCATATGCTAAGTGATACATAAATATAGCTGGGAAAAGTTAAATTGCAAAGTGACAACATTAAACACTCAAATAGCCAGGTGAACCGCACCATTACCAAAATTCCATGCTGTTATCCCTCTTCCGGCATTTAAGAACAATAACAAGCTTACAAAATATTCGTATTTCTAATATAAAAGCGAAATGTGCAAATCAACCAACCTTTAATATGGAGAGTAAAACCTTTGCGTTACAATCGGCAAACTAAAGAAAAGTGACCAGGCTGTAGCTGAAGCTTTCCTGCCTGGTTTCCTCCTGGGCGGACGCCGATCGGGGGAGGGGGCGCTGCTCCGCCGCGCTGCCGACTCTGCGCTCAGCCGATCATTCGCCTGTCTTTCCTAAAGCCAACCACCACTCAATCATGGGCTTTATGCAGGCCGGGGGTCTGCAAGACACCCACTGAAGAAAAGGAGGAGGAAGAACAGCCCAGCGCACCGCTCCCACCATACCCAGAAATATTTTTCTTTGTAGATTAAAACACGGAACCGTAAATATTAAAAAAATATCAAAAATATTTTTTAAAAACCGCCCCGAGTGAAATTCCAAGCAAGTTTAACTCAGACTACAAAGACATTTACCATTAGATACATTTTGGATGGCCATGTGTACGAATAGACTCATATATAAACTAATGTTATAAATCACAATATAAGCGAGTTAGACAGTCTGTACTAAGGGCTGCCTGCTCCCGGTCCGTGGTCAGTATTCCACCGGCTGTGGAACGTTTTGCAGAGGGATTGGTTAATTTAGGCTACAGAAATAAACTGTATTTTACGACCCTGCACGTTCTGTTCGCACCTGAAAAGATGGAAGCGGTTAGAGGCTATTTAACTGCCAATCGATTCGCCGATACCCCCCCCCCCCTTTGGTTAACAATATTGGCCAACAGATGGTTAAACTCCACACTAAAACACGTGGCTCAAAACAATTTTAAGAAGCCACGTGAAGTAATCAGATCTGCAAGTACATTTGTCTTTGGAATTTAAGAGACTGTAGCCGCGACCACCCCCAATTATGAATGCAGGTTGAGTTATGCTTCTGACAAACCATAAAGAACCATGGACTGATTACACGGCTGTGCCACAGGGGTGTGACGTCACACGTGTCCGCGGTCCAGTGCAGCGTCTCTGTCTGCCTCGCTGTGTGGACTGGGTTTATGTTCTGTATTTGAGCTGCTGTGGTGCCTCTACTGGAACCATTACCAGGTTCTGTAGGATGGACAATGCCAGTCACCCTCTGCACACTGTCATACACAACCAGAGGAGCTCGTTCAGCGAGAGGCTGCTTCTTCC
>JABFEB020000044.1:2886399-2897308 GCA_019775895.2 Stomatorhinus ivindoensis
TTTCTGTAGTTCCTAAACACTTCTACTTTGCACTATTACCACTTTCAATTAACCGTGGAATATCTAGAAGTTAAGAAATTGCTGACTTATTGCAAAGGTGGCATCCTGTCACTGTTCCACCCTTGAATTCACTGAGCTCTTCAGAACGACCCATCACTGTGCAGATTTTTTTTAAACCTGACTGCATGCCTAGGGGCTTGATTTTATACACCTGTGGCAACGAGTCTGAATGAAGCAGCTGAATTCAATTAAGAGGTGTGTTCTAGTACTTTTATCCATATAGTATATGTTGCTGCAATGGATGTATGTTATATCACACCATGACCTGATACCAGATCAGCAGGTGTGAAAAGATGAGTGCATGGATATACAGATGTCAGCAAGCAGATGGGTTTGTGTTGCAAGGGTCACCATTATTGTTGTTCATTTTTATTTATCGGGGGCTTTTATTCAAACCCACATACAACTGAGAAAGCAGAGCCAGCCTGGAGCAACTGGAGTTAAGGGTCTCGACAATGACATCACTCTGCAGACCACGGGATGTGAACCAACAGCCTTCTGATCACAGACACAGTGTCCTGCCTCACAGAACCACATGATGGCCTTTTGCTGCTGCTGTCAGTGAGGGAAATCACCATAATTTATATGTCTGTTTTCCATGCATTCCAAATATATCAGGTTATCGCCACAACCCGCTCCTGGACCCGCCAGCCTCATCGCCGACATAATAACAGCAAATATTGCGGAATCTTTATATTGCAGTGGACAGCAGAACCAAAGTGTGTTGTTAGATTTGCTTGAAGTGACTCAGGCACCCCCACACATTCACGAGCCCCCCCGGGTGACAGCAGCCTGAACAATGATCATTATGTCGGCCGAGGACTCGTCACCGCTGGCCCATTGTGCGGCCCCCATTCACCACGCCGTCATTTACACTTTCATTGGCAGCTATTTAGTCCCAATAAAAAGTTCAAGACAGCAATTTGTGAATCCTGCTCAGCCAAGTAAAAGTGTGGAGAGGCAGGGAAAAGAAAGAGCGGTTTTAAAAGTCAATTAATTGTGCTCTTTTGGGGGGAGTCTCCAGTGGACGACCCCGAAGGCACTGGGGTCCGGGTCCCTCACATCTGCCCACAGCTCTTTCCCAGGCCACACTCCTGGGGCTGCGTCACGCTGAAGAATGCTTCGATTCAGCCTCCTCTTCGCCCTTTCCACCACAAACACGTTTGTATATCATTTTACGGTACAGCTATTCCATTTACATAAGATCGTGAGCTATAATGGGCCGCGGTCCTAAGCAGAGAATCTCAAAGACCACGCTGAACAGCACATTTTAAACCGCTTTCTCTTCAGTAACTGATCCATTATATACTGAAGCAGAGATTGGGCCTCATCTTCCATTAGACCCTTTTATCGCACCAAATACATCACAGAACACAAAGGCTTCACACTTTGAATTGAAGGCCTTTTACCGATGGCGTTGTGCACAGATGTCTGCTGACTTCATAGGCTCATCGTACAGCCAGTGGCTGCAGGGCCTGCTTCATTGAAATGTCTCTGGTGTAGGACTATCTTAAGTGTCACCAAAATAATGGACCTTTTCCCATGCCACCAAGCACCGAGCTGCAAACTGGTGGTTTTCCATTATGAAGTATGTGAGCCGTTCCCCAACCCATTAACCAGGCATGTGCAGCCATTTTAAAAAATAACCATAAATTATTTAACTCAATCAGGACACAAGATTTTTGGATTATACGTTCAGTACACAGTTGCAATGGGGAAAATGGTAAAAAAAAAAATACTTCAGAAGCATGACCAGAGAATTCTACATTTGAATTGTTTACATTTTAAGTAAATTCATAGATGAATTTAAAGTCTAATGATAACAAAGACAAAGCAATTTGTACCTATGCCTCCTTTCCCACATTCTGTACAAAATTGAATCTAATATTCTTTCATAATTCATACCCTGCATATACCAACTTTAAACTAACATAAACATGGCAATTATTTCATAATTAAGCTACAAAACATAATCCTGTAATAAAAAGACAATTCAAGTGAATTAAAATGATATCATCCCTGAAACAACTGACATCCATCCATCCATCTATCTTCTCTGCTGCTAACTGAGCACAGCATCAGGGTGGGACCCAGAGCCAATCCCAGAATGCACTGGGCACAAGGCAGGCGGACACCATTGATGGGATGCCTGTCAATCACAGACAGCTGACTGGCATGTCGGCAAAACACATCTGCGATTCGAGAGCCACATGCAGCCATGCAGCTGTTCCACAAAAAAACAGCATTATGATGAGCAGCAGGTGGCGCACTGGTTAAAGACTTGGGTCTTAAGACGGAAATTTTGCAAGTTGAAGCCTCAGGTGAGCCTCTGGTTTCGGATTCTTGTATAAAATGGATACAGCACTAAATCCTAAAATATACAGGTGACTCTGATTGAAATTGCTTACTGGCAGGAGGTGGAAAATTCAGGTTCAGAAAGTATAAATCCAGACCAAGATTTTATTTCAACCAACCAGTTGACCATAAAGAGGCACACTCCCCCTAAAGAGTGTGGGTAGCTTGTTCACAGTGTAGGGGACACCTCCTGTGACATCGGAGATGGGAATTCCCCATCCTGGAGTGAGTGCATGTGTTCATGTGGGGGCCCAGGAGGGGAGGGTCAGTCCAGATCAAACTCACAGTGGTTCTGTCCTGTCCGCAGAGCAGCCTGATACACAGAAACGAAGTCCGTGTAGCGCGGAGCACAGCCCAGCCAGGCCTCGCCGAAATGCTCCGCCCCGGTGAACAGGAAATGCCCCCGCCCCGCCTTCACCCGGCACCGCTGCAGGGTGAGCATGCGACCGCGCCACGGCCCCTCCCCGCCGGCCTGCCTCTCGAACACGCTGCCGCGCTGCCGGAACACCCGCGCCACAGAGACCTCCACCAACGACATCTGCCTACGAGCATCATGGGATACGTCGCTGATGGAGCCTCGCGCCACTAGAAGGGAAGACAAGGAGAAATCATGTTATTAATATTGTTATTATTATGGAAGTCACAGGCATGACAGCATGCGTAGTGCCCCCCCCCCCACCTCCAGGGCTCAGGGTATGAATCTGAGTCCTGCTGTGTCTGTGTGGAGGTTGCATGTTCCGTTCATTCGTGCTGTGGTTTTATCCCAGTTCTATTTTCCTTTCTAAAGTCCAACGATGTGCATTTTAGTTAGACATCCATCCAGGGTGTCCCCCTGCCTCGTGACAAGATTTTCCCGCAGATCTGTATAACTAAAATTTCTATTTTTTATACAATATTCTAAGTTTCTTCCATTAACCTTTATCCAATTTCTAGCCGGGTCTCTGGGGAGCCTGTAGCCTATCGCAGGCAGCATAGGGCACGTGTCAGGCAACCCCCCCCCAGGCAGGTTGCCAGTGTATAATTATGCTGTTACATTGAAATAAAGCATAATGAATCGACAAAGAGGCTCATGGGAAATGGAGTCCCAAATGAAAGCCAGCATAAGCCCCTCACCCAGAGAGCCCCCCCCCCACCTCCACCGGTGTTAAGCGTTTACACTTTCATTAAGCCGCTTCCCGAAAAGACAGCACTGCCCCGTTTATAGGATCAGCGCAAGGGTGTCAGGCTGCACGCCGAACAGCTTCACGGGGGTCCTGACTTTCTGCCCCGCTGGCGCTGTGAGCCTGAACGCCATTGTGCACCTGCCCCCAAATCTGCGAGTGCTCTCTGCTGTGCTGAGGTGGGGGGTGGGTGCTTTCAGGACAGCAGCCCCCCGCCCACGCCCATCCCTCGTATGGGGCTTTTTGTTACTTTAATTAGTCCTTGTGGGACACAGGCTGGATGGGGAAACTGTTCAGCGGGGGCACTGACTGGGGCTTCATGAACATGACCACGGTGTGAAGTAACTGCTCCTACTGCCCCCGCATCCACCTTAACAAGCACCGAGTGAATTAATGACGATATCATATTACTGGTTTCCTGGATACCTTGTAGCTCTGAGACATAATTAACTGATTTTTTTTTTCTTGTTTACTTATCTCTGTACCTGCTCGCCCCCTATAATCTGTGGCAAAATTAAAATTAATTTATAAAATTTTGCAATCGCGCCAAATAAATGTGTAATCGTGACTGGATAGTACTGGCCGCCAAGTAGCCTGTTCTCGGCATCCTACCGAAGTCACTGCGGCAGACGGCCAAGAGGAGTTCCGTGTCGTTGCACGGCCGGCATTCAGCTGCAAAAACAAATAAGCAAACAAACAAACTGCAGATATTACAACATCCCTTCAAAAAATAGAAGCACAAAAAGAGCTTCGTGTCCTGCACACCAAAACACTGTAGCTCTATTCTTCCTCCGGCTCTTACCCTGCACCATAGTGGCAGGGAAGCCGGGCGCGGTGCTCCCATTGCTCAGCAGCTCGTATCGGAAGCCCACGGTGCGGCGGCCGATGTCCGTCTGGAGTGTCGCCTGGAGGAAAATGGCCGGTTTCTGCGGTCCGTCCGCGCGAAAGCAGTACACCTGCTCCGGGCTCCCGCCCTCAGTCACCAGCAGGTGCAGTTGTCCCGCACGCTCGATATACGCGCTAGCGCCACCGAAACCCCCGAAGGGCTTAATGCAGACGATGCTGTGGCGAACGGAGGACAGGTTGGGCTCCAGCACGACCCGCAATGCCTGACTGGGGTACATCCACTCCACGGCGCCCTCAATGCAGCGTAAGCGCACCTGCTGCACGGCGCGGGACTGGGGATCCCGAAGTAATCCACTGGGGCGAGAGCAGACAATGTTAGTGCTAAGGCGAGTCACCTCCATTTGTATTGATGTGGAGTTTAATTAAGACGCTAAGTATAATATGAAATCTTGCAATGAAATATATGCGGATTCACACCTGTAGCCAACTATTTTCTATAAAACAATATTATTTTTTTGTCTTTTTTTTAAACCTCTTTTAAACCTGACATATTAACCCCTCAATTAAAGGTTCATTTATTAGTTCTCATTAATTTTTCGATTAAATTTCAGCAGGCTATGCGTAATCATTTACTTCAATCTGGCAAATGAATGAAACTAATTAAATGTTCTGATATTTCATCAGTCATTCTACTGGAAATATGAAGATAGGCGTTATGGATTAGAAATTAAAAATTTTAAAGCAAAAATGATATATAAATAAATTATAAATAGAAATATTTGCAAAAAAATTTTATAAATATATGTTTGATGTATAAATGAATTATACGCACATAAGCCTACATTTACATATACATATATATTATGTATTTTTAAATGAACCTATAGAAATTCTTCGCAAGCTTAACCTTAGATTAACAGCGGGTACTTGCATAAAAAAGAATATGAACAGGATTTTAGTTAAATTGTGAAATCAAAGCATTTTTAAAAAATCATTAAAAAACAAAAATAAACTTGTCAATGATGCCTTACCTTCCTCTCCAGTTGCACAAATCTGCGGCTGACAAATAGCCAGACAGACAGTAGAGAAAGAACAGCCAAACATGTTGTTTTCCCCTAGGTGACATTGCAGCTGCCACCGATTACAATGCACTCGCAGACCGAAGAAATCAGTTGGAGGACAAAACATAACCGAGGAGATTATCGTTACCCGGTACGTTTGCAAGTATGACACTTACCAGTGCAGATACTGCACAAGCGCGCGTGGGCATTTCAGTTGTTTCATCTTGCTCAAATCAGCCAATAGCTTTCCTTTAGTTGACTGATTATTGATGCCCAGATTCAATAGAAGAATGTGTGTGTGTGTGTGTGTGTGTGTGTGTGTGTATGTGAGAAAGAGAGAGAGAGAGAGGTTAACTGAGGTAGACACTGATGAATTTAACCAAATGACATTATAAAGGATCGCTTTCAATAGGCCGACTGAGTTTGGTATCCAGTGAGAGAATGCAGCAATGAATAAGACGAAATTCAACTTTTATCAGTTTGTTTATTATTTAAGTGCTCCTTATAATTGTAACGAGTAAAAGAGAAAATGTAAAAACAATCTCATTCGAACAATGAATTTTTAACGCAGGTTTAAATATGAGACGTTGCGTATCTTCCACAGTTTTTTGCTGTTTAGTGTAATTAAACATTTGTGTGAGATATGTAATTTATTTCGTTTAAACCATCAATCTGTTTTCCAACTATACTGATCTAACACAGGCCCTCGATGTTTTTTAAACTTATATGAAAATAAAAATTCAAAATTTTTATAAATTTCTAAATTATAAATTTCTAAATATGTTGGAATCCTAAATATCTGTTGACAATGAAAAAGAAACTATATGGCACGTGGTTTTGTCACCCAAATAAACTTAACTTAGTGACAAGGATTATAAAGCTCTTTTGAATGTAAAGCCTCCATCTTCAACGAGAACTAATGATGTCATCGAATCGTTCTAGGCTGAAGTGGATTACAAGGTAATGGACGGGTGTTGAATGGTGATGCGAGGTGGACGCATATTGATAAGTGCTGATACCCCCGTTGGTGCTAAAACTTGGGAGAGGGCGCAGATCTTTCATTATGTATGAACAACTTTCATATATCAATGTAGAAAATATTGGCTTTTTGACACTCATTCTGAACGTGGAATATCTCTCACAAAGGGACCGTGGAATTGAAATTTTGCCGCGAAGAGGTGACAATGTGGCCGCTCGCTTGGGCGCTAAGCACCCGGTCAAGGCAGCACGCTATTGTGCTCCAGGCTTTGAAGGGACAATTCGATCGAGTCTCCTGACCATCTGTTACCTTAGGGTAGGGGCAGACGCACTTTACACACAGCTGCACAAAGTACGAATGTTTCTATTGTCCTATGACTTAAACACATCATAATTTAGGGAGGGGGCAATACTTCTCTACAAACGTTATCCCTATAACACATCTAAACCAAAGTAACTCATAATGCTAACATAAATATGAACTTCAAAGAATTCTAAAGACTTATTAGACTTAAAATATATCAAACTGAACGTAAATAATTCGAACAAAATCAAATATTTAATTTCCGAATTATCTCATGACTAATTCGAAGAAATGTGACGTATAGCATGTATTGACCATGAAAGGGTTTTCTTAGACTTTGTATCGGCAAAAAAGTTTACACAAGTTTCACACGCCATCTAGTGAGTAGTTTGCGAAGTATAGTCCATCCATAAATCAATCGTTTTTCATTACCGCTTATTCAATGTAAGTGTTCTCACTTGAAATGATTTGTACCCATGACGCAAGATTTATTTGCTATAATTAATGGTAATGTGTTTAAATTTATCAAAGATGTAAAACGAACCTTAATACGCTTTTTAAAAACACATTTTTTTCGTAAAAGCTAAAGCTGAGGTGCGACCATCCGGGCGTGTCGCACCCACTTGCTATGTGACGTAAAAGGGGCTCAGTGACGTTAGAAGCGAATGTACCGCTTTGCCTCTAGCGGGCACCGTCATTGCCCGGATTAAGAAGAACGGAACGGAAACAAAAATGAAGAAACTCGTTGCAGTTTTCATGTGTTTAATCTTTTTGACCGCACTCGCAGGTAAGACCATTAAGTTACGGTCTTTATTAGGCATGTCATGGGCACAAAGGGGGAAAGACAGCAAAAGTGACGTCTTAATTGTTTTTACAACAGTGAAACTGTTTTTGGCTGAAACTAGCAATGTGTTTCTAATGTAATAAAATATACATACAATTTATACTCGGAGCCAAGAAATTATACATTGCTTGGCTCCAGGATAAACTGCAATTTTCTCACTGGAACAAACCAACTGGAGAACATGTAGAATGGCAGTATTAATACCGACAGGTACAACACCCTCACAGGCAGTGCGCTTTGATGTGCACAACACATCCTGTTGTATTAGTGAGTATTAGTGTGTATTAGTGTGCATACTTGCAATGGCGCATCAGAATCTGAGGACAGGCAGTGAACACAAAGCTTCTCATACATAAGCAGAAGTACTATTTGCAGTCAAGAAGTGTCGATTGTTAAATTTACAAGTCAGAAAGGAGACTTTTTGTTTATAGTTGTAAATATAGGTATTTCCTGGGTACACAGAGGTACCAGCTATGCAAACATTGGGTCAGCTTCTCTATTTTCAGCCACATGGCTCTGACAATCTGCACTGTTGCCACGTCGCTAAGCCTTCCAGTACCCAGGGCATTTGAGAGACTGGTGTTTTAAGTCACGTGATCCCAGGTCCCCACATGGGGATGTGTGTAGTAGGGCGGGAGACTGGGTCAGGGGGAATGAATGAGCACTTTGTTAAGTCATGAGAAAAACAGCTTTAAGATAGAAATGTATGCTTTGACTCTCTGGAAAGGATTCAGCCAATGAGAAAACGGTAAAGTTTGGCGCAGGCTAAAAGCGCACTGAATGAATCAGATCATTTATAGCCTTAGTGGCAGATTGTCCTGCCCTCCACTTTGAGAAGCTGCTTGTCAAAAACATCTGTCCAAGTAAAAGATTGTGTTGTTACATTCTCCCAAAGTCCATCAGCACTGCCCTCCTGGAGGTAGGCAAACAGGCTGAAGATGTCAAAGGGGTGTGACAATCTCGCAGTAGGTGTTTCTGTGTTGCTAGGCGCCACACCGGTTATCAAAGAGAGCTTTGCCAAACAACTTTTACGCAGCAAGAGGCAGGAGCGACCAAGGAAGGCGGGTTTTCCCGATGAGCCAATGAGGGTGAGGCCCGAGGATGACAAACGCCCACGACACTGATTATGACTCATCAGAGTACCATCTCCAGCTTACCAGCACTGCCTATTAATCCACATCTCCTTATTCTCTCTGTTTATGTGTCTGTATCAATGTATTATCAATATTTACACAAACAGCAAACGAGAACATTTCTGCAGACACCTTCCATTAAAATCTGTCTAATGCGCCAAAATAATTCAGCATAGTTATATGAGCTGTCACATGGCTTGTGAAGACCAGCTCCATCACTGTGTCTCTCCTTCCAGGAACACATGCTGTACCTTCAGCAGCTGGACCAGAGGGCCCAAGAGACCAACCTGGAGAACTGGCTCAATCCTCACTGCTACCCTCGCTGTGATCGCAACTACGGCTACCCTGTGTAGCCTGTTTCCATGGTACCCAGGCCTCACCCCCGTAGTGCTCCGAGCATGCCGTCTCTGGGCACTGCTCCCCCTGCTGGCATGGTATATGATGGCAGTGACCACACTGTCAACACTAAAGCTCTGTGGTCTCACCAGTTCTTTCTGCTTGCAGGACGGACACTCAGCAAGCTGTGGACAATGGAACAAAGTTGAAAGCAAGAAGTGGGATTCTTTCTATGTGTATTTTGCTTGCATCACAGTATGCTAATGCATGTAAGGCTTACATGAAACAAAAATTCTGCAGACTGACTCAAGTACAGAAATCGCATATCATCTATATCTCGCTTATGTTGCATGCTTTACCACATTATTCCATACAGTATTAAATAAAAGGCATATATTCAACATTACCTAATATAAGATTTCCTATTTTCTAAGTCTCGTGTTTGACAATGATGGGGTATCGATAATGATATATATTACATGTGCTTAAACTTATGGGTGTAATGGTATATCGGTGATTAGCATTGTTCCCTCACATCACAGGGATTAGCTGTACTCATCTTGCCTCTGTTCTGTGTGTGTGAAGCTTGCATGATCGCACTGCGTCGTGTGAGCCTCCTCGCATAGTCCAAAGACATGAAGTGGCGCTCATTAGTGTCTCTGAAATGCCGTATTTGTATGAGTGCATGTGCCCTGCACTGAATGGGCATCCCAGCCGCATGCCTTTATACTGCAAGGCTGGATGGGCATCCCAAGCGTGATGTTACCCAGCCGCATGCCTTTATACTGGACGGGCATCCCATGCGTGATGTTACCCAGCCGCATGCCTTTACACTGCAACGCTGGACGGGCATCCCAAGCATGATGTTTCCCAGCCGCATGCCTTTATACTGCAAGGCTGGACGGGCATCCCAAGCGTGATGTTACCCAGCCGCATGCCTTTATACTGGACGGGCATCCCATGCGTGACGTTACCCAGCCGCATGCCTTTATACTGCAAGGCATAGGCTCCAGGCCCCCTGCAACTCTGCTTAGAATTCAGGTTGGAAGATAGATGGGAATGCTTAAATGCGTCGTTTTCCAACCCCTTCTTTTCAAATTGTCATTAATGGGGGGTTTGAGACGTTTTATATTCAAAATTGCCAAACTTTAATCATAAAAAGCCTTCGGAGTTTTACAATGAAGGCTGCATGGCAAATTGCATAAACAGTACCGATACAAAGCACGGTGTACTAAATCTGTAAAACGGCAGGGGGCACTAGAAAATGCTCTCCAGACACATGGCGAACGGGGAAACACCTAAACTTTCTTCTTAAAAACTGGAAATCCCATTTAATGCTCAGACTTGCCTGCCAACTGTATTTATTTTACGCCCAGACTGATAAAATTAACATTTTAATTATTTTTTGATAATGCTTAGGAAATCAAATGTAGGCTACCTAAAAAACAAAGCTGTGAAAAATCATTATTATTGCTGCGTTTTTTTCTATAAAAAGACATTGAAAGTTGATACACAGTCATAAATGGAGAAAGTTCTGGCAAGTTTAAATTGGTATGTGCTTTAGGTGAAACTCGAAACGTTCTCGGTCCCTTGCCACGTTAATTTCCATTAAGTTTGGAAAATATTACACATTGAACAGTTAGGCCCTATTAGTACTATGTATAGATCAAGTAACGAGTCCGGTGTGATACACGGTTAAAGTATCCCAACGCTGGGGGACTTGGGTTTGCCCTCTAAAACCCGACCGCGGATATATACCTATATATATAATAATAAAATCTATTTTGATTTCTTCGCATTATATACATGCTTTCTAATGCCTAGATAGTGCA
>JABFEB020000044.1:2897408-2924347 GCA_019775895.2 Stomatorhinus ivindoensis
ACACACACCGACAGGATACTGCACTATCTAGGCATTAGAAAGCATGTATATAATGCGAAGAAATCAAAATAGATTTTGTACATTAGAAACACGATACACGCTCAACATGCAAATGGAAGTCTATGGAAATAAACTGCAACAACACAGATGTGATATTTTCGGCGGTACCCTTTAGCTGATACTTCGCGTGCACTATTTTAAATAGCAAGAAATGTGTTTCACCTGTCTGTAAGCAATACACTACAAGTCAATAGGCAGTCTTCGTTTCTGTTATTTGGGTTAAATTGAATTAAACCTTTGGTGTCACGTGATTCTGCACGCTAAGGGAAAAGGTACTATCCAGTTCAATATAACAATAACTGTGAAGCCAACTGCTGCGTTAGTTTTCGTTGGACAGCAGATTATTTCCTTTTGCGATAAAACAAATGTGATTTCAGCTTTAATCGCTCAGTGAAACGGCGCACTGTGAAGAAGACGTTGGATATTGGATTTTACTTCGTCGTTGGAAGTTGGGACACAGTTGGTACCGAGCTCTATAGTGCACGTGTTTCTGCCACTATCGGTATACTCACAGAACAAGATATTTCCAGTCCATGACAGTCTGTTACGATTTTGTTTGTCGGTATTTTCGGCGTCAGCCCCGCAGTCGGGTCTGTTACATTTTTAATCGCTTGTAGTCGAGATTAGTTGCGGATGCAGTTCTGGTAGACTACAGATTTCACTCTTTAGCCGGAATTAGATTCTACGTCAGTAAACCCTATTATCCCTCACTTCTGCTCGTCTGCTTTAAAATACTTACAGCGCCACAGCGAGGACTAATTATTCACGATCCTTATTTTACAAGTCCTAATATAAGTAGGCGCGAGGACAACATGATATTATATTAATGCGCAGTATTTAAAAGAGAAAATCGGACAAGTAATTAGAAATGATGTACATTTTTGCAGGGCAGTAATCATATAGGCTATTTCTTTTGAATAGTAATAGGCCTACTATACATTTTTAAAAACAAATGTAAAGAGCTGTCCACCAGCTGAAAGGGGGTTCATACTTCTAAGTCAAACTCGAATAACCACGGAAAGTCCCAAACGGACACCCAAATTAACGTTACTTCTCTTGGCCTCCTACTTGTGGATTTACAATAATCCGTTTGTTCCCGGTGTTTTCGCCATAATACGGTAATCCATGGTTCTTAGAATATTATCGGCATAATCCGTGTAATTAATTTGATATTTTAATGGGATTACAAAACGGTTGTATTTTTGTTCAGAATCAATGTCGTTTCCGTTATTTACACCCCCACGTCGATACATCAAATTATTTCTGACTTTGCGATAATAAATTTATAGCCCGAGAAAAACACAATGCAAGTTTTACAAGAATATATTTATCAAATATTTTATTAAATCCTGTAATTATAAAAACTTCGAATGCTTAACAGTACCTGCCTCGGTCAACACAGTGACTGCACATACACCAACCACCTATTTTCACCGATATAAAAAGAACAAGACTTCCGTCTGTTTCGTAAACTTTATTTTAATATCAGGAAAACCGAAATACCACTATACACCGTAATTGTTAAATTATTAATATTTTAAGTGCAGTGAGTCGAGCAGGAAAAACAACCATCCAACACCATGATACGTGTGTTAGAAAAAGGGCTTACGGACAAAAATCATAACCAAATCGGAGTAAGAAATCTATTAATATGTTCAATAGAAAAACCATCAATACCAAAGGCCGTAACATTTAATTGGTTATATATAAACAAGCCCAGGAATCTGTCAGTATGACATACTCGGATGGAGGAAAAATACCAAAAACTGCGGTCAACTTACATGTCCTTTACAGCAATGTTAATTTTAAAAGAATAGTAATCAAATCAAATCAAATCAAACTTTTCAAAGATCATCTCATATATCGGTCACCATCGGTCCAATCGGCTATACAAATTTACGATCGACCCAGACTCAATAAAAATACTAAATATTAACAGCTACAGTATTTCGCGACATAACCCGATAAAACACCAGTGTGCTATCAGTTCCTCGAATAATCTGTCAGAAGTTAGGAAATTAGTATTAAGACAGCGGGAGGGCGAGCTATAGACGTAAGCCGTCAGTTTCTCTCACGATCTCACTACAATTACATTAATACATCCATCTTTAGTAACTACTTTGTACATTGGGGTCAGATACGGCGACCTTTACGTTTAAGGATCAAGACAGCCAGTTTCCAGGTACCTGGTAACATACTAAGATTACTAACTAATGACTGTAGCACGAATACTGTCATAGTCTTGTCAGCTGTTAGTACCACATTTTTGGCAACTGCTTCCACCCATCCTAGTGTGGATTATTATTACTTCCGCAACGGTCCGCACAAGAAAATTCTCTTTCCGAAAATTCGATGCGAAATGCAGCGAGGACTATTTTAACTGGCATATTCGAACAGATGAATACTTATCGAAAACAAGGCGATTTTATTTGAAAGGAAATCATTGCAAAGGCCCTTTGGTGCTTAAATGTCCAATAAGTGTGAGTTATGAGAAGCGCCCTGTGAGTAAATATGTAAATTGTGCCGAGAGGTTGGAGTTCAGTATAACCTACTAATCGCAAGCCAAAATATATATTTAAACTTATATTGCTACAGTGGATAAAACGTTCTTTGCGCACACTTACAGTTCCGCACATCGCTAAAAGAGTAAGGTACATGCAACCCTATAACGAAAAACCGGTATTCGCAGTACATTTCGCCTAGGTTTGGACATTTAATTTGGTCATTTAATTAAATACATGTCCTACATTTACATATTTGAGTTCACATAACTCGCGCTGCTTCTGTACACTTATACAAAATTAATTCCAAATGACACGTCACTTCGAAATAATTACTCTGTGTAAGTTTTTTCTCTTTTTTTAAAACAATAATCAAAATAGATTACATCAGTCATCTTTTATCTTTAAAGAAACCTTTGTCTGTGCTGCTTTCCTTAATGGTCACAGTCAAAAAGTTGGCAGTGACATCTGTCACCACCACCTTCTCCACCTTGGTGGGACAGGGGCTCCAGCATTCCTCCACAGCCGCCTCGAAAACCCTGGATACCGGAGATTTGGTGCCGCGGTTCGGCGGCTCCCTTTGTGAAGGGCTGTTGGGTTCATATAAATTATTTTTTGACAGGTGCTTCAGTCTTGGCTGCTGTGTGGAAATAGCACCTGCACACTCCTTAGTCCTGCAGGCCGGCAAGTGGAAACCCCCTTTATGGGAATTGACCTCGGAGCAGTATTTAAACATGCTGCCGCTTGGCACCGCCGGTGCTTTCGTTTGAGGATAACCAGAATCCCTTTGGAGTCTCCGATTTAACGGGAGACCATGCAGCTCTGACTTCTGCCCTTCGAGAATACCGTGCTTTCCTACTTTGGCCGGGTTATACACCATCTGCTCCTCCATCCTACTCCTCTTGGCAGGCATCGCCGACGCGCTGCTGTCGGGACCCTCCACGAACCGTAATTTGGGTTTTCGTCCCCTCTTCTTTGGAGCAGCAACAAATCCTCCCTCCGCAACCGGTCTTGGCGATCCAGAGGTGCGATGCCCCCTGTCCGGTTCTGGAGGTCTGACTCGGACGCTCTCCCCTCGGTTGACAGTGCTAGGAGGGAATATCGTCGGCACGACGGTCCGTAAACCCTCGCGAGCTCGCGGGGTAATGACGGGTTCTGGGACCGGGAATGAAACCCGGATGCCTCGTGCCATATCGCTCCTGAATTCATAGGTTTTGGCTTGAGCTTTAGCCTGAGCCTAAGAGAGCAACAAAACAGAAATATTTACATTTATTAGCCATTCAATGCACAGAATTTGTAACTGCCTATTCGCTACCCGTGCTCACGACAGTACCCATTGTTTTAAAAATAACTATAACTTAACAATATTTACTTTTTCCGGGACTGGGTGACTTGCACTGAAATCACCCAGTAGCTCATAAACATTTCTGAGGTTTGACTGTACTTAAAACAAAAGCAAAACATGACAAAACGTCTAACCAATTTCAGGATATAATGACTGTCCCTCTAAAACAGACCTCAGAAAAGGTCGGAATTCCAGAAATGCATCTGCAATAAACGTCAGAGAGATTCAAAGCTCCGAATAGGGCAAGTCGTCTCCAGTTGGCTCACCTTCAGCAGAAATGTCTCCGGTTTAGGTCCTCTTTTCTTTGGTCCGAACAGTTCCCTCTCTCGCTCCCTGCAAATGACAGGTTCCGCATCATAAATATTATAGATCAACGGAAGTGCTCGTGCGTCGCCGCATGCACGGCCAAATCAATGAAACGTCGTGCTCGGCTCGCGCACATAAAGCGGCGTTTCCTCCCAGCTCCAACAAGGCCTGCTGCGATCGCCTCACCTCTCCTTGAAAGCTGCTAAAAGACGGTCATCCAGGATGTTTTCCTCAGGTTCCCAGGTGCTATACCTACATAAAAAACAAGAAGATGACATGCCTCACTTAGTATTAGCAGCCACCGCGTTGTGCGTCATCGCCCGGGGTAGAAAAAAACCGTAGCTAGCTTCCCGGCTAGCGGATACATATTCAGATGGCTGCCCTGTTAGCTAGCTCTACCCTATAGCCAAACCTTTACCTAGCACATTGCTGGCAAGAAATCATACAACCCCCAGTTTAACAGCTTCTTCAGCGTGCAAATAAAACGATACGGGCTGCTGCTCTTACTCACTTTTGAGACCAACCTTTCCATTTCACCAGGTACTCCATTCGCCCCTGTGTGATTAGAAAGAGAGAAAATACTTTTGAGAAACCGAAATGTCATATAATCGCTGTGTAAACAAATAGCTAGTATCCAGGCCAAAGCCAAAGGCACATTTGCCGAAGGTTTACGTACCCTCCTAATTCTGCGTTTTATGATGGATTCGGCAGCAAAAACTCTCTCTCCCACAGCCGACAGCTCCATGTTTACTTCAATCTCGCTTATATTTTTTCTCTCCACATTCACAGCTAAGTCCAGGCAGACCATAATACTCAATTTTCAGCCTAAACGTCATCACTTTTTTGCAGCGTTGCTATGGAACTACTGTCGGTGGAACGGTTTTAGCAAAGCTGATTGGCTGTGATCTTGCTACGTGACCGAAGCTGCACGGTGAGAAGGAGGAGTTAAAGTGCGAGCGCTTTCAATCAAAGGGAAGTGACGCCTTGATCGAACAAACATGCATGCAACAGAGATAAAAAAAAATATTAATACGTGTGGATTGTTTACAAGTGAAATTTTCCTTATATTACAGAAATTTTAAATAATCTGTTTTTTTTAATTACGTGCATTATGTGTAGCTTCATTGGTACTTAGCTATAGATTGAGTAAAAGTTGAATCAAGAAGCAATTCAAAAGTACCAAATACCTAGGCCTGCTTAACTGGTCTATCTAGACACAGGTTAATAAAACAAAGAATTGAGTTTGGTAAATATATAACAACCAAATTGCTATGTAAGCTTCTTCAACCAAAATAACGGGGACTTTTGGACAGAACAAACATCTAGATACACATTTTCTTGCGTAAGCCTGAGCTGTTTCTCCTACGCGCATCTAGTTTGTCATTAAGTTTGGAGGACAGTAGATAGCGGTGTTTCTCACTTACGTGATGCTGGAAGGCAGCCAGGATTTGAGTTTTTACCGGAGTAGATCAGAGCAGAAAACAAAGTTCGCATTATTATTGCCTAGAAACATATTAACAGAACAAACTTTTCCTTCATTGCGATTAATACTGTTACATAATTCAGGCGAAATATAATTTGTCGAAATTTACTGGAATAGCAAATCAACAAAACAGAATTCAGTTTAGCTGTCTTTGGTCGCAACGTCATTTATTACAAGCAAAAATGCTTTGCGTCATAATATTTTACAGGATCCACAAAGTAAAGTCTATTAGAAATACCGGTAACTGAGAACAATTCTTAAATATAGAAAGATATTTACTTTAAAAGAGGACAGATAAAACCAGCGTTCTTAGTAATTATAAATAATGTGTTTACAGTTTAAGTAATACATCTAATCTAAACATGTGGCTGGCTGAGAATGTTGATACTGAAACAAAATGTCACATAACATATAGACCTCACAATAATGTCAAATTATTATAGACCTATTTTTAAAGGGTTAAAATTTTGTGTTGCAACACTTCCAAACCGAAGAGACTCTAAAACACACTTTGCCGTTATGTTTGATTGTTGACATTTCAGCCTGATAAATGGAAATAAATTTGAAATTTACGGTCTAAATAAATTTTGCCTAAATTGAACTGACTTTGTCTTAAGTTATATGAATTGGCTATATTAGTCTCTTGTATGCGTTTTCACAATCTGTCTGTATTGACCTTTAAACCGTACTGTATTTATAAGGAAAGATACCCGTTTTTCTAAGTTCAATTTTATTTATACGTCTATAAATATATTTAAAACAGCAATTAAGGGTCTCTTTTCTTTTATTAACCGCCTTTTTCTTAAATGTATACAGTGTTAAATAAAATTAAGGGACATTGGCGTAATCAGTCAAATAAATGCCCCCATTACATTTAAATCACGTGTTAATAATCGAATTTTAAATAAATAATTTTTCGTTTATTTTCCGAAAATACTGCGCAAAAAATAACTTTCCATTTAAAATGTTACATGCGGTGTTTAGTTTTAAGCGCGTGATATTTTTGCATCATCAGCTTATGCTTTCCAATTACAAATTAAGCTTCTTCGACATCATTTCAAAAGGAAGAATGAAAAATGAAACTGCACACATTTACACATTTAGAAAACACGATCGACTTGGGCGGTACGTCATCATAACTGCAAACTTCACGACTTCGTAATGTTAGAATATAAATTTTAAACACCTGAAAAAAATGCTGTCCCAGAGTCCCAGTGTGTTTTATTTGGCCAAATTATTATTTATTGTTACTTTTGTTTTCGTTGTTGTTATTTTGTTATTTATCCACTTATATAACTGTATATAACTGTACTATCACGTATCTATATGTGGACGACAAAATTCAAAATTTAAATTAAGACAGAGTCAGGGGGTGAACCGTGTAACTGCGTAAGACGAACCTCTCTCTGCATACATACAGACACACCTCTCACGGCCTGACAGGGCCCTTAACGATATCACGCAGGTACATAATTACAGATTTGAAAGGAGAACATGAAATTTGTTTTATTTCACCTTAGCACGACATTGCATAACTGCTAAAGTAACCTAAAGTCAAATACAGCAATTGGTATTTATCTCGAAATGTTTGAGAACCCAATTATATACATGCTGTGCCAGTTTAGACGAGTATGCGACGTGAAATGTTATTACACGACGATGAAGTAAATGATTGGTCGGCAGGCCAGACGGATCAGAAAACTGGAAACATTTCAGGACATGCAACATACCACAGTAGATGTGGTCATCAACACTTTAAGAAGACCGACTCAAATGTGTGTACTTAAAGCAGCGTGACAGGACAACAGGTTTGTACAGCCACGTGACATAACACGAAAAACGTGGACACGGGAAAGCAGGCTATTGTTCACGTAACCGAAGGACTAAAACGCTGTAATTGTAAAGCGAGCTCCAAACCGAGGTTACTTTTCTTGTTAGATGGACCACAATTGTACACAGCGCTTTTGCAAAAGTAGGTTGCCAGAGTCCTTTTATGGTGGCTGCGGTGATTGGTCTCGGAGCGTCTGCAGCGCAGCAAGGCTTGCAGCCGTATATGGGTGCATAGCCGAGTTGTCTAAATATTATTGGTTCTCTCGTATCTGGGCAACAGCGTTTGTGAAACTACAGTGTATATGATATGATTACATTGTACTGGCTGTACGTTGATGCGATTTTATCTTCCTAATTTCGTTGATACTCGTGTTAAAATCAGACGTCGCATATCCAAACCGCAATTAAAGCATTTAAACGGGCAAAGCAGTGTTCTGTCTGAAACATATAACATATACGTCCCGCACAGGATGTGAGTCCAAAACCGCGTGACAACGTTACTTCTTGTCTAACTCCATAACAAAGAGCGACTTCCCACACCCGACGCAAAGCTACGAAGTGTGTCAGTAATAGTTAATCGGCAATTTGTTTTGAAATTGAAAATTTTATAGGGGACATATTCAGGCACAGAAGCTCACTGTCCGGCATCATTTCCATGTTTAAATTAAGCAAAAATAGGTGACATTGAGGTGAGACCAATAAATCAATATTGCACTACCACGAATTTCAGAAGTATATCCGATGATCCAGGATGTTTCAAAATATGTAATTTCGAATGTAGCTGCTAGACATAATTTGTTCACCTTGTGGTAACCTCGCAGGATTAAGTATTACCCCACACATAACCTGTCCATTAGACTGCATTTAAAATGTTCATGTATAGATCTACTTCAAAAATACTACTTATAAGCTGTAAGTCGTATGTGTTTGGGTGTTGTCTAGGTGCGAAATGGATGTTTGCTGGAATCGTTGGCGTGCTAAATGCCCAACCCTCTAAAGCAAAAATTTACCCAGAGGCGACATTTCAGTTTATTTTAAGTATCCAACTTAAGGATAATTATTTGTTAGATATTACTTACTTCTTGCAAATGTATTCTAAATGAAAAGTAGTATCTGCAGATGGTTATAACCATGGTTATTATAGTCACCCCATAAATGACAAGAAATAGCTGGCTTCCGGCAAAATTTAAGACTATGTATGTGTGTGTGTGTGTGTGTATATATATATATATATATATAGAGTACATATGACTGAACCAGGGAGACTCTATGTAATATGCTGTTCGAAGTTACATAACAGGAGTTTCTACTTTAGGCTACATAATTTAAGCGTAATTGGATGAATTAAAAAAGTGTAAATCTTACTTATAACTTATGGGCCACCTGGTGTTTTCGAGCGCAAGAGTTTTATTTCCGACACTGGTCAAAATGCATGACACGTAACCTATATCTAAAGAGTAAACTGGCGCATAATGACGGTCCGGGTGCTTTTAGATGCGGTACAGATTGCACGTTTCATTCCACCTACATCGATCTTAGTCATTTTTTGTCCACTATTTAGAACAACCTACTTATTAACGTTCCATCTTTTTTAATTAAAACAAATTTTAAAAATGCGGTTTAGGCAAAACAATGCTTTTCTGTCGTTTAAGCATAACGCACCTTAATTACAGTACCTTTATATTCTATCAGCCCAGTAGAGCTAAGGGTGTTTTCAGCAACAAACCGTGTGAACTACATCGATAAACTGTGAAATGTATTGTTCATACAACGGTTGGGAATAAGCTGGATGCGCTGAAAGGGACAGCCATTTTCTCTCTCCTCTTGCAGAAAACGTATTGAAAGCAACTTATTTTCGAGGGTTCCGCGGTATAGGAAATGGTCGCTGCGAGGAAAAAAACTGCGGTTAGTGATAAAGCTATGCTGCTGTATCGCGCCAAAAGAAGCATTCACTATCACATTTCATTATGAAAGAGAATTAATAGCATTTGCCTAGTGTTGTGCAGTAAAATCCGCCATTTTAGCTGATATTCAATTCCTTTAAGGTAGTTGTTGTAGCCAAAATTTGATCAAGGTCTTACTTAACTGCGCAACAATACAAACTACATTAACATATACTCGGAACGCGGTTACCTTAGGTTGCATAACCTAAAAACAAATATTTAGGTTAAGTCTATTCAACAACCGTATGTCATCACTCAGACATACCGATAAATGCACAAACATTTATAAGCTATTTGTGTGTCTGTCCGTCCCTCCTATTTGCTTTCCACATGTTACATTTTGATGAGCAGATGTACATGATAGGTTAAACATAGTTTGCTGTTCTAATCTACCAAATATGAAAGACAAAAAATGGGAAAAGCGCAGCATTTTACCGTAATTTCAGATCAAGCTATGAGCGAAAGGGGCGTTAAGTTGTAAATTATGTTTAGTAATTCTGACAATAATTGCCATTCAGATTTAGGGCTCCTCAGACTGCTCCTACAAATGTATACGTCACAAATCTCCCAAACTACATGTTTGAATGATTTGCTTGCAGTCTACAGACGTTGTGATGTCGACTGAAGCAGGGTAACCAATTCGCTTACCGGACAGGACAAGAACAAGCAAATCTGACACGTGAATTTTGAGCTTCCGAATCTTAATTATGACTCTGTTGTTTAGCACACGTTGAAAGCCATGCAGGCTATGGAAAACAAAGAATATTTGCAAAACAATAGACAACAAAACTTCACTACCTTGATCTATATTTTGGCTAATTGTGGGTTTGATTTCTGTTCATTTAAATATAGCAGGTCGTGGTCATTTGTGTATTTGGTCGCATTGCCTACAGCTGTTAAGAAAAATTATCTCAGAGAAACTATAGATGAGATAATTCTAGGATCCTTTAAGGAATGCAATAGGTTCCTATTCATTTATGACTGCGGTCACTTGGTGTATTAAGACATTGAAATTATTGAGCCCCGTTCTTCCTTAATTTGGTTTTATTCAGCATAATTTAAGACGCAGGAATTTAAAAAATCACCGCAAAATAACGAGATAAAAACTATTGAAAACACCTCTGCACGTGCCCAAGAACAACTGCGTATAGCTATAGTAAACCCCTCGAGACACAACCCCATAAAACTGAACATTCAATAAGGATCATTGACATTTAAGAAACAGTTTGTTTATTTATAGCATGGCTCTCTGTTAACGTTGTATTAAAAGAATTGTCAAACATCTTTTACACATAGGCTACCTTTTACAAGTTGGTCGAGGGGTCCGTTAGTTCAACTGATGTAGATACTTTTGAAATTTAGATTTTCATAATAAAAAAAACTATAAATTATACTCATTGTTAAACAGCCAAATGCTCGAGCTCGTCACGCACCTCAGTCATTCTCGGATTAGGTGAAACTAAAGCGACGGAATAAGCGGCTGCGCTCGTAAACCAGACCGCATATCTTCGGCGGCACTAGCAACGTTTCAGGCAGCATTGTCTTAGTCCCGGTAGCCGTAAGCGATGGACCTTCACCTCACAGCGATCCACACTCAAAGTGTCTGCGAGAGTGCTTACGATTGTCTGTGTAAATCATCATCTTCACACCGCTTCTCCTGGTGATGGCCATGTGGATCATCGGTGCCTTTTTTTTCTAGAAAATGTATTAAATCTGTGGCAATGTAATCCTGAGATCAAATAGCGCAAACAGCGGTAGCAAAAGCACAACCCCTCAAAACAATGAAAAACATCACAGATAAGAGCCAGTTGCATTTGAAAATATGTTATTAATTCAAAGGTTCCTTTCGCCAGGTGAAATTACTGGGCCACGCAAAATAAATTTGACTGTGGATGAGCAATCACTGAAGAATGCAAACAGGATAGTTAAAACCCATATGCACCGCTTATCCCTGTTTGTGATCGAGGCCTGAATTATTAACTATGCGGGCTTACAGAAATAGGATTCGGGATGCAAATTCCAAAACTGGCGCAGAAACAATCTTCTCTCTGGTTGGCTCATTAAACCACACACCTGAAAATAACTCTGTTGCCATCAGAAAAATTGACTAGCGTTGTCGCATTTTTGCCTACTCGATAATACAAGTACGGTTGTAATGTGCTATTTTCCTCACTTGTAGGTTTTGGACAAAGGCGAAAATAAAATAAAGATCAACGTAAGTGTACGAATAGGCAACAGCGGCATAAGACCAGATATAACTGACAGGCATCGTTACGTTAACCTAGCTATTGTAAGTGAGTCAAGTGTAAGCCAGGCTTCAAGGCCAAGTGGAATACATAAATACCCTGTATTTCTTGAAAGCACAACTCATCTTTCTGTTACTTCGATTGAATTTGAGCTTACCATGGGCGCGCTTTTAATCAGCTAAACATCCCAGTCAATGAAGGGCATGAGTTATTTTAACCCATTGCACGTGTCTAGGACTAATCATTTCTATATTAAAGGGGGGAGTCGTGCCGGGACTTAGTGTGACAGATAAAAAAACTCATAGGGAAGAAATGTTCCCTCCCTCAAAATGAGTTACATTTGAGTTTTTCCAGGGAATACACACATTTTGAAGTTAGGAAAGTTAAAGAAAAAAAAACTAGACAAGCATATTGGGCAATATCATAGCAGTACTTTTTATACCGGTGCAGCACATGTACATAGAAGGTAGACACGGGTAAGAGATTAACCCCTTGCTACCCAGATGTGAGCCAAACACTGCATACCCAATGCTACAGAGCAATAAGAGTGAAACACAAACACCCTCATCCTCTATGCATTTGGACAAGTTGGTTACTGATGGCCAGTCCTATTTTGTTACATTCAAGCAGTTTAACAAACATCCTAATGTAATATTTAGCAAACTCCATTTAGCAGCAGTCATATCATGGGTTGAACAGGTTACATCAGTGTTTCTCAACCAAGTCCTCGGGGACCCCCAGACAGTCCACGTTTTCGCTTCCTCCTGGCTCCCAGCATACCTGTACCAGGTGCCGGTGCTTGATTATTCCGTTCAAGAGCTGGTAGGAACCAAACATTTGGACTGCCGGGGGGTTCCCCAAGGGCAGGATTGAGAAATGCTGGGTTTGAAAAAATGCTATTCTAAAGCCTAATATTAAGCACCATATGCCGTCATTTTTTAAAACAAAAATACAGTTCAAAGTTGATCAAAAAACTAACAGAAAATAAATGTTTGTTAAATGAATAGGGCAACTTTTTCAATTTCTCGCGAGCCATGGTGAATCGTGACAATGGGCTCCTGGTGGTGATGAAGGCCTATGGACGGCACGTCCTAACACTGGCTTCTCCTGGCTTACGAACCCCAAGAAAGATCCTCTGCCAAAGTCATATTTCACTAAAATCAATGCGTGTATAACTAATTTGGTGGCTTAAGGTAACATCTGTTTATAAACCTCAGAATGAATTTGACCGATAGCTCTTATACTTGCATGACATATTATTTCCAAGACTTTTCAGTCCAAAGTTAACATCTATTTCTATTAAAATAGCCTTTTAGTCAGCAGAAGAGCTTTTAATAAAGACAACATACGACACAAGTATTTTATCTGATATCGGGCAGGTCACTTTCCCATCATGCACTGGAGTGATGAGAGAGGTCATATCACAAACGTTGAACTGAGAGCTACTCCAACAATCCATAGTCTCCCTGAAACCAGCATTGCTGCGCATTACAGTCGACTTCTTCGATGCGCCATTCGAGTTTACTGCAGTTTAACCAGACGGACAAGCTCACCAAACATTTACATACATGTAAGATGCATATCCAGTAGCTATGTTTGTATATCCAATAGCGTAAATAAAATCTAAGGGTGTGTCCCACCATTTATGGAACAAACTTTGTGTACCAAAGTACACAAAACTGTCTTTGCCCTATAAACTGGGATTAGGATGGAGTCAAGTTGTGTGGGATGTGAAGCAAAACTGGTAGTAAGAACCAGTGAAAACCATGTCAATTTTCACAAGTGTATGAAAAATGTGTCTGTATGAGCTATATGCATGTTTGTGCTTTCTCATCTGGACTGCACTATATCAACAACGTGAAAGACAAGGATGTAGACTTCCTGTTCCCAGAATGCAATGCGAAGTTGTACCTATGATTAGGTACGTAACGTAAACCACCTCCGGGACAGAACGCCAAGTGTATCTATGAAGGAACTAAACAGCCTAATCTGTAGCCACGGTAAAGTAGAACGTCTTCCGTACAAAAAAAAGTTAACCAGACAAAATCTGTATTTCATCCTTGAAAAGAATTTTAAACTCATGTCATGTTTCCAGCTCAAGATCTCGAAAGCATCTAAGTATAAAAAAACACTTAAGTCTTATGTTCAGCAACATCTGTCTTTGTGATAAATATTTTATATGTACAAAATGTAATCATTTTTGTATAAATGTACAGCTTGGTGATATTCACTGATCTGTCGCTGCAGCCTTGGGGGCCTTACACTGAGACATATTCCTTAAAGGTCACGGTCAGACAGTTCGTGGTCACATCTGTGATGATGATGTTTCCCAGGAAGGGTTTGAAACCACAGCTGGGCTCCGGCTTCTTGGCTTTCTCGCCCTCTGAGGGGAGCTCAGCTTTGGGGAGAGCATCTCGCTCTTGTCTGGACCTCACACAGCTCAGGTCAATCGGTTCCTCCAGGCCCTGCCCCTGACTGTAGCTCAGGCTGTAGCTTGGGTGTTCCGGATCAGCTGCAGTTGGTACGCCACCAGGAGCGCTAACGCTCCGGACACTCAGGAACACTTTGGACCTGCCATGGTCCTCTTCTGGGTCAGACAGGTGCCGTTTGAGGAAGCGGCTGGCAGATGGGGCGGGGCGATCCCCCTCTTTGTTCATCATGGGGGAGGCAGGTGATTGGTGGGTCATGTTAGGCTCCACCTGACTCACAGCCACGCCCACTCCTTCTCCTCCAATGAGCTCCTTCTCATTTGCCTGCTCTCCTCTTGAGCAATTCTGGCCATCAGTTTGTTTAGAATCATTGTTACATGCCACATTTCTATAGTCACTGGAGGTTCCAGTTTCCAAGCCTGTACTCTCAATCCTTTCAGCCCCATCTATGAGCTTCTCTGATTCACCGCCCTCAGGCTGCTTCCCATCCACTGGCTTCTCCACCACCGACGGGTCGCCATTCTTAATTTTGGATGACTGGCTGCCGTTCTCCATGTACTTACTCATGACAATGACAATTCGGCCGTTCTTGTTTTTGTTTTTAATGATCTTCATCTTGCTGTTGATGCCATTGGGGAGATCCATCTCCTTGGGGTTGCAGCTGATCTCTTCTTTGTCCCCCTCACTCTTATTCAGCTCCAGGGACAGGTCCTTCATTTTGCTCAGGCATCCCGGTGTTTTATCACACACCCATTTCTGATGCGTAGTAGGCGGAAGCTTCCATTGATGATTGATGGGTTCCTCACCTTTGACCTCCTTGGGCTTTTGAAACTGCAGGTCATATATCTTTGGGTCTGGCTGGTAGTGATGATGTTTTTTGCTGTTCAGCTGATAGAAATATTTCTTCTTGGCGTTGACCTGCTGTTCCATGATACTCTCTTTGCCATTGGGCTGGTACTGGTGGTATTTTTTGCTGTTTAGCTGGTATTGCTGTGGCTGTAAGTGACTCATCATGACCGCATCCGATTTGGGTCGGTGGTCCTCCTCCAGGGACATCTCCTGGAATTCGGAGAATAGGCCCGATCGCCTTGCGAAAGATGGAAGCTAGAAAAAGAGACCAAATATCCAGTTAATTCTTAAGTTCTGAAAAAAATGCAATGATTTCTCCTCCATGTGTACAGCCACCATGTAATGCTTGTATTTCTCCTGGAATGATTACCACAGTGTAGGTGATGTATTTATTACTGCCTCAAAAGTGCCACATAAATCGGATCGATGAACATTAATAAATGAATCACGCCGGGTGGTGATACAATGGTTCGCGCTGTTTCCTCACACCTCCAAGACCTGAGTTCGAGTCCCCGCCATGGCTCCATGTGTGTGGAGTTTGCATGTTCTCACCGTATCATTATGGGGTTTACTCTGGGTACTCCGGTTTCCCTCCCATAGTCCAGAAACATACTGAGGTTAATTAGAGTTACCAAATTTCCCACAGGTATGACTGTGTGCCCTGCGATGGGTCAGTGCTCCCTCCTAGGTTGTTCCCTGCCTTGCCCCCTGAACAGGATGAGCGGTTTCAGAAAATAGATGGATGAATGGAACTAATTGCATTAAAATGTTAAGTGATTAATTAATTAATTACCATTAACTATATGTGAGTGAAATTTAAAGCGCATAACAAATCAAAGAAAAATTCAGAAGGAATATCGTGAGGACGTATCACGGCTTTTTTGATGCCATTAAGTCTGCATCTCCTCACTGGCCATGTTCCCCCCCCCCCCCCAGGTCATTAGACTGTTATTTCAGGGGGTAGTGCTGTGAGCTTAGCTCACAGGAAGGCCGGTTGATGCCTCATGCTTCGTCAGTGCCGTTACCCAGACGAGCTGCAGTTTAACGCGAGGGTTCCTCTATTCCTCTCACGGGAATCACTCATCCTGTGTGGGGCCTTTGAAGTCAACCAGAGAATTCCGAAAATGCTTCCGTTCCATGAAATCCTAGGTACCCACATTACAATACACAGCCTCAGCTTCAAAAGACAGATTATTAGCCAACTCAGTTCTACTAACGTTATATGGGTTTATTAATGTGCTGTATTTGTACTGTTTCATAAACTGTAAATAAATGTGATAAGGCACTGTTCACACAGCCTGACTTTACATGAAAATTTACACAAAATGTCCAAGACTGCCAGTACGAAATCCCACACACAGGACACCTTCCGCCCGTATACTGATGTAATACTTGAAAAGTTCCACTCTTCATTTTGTTTTGATCCTCCTGTCCTGATACCACACAGTCGTGATGCCATTTACCTGCAGAAAGAGTGCCTTGGTTTTGGGTCCTCGCTTGCGATATCCCATCAACTGCTCCTGTTTCTCCCTGTTAAACACATCGAAATCATGCATAAAACGCTGAGCTTTTAATTTGTTCAGTAGTAAAATGTTCAAGTTACTACATCCAAAGAGACTCTAGTTTAATCGACACAGCAGAGGTGGAATGTTCAGATCCAGAAAGTATAAATGCAGACCAAGGTTTTAGTTCAACCAACCAGTTGATTATAAAGAGTCACAGTCACAGAGGACTCAACTGGGGACCTGAACTTTTCACCTCTGTTATGTAGGTCAATCAAGAAACTGAACGAATAAATGAATGTGTCTACTGACATCTGGGACTCAGCTCCTTCACTACTTCTATGCTAGGAATACCTCAACGTTTCACAACACAGGCCGTATTGCATAACTCTTCCCCTTAGCCAGTTCACAAAGGCTGCACGGCCTTGGGGTCAAGGAACTGGGAGGAGCTGCTAAACGGGGAAGTTAAGGTTCGTGTAGCTAAGATATGCTCAGGCAGTATGCTGTGTGGATGTCAGACTTGGCGGTTCTTTGGCTCCCAAAAGCAAAAGAAGAAATGTTGCATTGTGGGATGCCAAGGCGTCCTTATAACCGTCTTCAGATTATGCCATAAAATTCACCAACGTGATTTTAACTGTACACTGCATGTCGCTTTTTCTCTTCTAACCCCTTTCTGTTGACCTATCGTCTCCTGATCACCGTTTTCTTTTCCACTATTGGATGTTTGATTTTGCAGCTGTTTACATCTTATGTTCCCCTAGAAGACTTATTAAGCTTGGTACATGGGTCTCTCTTTCAAAGTTTAGCTGTCATTGCATTTCTGGTGTGCTACGTGGGCCATGTGCTCGACTGCTGAATTTGTAAAAGAAAAGCAAAGACTATTGACAAAGTAATGAGTTCACTAAACCCCCACCCATTTTATCCAACATGTAGACACTTATCCATCCACACCCATAACTACTTGTTAGTAAAATAAGACCCTGGTGAGTATGTGGCTGAGTGATAAAATGTGTTATCATGTTAATGCTGGTTAAATTTGACCAAACTTTTGTACTCCTGTCTGTAGGAAGAGCCAAAGTGTGTTGGCCGTGCAATGTGCCCTCAGTAAAATTACACTGCACCGTTTTGTGTGACTGAGAGTAAACACTACTACTCATTACTTAATAGGATAATGTATAGTATGTAAAGAGGCTGTCAGCCTCACCTTACAGCAACCTAGCAAATCTACATGAACGGGAATGTGGCAGAGTCAGCTCACAGGTTTGCTGAAAAATGCAATATTCCCATTTTATGAAATCCATTCAAATGTGTCCTGAACTTCTTTGTTGTTGTCACTAAAACCATACCATTGTTCCAGTAGCCTCTATAAAAGTAAAATCGAGTACTAACCAACAAATGTAAAATAAAAACTGCATCTTGCCCATTGTTCTTATGAAAACAAAATGACATCGCGAGTATTCTTTTTACTGATCCTAATTTCCCGAGTGCCGAGTGGCTAACAACTGCGCATTCTGACACCAGTAGGATTTACAAGGATGCACACCCACAATATCAATAATACAATTATCACGTTTAAATCTTACGACAGACGGACACCTCTGGCCTTGTACAGCGGTTGGCTACAAGGCAGCGCTGCCCCGCCCTCCCTTCGCATGACTGTATAAGGTCACCGCCGAGAGGGCTCACCTGTTTTGGAAAGCGGTAAGAAGCCGCGGGTCGAGTATGTTTTCTTCTGGTTCCCATGTGTTGTATCTGAGAGCAGAAACGGGTTAAGACAGACACCGCAAAAAGATTAGAAAACTTAAAAGGGTTACCGGGTCATTTGGAAATGATCGAGACAGATTAGAGTGAAATAAATCTGTCACGTGTTTCGTCTGTTAGATATGAACACCTGATCGGTGTCTACGACGAGGGCACCCTGAAACGCAGTCTGCCATGAGCATTTTTAATGCTGACAGTAAACGTCAATATGTGTCAGTACATGTAATTCATATCATGCCGCCCTGTCAAAATCAAACTTTGAACACGTAAAGAATTTTGTAATGCGATGTTAAAAATCTTAACCAAGATAAAAACGAATCACGTTGATGTAAAAATGACACCGCTCCTGAGAACGTTTAGTGGGTTACTTGTACAGAAGGCTAACATCTACAGTAAACGCGACTGTTATGAACAGGCAGACAACTTTAATCACATTTAAAGTACAACAATTCTTCAGTCTTGATCCGTCTTATTAGACCTTATTTTGATGGCATATAAAATACTGATGGCATCCACAGCTACACCAAATCAAAAAAAAAAAAAAACTGGCGACACTGCGTCCCCCCAGAGGTACAGGGTACTATCTACACACATGGCTTGGCATAACGTGTGGCATATGGAAACAATATACGACATTGAGACTTACTTAGAGGACCACCCTCTCCACTTGACCAGGTATTCTATCCTACCCTGTAAATGAAGATAAGCAAGATATTCGGGTTATGTATAACCGGTGCACGGAGCTTTTCCAATAATATACGCGAGGAGCTGTCCGCGAAAAAAATATCTGACGGATTTTTCGACGTTAAGCGATCTTAACCTTTTTAAATCGTTTCTTTTCGATGCTTTCCACGGCAAATACGTGCTCCCCGGTTGCAGGTAGATCCATTGTCGCTCTGATCAGGTTGTGTAGGACGATCGGCGCAAAAGGATGGGGTGTCAGAATGGTGCAGACGGTCGCTTGATGCCTTATTCTGCTGGTAATTTTCCTCTTGTCTGAAGAGAGATTGTGCTCGCTCGCTCTCTTTCTGTCTGTCTCTTGCACGCAGTCTCCCTTCGTTCCTCCCTCCTCCTTCTCTTCCCCTCTCTATCTCCCTCTTTCAGTAGCAGAACGCAGCGATATATGCACTATAGCGAAGACAGTTCACGCAAAAAAACCAGGGCCCTGACGTCAGGGGGAGGAGGAGGTGGGGTCGCCGGTTAAAAGGGCTACTATAAAGTTGGGTAGATGTAACGCGGGAATAAACAGCAAGAGGGGGCAATGGTGACTCCGAAAATCATTTCGCAAATAGCGTCGCGTGTCTGGGCAATACCCAGTTAGAAAAATGATCAATAAATAAATCCATCTGAATTGTAGCCTGCTTAAGATTCTTAGCAGACGAAGTATGATTTCTGGTATTCTGGAGTTAGATAAGCTTTGTCGCTTTTTTTTACATGTGGATTTTATTATCATTAAAAATCTAAGTTTTGTCTGTCATTTTGTGTATATAAGACACGAGGTTTAAATGTTTTTCGAAAACATAGACTTATTTGTGTCTAGAAGGCTAACCAAATTCTTTGGTTTTGCAGTTCAGCGCTGAACGAACAAGTTCAAAGTTGGTCTGACCTCAGTATGTTGGAATTGTGAGAAAGATTGTTATTAACCCGAATTCCCAATACGAAATTAATGAAATAATCGGAAGGCAAATGTCATGAAACATTTTGTGTGAATTGTAAGCGCATATTTTCGGTCGTGTTGTACAAGGTTAGGGGACACTTCGTTTTCATGGGCAGTGACAGCTGTGTAGCCCATACATAATATTGAGAACTCGTTTAAAATAAAGATCTAAGTACGACGCGCCATATTTGAAATTCTAAAACAGTTCTGGGGTTGTTAAATACAAATAAATATCAAAGAACCAACCTGGAAATTTAATGTAACTACAGCTGGATAGATCGGTATATATAGAGTAATCGCTTAATAAATACAAGCCATACCATGAGAAGGATTAGCTTACATTTCGGAACAGACACGGAGCATTACGTGTTAGTAAACAATTTAGCTATACAAAAGGTTTACAGTTACTGCTTGAGGATATGAAGATCGTTTAAGTAACATGGCTAGGGTATTTATTAATCGTGTATCATATAATCGCTTTCAATGAATAGTGTTTTCTATAGGTAGGTAATAAGATTTCCTCGTGGTAAGCAGAAAAATGACAGGTATTAATAGTTTTACGAATCGCTTAATCACGGGTTACCTAATTCAGTGTACAATTAGGCTAATTAATATTAATTGCTCGAGCAAATGATGAATCTCAGCATTGGGTTTAAAAGACGAGATATTATTCAGTTTGTGTTCTGCAGAAAACAAATTTGGGCGGATAACTGTTGTAATAGGATATGTAGGTCAAGCGGGCCAGTTTGTAGCCCCAGCGGCGTTTGTAACCGCTCCTTTATTAATGCCATCTGAACCGGGACATACACCAGCCGGCTGGTTGAATATTTGGAGCTGAGGACCAGCGGCTCTCTCTGACAAAACACAAGCACTGAACCAAACCTCTTCCCAACTCCTCTCTGATACACGAGCACATTTACATACCCGACTTCTTCTGAATAAAATATAGTATTACAAAATATCTGTACAAAGTACTTCCCCATAGTAAGTGTACTCTAATGCACGAAGGGTTCTGTTTCAAAAGACAAGAAGAGCTCATATGCAATTATGGGGGGAAAACACTGCGTTGCAATTAAAATGGCTTCAAAATGGATATCATCAACCTGTTCTCACTAAACAAAATTCAGCAGCGGAAGGGTTAAAAGACAGAACAGTATCTCGGCGGCAACAATCAACCTATTGCGAGCAAGGACGGTGCGGCGCTCTCTTTCCATAAAAGGCAATACGTGCGCGAGAAAGTACATCAAACGAGTCATTGATCGATATCCGTCCGCATTTACAGTATCCGCTGTTTGCTGAATCCTGACTGACAGCCAACTAGTTATGATAATTACCCGCATAATGTATTACTCGATTTTTATTTTTACATTGGTAAAAGATATATACAGTGATCTATTATAGACAACAGATTTAATGTCTTCTTTTTTGTTCCAGTAATAGGTGATGCGGGTCCTGCACGATTTGTGATGAAATTCAGTATTTATTGTTTATTTGCAATGCAAACCAAATACACGCCTTCGTTAGCGTAACATGTCACCCTTACATCTTATGTGACAAATGAATGTAAAGCGGAATGACACAAAACAAGACGTAAAACGGACTACATTAAGAATAGAGGTGGTTAATTTTTTTAATGAGCATGTCGACAGCCCATTCGACTTTTGCTTCTGTTACTATACGAAATTAATACAGAAATAACGGGAGATTAAAGAGAATGCGTTAATTTCACTGAAGCGCAGTGAAGCTGAGCGCGTGGACGTTCGTATATTGAATGCTGAACACGCGCGCCTGTTACCGCGCATCGGCAAAATGAACATTACGTTACATTTGTCAATCAATTACTGAATATGCTGTAGAATGATTTAAGCGAAAACGATGATTTGAAATATGGTAGCCTGATATTAGAAACTCACTCTCTAACGGCAAAAATGTCAGGCTTATGGACTGTAAACATCATCCATAAGTATTAAATGAATCCATACAGGGAGATTAGCAAATGATCTTTATCTCTGTGTAAACTGCTACATTTTACATATTAACATTTGTTGGTGGTAATTCCTAAGTTTTATACTCATCCACATGCTGGTTACAGAAATGTAAGGGTATACACATTTCTAACCAGTAATTGGATTCTCTGAGGCAGCTTTGGGGTTTGTTTATTTAAATTTCTTTTGTCATCACTTTCATGAGCTGAAACATGATTGAAACAGGACTAGCGAGTTGCCTAGACCTCTCCCATCAAGGTTCCAGATTCCAGCCCCGTCTGGGAGATTCCCAGACACTCCCAACCCAGTTAGAAGATATAATCCCTCAATTGTGTGCTGCGTCTGCTGAAGGATCTACCAGGTTTTAGGAAATAATGATCAACGACGATTAACCTAGGGCAACACTTAGATTACATGAGTCATTCTGATGATATAGATTCCTCTGAATTACATTGCCTTTGGCCTCACTGAATAAATATCATGGATTCACTAAGGTCACCAATACTCTCTTTAACCATTACATTCCTGAGTGAAACTGGCCGTGTGAACACAGTGGGCAACAGTAGATAGGATGTAATTAGCCTGAGTAGAAAAGCAGCCAAATGTCAAATATTACACAATTAAAGGACAAGCCTTTCTTTCTTTCACGATATCTTATCTCGACAATTAGTGCTGTGGAATAAGTGAAGAAATACTTTCCATCCTATCGTAGCAGCAACTGCGTCATCTAGAAACCAAACATTTTGCTGATGAGGTGCTAGCAGTGTCTGTCAGCCGGGGTCCGCAGCCCAGCCAGCATCTCATGCACTGCGAGATTGGGACAAGGCTGGTGAGCCGGACCTGACCGGAAACAGTGCGTGTAGAACGTCGTAAAACTGTGACCTTCTGCCAACTGGCTCTTGTGGCGCCAAACGCGAAGATCACACATTCGCTTCACATGGTATTTTGTGAAAAAAAGAGGAGCGAAAATGCACGATCCGCACGAAAGAGGGAACAGAGCGGGTGACTGAGACACAAGCCTGGGTTACATGTGATTCTTGGTTGGGAGTTGGGGGTGAGTTTATTGTCACAAATTCTTTCAGCAGAACTCGGAAACAGTGATTCAAATGTACGACTCAACTAAACACTCTGCTTGTATCTCATCAAACAACAATGAAACAATAATAAAAGACGCTTAAGAGGTCGTCATGGTAAAAACATACATCTAATAGCTTAAATACTCTACAGAAAAAATGAAGAACAAGCACAGTGATTACATTAGAACAGTAAATCTGCAAGCACACCTGGAGCAAAACAAATAATGTAACAGATTCTGCAGGCTCTAGCTGTTGTTTTCAATGCTATAATAACCATTATATTGGCAAAGCACTGTCGTAATGGCCTATTAGCATCTGCATGCTAGACTTCTCCCAGAATCCTTTGCATCATCCATGTCTGACAGGTCAAAGTGGGACACTGCTGAGGGGAAATTAATCTAATCTTGAGCACTCTTTTTTCCCCCCTTAACTCATTAATTCCCACATGCTAAATCAAACAAATTTTTAAAAAGTTACAAGACCTATCAGTTAGATCTGCCTAGTATGAACTTCACATACCGTTCGTAATTTGCCATTTCTGGGGACTTCCTAACGTGGCATGATGGTTCGGTGAGTAGCGTTATTGCATCACAACTCCGGGGTTGCGGGTTTGAAGACTGGCTCTCTCTCTGTGGAGTTTTCTTGCTCTCTGTATTTCATGTGGGCTTTATTTGGCTGTTCCAGCTCACTGCTACAGTTCAAAGTCATGTAGTCGGGTGAACCAGCAACTCTAAATAACCCATGTAGTGCAGTAGACTGGCATGCTTTCCAGGGTGTCCCTCTGCCATGTGGTCTGTTTTGCCCCCACCCCCCATGATACTGTCCTGGATAACCAGTTGGATGATGGATGTATGTTGCTCTCATGAACTCAGCAAAACACGCATAGACGCTGAGCTCCCATATTTTATCCACCGCAAATTTTGACTCCAGAAGAACAGGACACTCCAGAACCTATATCACCAACCATCTCATTTTATGGGGTTAACATCAGCTCCAAATGAATAGAGACAGTGACCATCAGCATCAAGAAGCAGGAGCAGAAGAGCAACAGAGACGGCATTAGAGAATGATGGTGACAATAGCAAGAAAAAAATTCCTTCAGTGAAAAACTAATAAGAGGAGCAGTGTGTCAGGAAAGCGGCCAGACGGAGCCATCTATATGGAAATGGTTTCTTTTAATACCTGGCCATGTAATTGGCTGTGGAGATGCAACAGGAAGGACAATGAGTTTGGAGGGGGCAAAGTGGACATAAGGGGGTGGGGATGGGGAGGGGTGTGTGTGCGGCAAAGATCAGTACTCATCATGGTGAACTCCTTACTCATAGATTCACAACTGAACACATCCTTCCTGAAGTGTAGCGTATAATTCACTTAGGAATGTTAATCTTATTATTCATCATGAAGTCAGACGATTCAGGGCACCGTCTCAGTATCGCTAATCTCTGAGACTCTTAGTATTGTTTTTCAGAGCAGAAAAAGAGCATTGGGTGTGCTGTGCAAACGGATGGTGAAATCGCGAAAGGGCGAAAGGGAAGCTGAGATGAGCCAGTCGCCAACCCCAGGGCCCTCTATCTAGTGAGTGCGCGGGCGAGCTGGACACGGAGCCGCTCGAACAGCAGGCAGTGCACATCAGGAAGGCGGCGGCCATGACGCAAAGCGACGGCAACACGGCTGTCACCCGGCGGCAAATCTCCTGGGGGGTTGCCTGTCCGCCAGGGAGGCTAGGCTAATTTCGAGTGTGTGGGTGAGGTATGCTGCTGGGAGATGCAGGGCTAATGAAAGTTGCAGCTCTCTACTGTGGCTACAGTTTCCTTCCTCCTGCACCTTTCTGTGGGGGGCTGGGGGGGAAGCGGGGGTGTGATGGCAATCTAAAACAGTACAGTCTCTCTGTCTCTCTAGTTTCATCAAGCCCACCCCCCCAATCTCTCTTCCTATTAAGATATGACTATTCTGTAAGAGCTATGCCTAGCTATGACTCTCTCTATTCTGTACAAACTATGCCTAGCTATGACTCTCTGTTTTGTATGAGCAATGCTTAGCTATGACTCGCTCTATTCTGTACAAACTATTCCCAGCTATGACTCTATATCCTGTACAAGCGGTGCCAAGCTATGACTCTCTATTCTGTACAAGCCATGCCTAGCTATGATTCTGTCTATTCTGTACAAGCTATTCCCAGCTATGACTCTATATCCTGTACAAGCTGTGCCAAGCTATGACTCTCTATTCTGTACAAGCCATGCCCAGCTATGACTCTCTCTATTCTCTACAAGCTATTCCCAACTATGACTCTCTCTATTCATTACAAGCTATTCCCAGCTATGACTCTCTCTCTTCTGTACAAGCCACGCCTAGCTATGACTCTCTATTCTGTGCAATGCTGATTTTTACATTATATAGCATGCTTATATTAAGACGCATTTCTACAGCAGACAGACAGACAGTTCTGTCTCATTCAGATTCCCTGCTCCCAGTAATTTTACACTCCCCCCAGTCATTAATATTCATCAATGTCCTCCCGCGTGCCGCTTGTCCGGGACTGCAGCTGCGATGGCACGGGCTCTCAGCGGGATCCGCTTTCCGTGGAGCGGCTGCACCGAATGCCCCCCCTAAGTGACTCTCTTTCAGACTAAAAAGCCCCAAAACCTTTTCACACCTGCATGAAAATGGTTTCCAGCCCATGTAGCTGCAAAATGTCCTGTTTTCTCTCTGCTCATCTCCTCTCTTGCCCTCCCTCTCCTCTCCCTCCCTTCCCACGGCTCGAATGAATCTGGGGCCGTTCATTAAACCCGGGAACATGGCGGAGCGACGGGCAGCTGCCACAGGCCGCGTATGCAAACCCTGCTTTGCGCGGATCCCCTCCAGCCGGCGACGTGGCGCTCTGCGACGGCGGCCAATCGCAGTGTCCCAGAACTGGCACAAGGGCCAGCACCACGCACACACTAAAAGCACTGCTGCCATAACAGAAGGGCTAACGGGGCGGATAGAGCCCTGCTAGGAAAACGTGGGTCTTTAAGACACCAGCGGACAAAACAGCCACCACACCTACTGGCCTCATCCACACCAACTCCTGCCAGGACCATTAGGTAGCTGTCTCCACACTCCCTTTATGGGTAACTGCTGCCCACCCTCCCCCCCCTTCTCCTCCCCCCTGTAGCCCCACCCCCATGCCTCCCACGATGCCACACGCGGGAGAAGCCCAGGCCCTGCTTTCACATGCAAATTGCACTTTAATCTCGCCACTCTAATAGACAGCCATGGCAACACAGGCATGGGGGGGCAGAGTTATAATGAGGCCCATGCCCCAGTGTGCATCTCCATCCTGCTCACACGCATGCAGACACAAAACACATTACATTGTTATCATTCCTATGCTATTCAGCTGCCATAACACGATTTTTTTAATACTGCAACTGTACAATAATCAAATAAAATGAGCATCAAGCATTTAGTGAAGGAAAATACTTTTTTGTATGATTCTGGAGTATAATTATCCATTGATAATTTTTTAAATGATGCCGATTATTATTTTATTACTATTTTATTTTTGTTTATCTTTGATGGAAAGCACATAGATTTCATTGTATGTACAGATACAATAGCAAAGATACTGTATTCTATCCTATTAAAGGTTGCAGTTCAAGCCCAGTGGCAACTTACTGACAAAGCACAAGACATTAGCATGTAAATTCTCAGCAGACCACCATATTTTAGAGGCAGTACGCTGCAGGAGGACTGGGGGAGAGCCCTCGGCCGTGGTCCCGTCGGACTGGGCGGCCCGTCGGCAGAACCGCCCCTACCGCACTCTCTCGCCGGGCACTGCTGAGTATGGCCATACTGCACAGTGACAGATGGCACTGTGCGTTTGTTGTTGCCTTTGGTTTTAATTACCCCAGCATGCAGAAACAGACCCCCCCCCCCCCCACCCCGCTCTGGCAGCCACACTATCCATTACATCCCTAATTA
>JABFEB020000044.1:2939932-2952436 GCA_019775895.2 Stomatorhinus ivindoensis
AATTTTTCGTTTTCAACCCCCCCCCCCCCCCACGCTATATAGTCAATTCCCTCAAGAGGAGTCCATGCTGCCTAACTAGAGTGTCAGGCGACACAAGTAGGACCTGAGAGCTCACCAGGGACAAAGGGAGGGTTCTCAAGGTCAGTGTCAGGACATCCGTCCACAGAGCCATGGACAAAACTGGACGGCTCATTCATGTCCTGGATGCAGAGATACATAAGAAGCACATGGCATCCAGTTTACACCATCCTGTACCTATGCCCATCCAGACACACTGAGCTTGTGGGAGGTTTACGTACAAAAATGTTCTGAGGGCAGAAGGAAAAATGACTAGTTCAGAGAGATAACCAATCAGATTGTAGAAGAGGTTGATTCAACTAACTAGATGGGGCAGGACCAATCAATCAGATGTCTTGGTCCCACCTCCTCTGATTGCTTGGACACACCTGCTCTACAATCTTATTTGTCATCTCTCTGAATCAATCATTCTTCCTTCTGCCCTTGGAACATTTGTGTGTAAGTAAAACTCCCAAGAGCCTGCACAGAAGTCCGGTTCCACTCACAGGTGTGAAGCATCGGATTGCAATGGGGAACAAATGGAGACACATACTATCCAGAGGCCGTCGAAGGGCACGCGGTTGTGGAAATCACAGATGCTATCCTCCCACCAGCGACTCGTCTCGGGGTTCGTGAAGTCGGGGAAAGCTGTAGGACCAGGCCACACCTGGGCAGCCACACACCGGTCAGGTTGTGACACGTGAATTCCAGTTATAAACCAACTGGAACAACATCTACACAAGTAAGAAATAGGGGTGTAATGATACCCGGTTCGGTGTATATCGTGGTTTTGGGGCCATGGCAACAGTAAGGTTTCTGTGTCCTTATATTTAAAAGACATCACCCCTTTAGTTACAAAATGAATGGAGGTATCATGGTACATGGTATATTATCCAACCATTCTGCACAATACTGCGGTAATATATAATTTTCCTGTACATACTGCTGCTCACACAAGATTTTACCCCAAAAAATACATCTAAAACCTGCGTTGTTCTTGTTTTCGAGGGCTAGAATTTAAATGTCATTATTAAGCAGATATACAGCACACAAAAAGGCTGAATGTACTGAACTGTGATGCATACCGAAGCATGGGCAAATGGTGTCGTTCATCCCACTAAGAAAACAAAGGCAGCTAAAGTACTGAGAACTTCTCATTTAAGGTCAGCAATCCAGTCAGATATTTCTAAGTAAGATCTTGGCCTATTCAACAGTCATTGTCTAATCACCAAACAATGAGAAGAGGCATTTACCTTCCCTATAAGTGGCTGTCCGGTGGAGTTCATTATGAAAACACGCCTCTGGAGGCCGTCATCAAAGGGGGGGTAGGAACCAGGGGTACTACTGCTGATACCAGGATCCTGAAATGTAGCACAGTAATTTTATTGTGTTGATGAATTAAATCACATATTTCGTGGACTGAAATACAGACATACCCACCAATATGAGGACATACTTCAGGCCTCTTTGGTGGAACTCTTTCACCATGGCAGGGAGGTCTCCAAAGCGCTCGGGGTCGAAGGTGAACACCCTCTGCTTGTCAGCGTAATCGAGATCATTCCACTGCACATCCTTAAAACCAGAAGATCAGCGTGTGACTAGGGTATGTTAACGATGAGCCGTGTTACATCGACCAGTGGAGGGGACTCGCTTCTCTACCAGGGGGAAACGGGCGTCGCGCATGCGCTGCACCACAGCTCGCGTCGCATTGGTGGACGTGTATCCCCAGCGACAGAGGTGGAAGCCCAGTGACCAGTAGGGTGGCATCATGGGATACCCTGGGGAGACACAGGAATTGGAACATCAAGAGGCATTATGGGACACGGTGTGGTAAAAGATAAAAAACAGATGGCAAAATCAAAGAGAACGGCTCGGGTCATGGAGGGGGTCCGAAACTCATCTGAGGTGAAGAGGAAGTCCAGGGCCTTACCAATGACCTCATGGTACTGGCGGACCACATCCTGTGGATCTGGGCCGAGAAAGACATAGAAGTCCAGGACGCCACCAACTGCCACCCATGTAAGAGCAGGGGTAGGCTGCAACAACACCTCTGTTCAGAAGTGACGGACACACACACAGAAGATGTTTGCATCATTAACAGTTTAGATCTATTATTAAGTCGCAGGATTATGGTCAAATACACAAAACAAAAACAGCATTTGTAGCAATAATAATAATAATGATGATGTTGAGCAACAAGAACCATCACTAAGCAGACCTATTGCATTGCTGTTCAGCAGAAAGACACCATGGGCCCGTCCATCTCCCTCCTGCACCAGATAGAAGGGGTGGGACCCATACAGATTGACATCACTCTGTAAAAGCCAATAAGAAGTCAGCGGGGGTAGTTAAAGATGACGTGATAAGTCTATTCAGCTTCTCCGTTGGACCGTGACAGTGATGATAATGACAAGGATGAAGGCGAGGGTCTCACATGGGGGGCCATGTCTCTGTTCCACAAAGAGACAGAGGTCCAGTTGAGGTCCAGAGTAAGACGGGTGTAGTGCTCCCCCAGCCCAGATACCAGGGGTGATGCCAGGGAGGTGGAGATCTGCAGGTACTGATCAGCAAAGAGGAGAGGGGCCACCGTAGTGTTCAGCCTGGGACCAACGTGTGCACATGTGCGCACCCCCATCGACCAAAGACAGACACCCACAGAAAAGGATCCATTAGGTTAGCAGAGGAGTACATCTGTAAGAATACACTGATCTGCAGTTTATGGACGGGGGGGTTAAGCCTCGGTGCCTGTGATAGGAAGGTCGCCGGCTTGGACCGGGCCTGGCAGAATAATCCTCGCAAAATCTGAATCAGTCTTGAAGTCCAGTATTGCCCCTGGGTTTGACACCGGCAACGTCAACACGATTACAGTGACGAGTGCAGTTTGGACTTACAGTACACTGCCGTTGGATTTGCGTCGCACTATGAAGCCAAAAGGGTCCGTGTGGAACTCTGTGAGGTACTGCTGGTCACTGCTCCCTGAGCTCCTCGCAGAGTGAGTGTATGACAGCGGAACTTCGTAACGTGGAGATGCAGGGTCCTTCAGCTGTGGTCAATAGGGACAAGGAATGGATACACAGTGATAGTTTTGCTCTATCCCTTTTTCCATTAAAGTAATTCAGGCTTTAAATGACGAATAACCAAAGAAACACCCACAGTCAGATGGAGCCGGCTCTCAGTCTCGTCCATGACATCAAGACGGAGCATAGCGATATCGCGGGGCAAGTAGGAAGGTGTGGAACGGGTTAAAGTAGCAGTTCTGCCCAGGGCAGTAGGGGAAAAAGGCCCCATCCTGTAACCAGGGTAGGATAGGGGATAGAAACACCATGGGGGTCCCCTTCGGAGAGTCTGCATCACGGGGACATAGCAACAGCCCCGTTGCTCGCACTCCTCCCGGCCCAAAGCACGGTCCCGCGCACAATCGAAGCGGTTCTCCGGGCTTACGGCACATGCGCCGGGCACGGGGGGTGCCTCGTGACTGGCCATAGGGATATCCCGCGTGCCCAAACTGCTTTGCACAACCCTGAGCATAGAAGGTTCTGCACTGTTCCATGTATGGCGTGTGACGTTTGCACCCAGCTGCCGAGACGATCGTCTGTCCAGTGGCGCTGTCCTCTGAGACTGACACCTTATATACACGCAGGCGGCAAACGTCAATACAGGAAGAGTCACTGCGATAGGAAGGACAAATCGTGGGAGACAGTATAGGGCAGCACGTCTTTGATTCTTCCGGGAAGTCATGAGTACTGTCCAAACACACACTATGTAAAGTGGCGATAAAATGTTATCATACCATTAAAATCCACGCAAAACTCAACCTGTAGCTCCATTAAACTCCAAATAACAACTCTGGAAAGAGCGATGTACTGGTACAAATCATCTGTCGTTAGGCGGCCTCTCCAGTCATGATAGTGTAATGCTGCATTGCCAACTGCAATCCTATTATGTCCTAGAAATCCTGGCTAGCATGATGCGAAATATCTAGCAAAACACACCTGCAAAAGTTTACTTTGTTGCATCTTTTAACACTGTTGTTGCCCATTCCTAAAGCGAAAGTGAAAATACTAACTTCAGAGTACAATACCTCCATTTACACGTCGGCAAACACTTCGAACTGACACTGAACTACGGGATCTCACTATGAACAAACCTAACAAGATTTATTTAATCAAATCTCTACGAGTTAAACTGCTTTGATCTGTTGTCGTATTTTCGCGTGTAGATTTTTATACTCACTGTCAGAAAACAATAACTTAGCAGCCTAATTTAACACTTTTTTCGATCTAACCTGTGAGTGAAAACTCGGGTTGATTAGCAAAATTACATCTGCTTTTGTACAGTCAGCTTTGCAACGCTGCCGATACAATGGCACGCCTACTGGTGTTACCTGATTTCTGGCTCCGTCTTTTGACAATTTTAAGTCATGACCGTGTCTGACAAGACGACTGCAGTCATAACCGATCTGGAATTACAATTAAACAATTAGCTGGTGGTACTCAACGTCTCCTTTCATATTATCACTGACGTTGTTGGTAGTGATTAAAGAGAAAAGCGAAAAAAAATACTGCCAGTTGGCCAATTCAATTAACAAAACGCAATATTTAAGTCACGCCCGCCCCCACCAAAAAATACATATAATGCATGTCCGTATAAAAACTACGACCAAAGTCACCTGACAGGGAACTCTGGAGAATTGAAAGTTGTCGATTCACCGCAAACACGCTTTACGGAGGCTGGGGTGATAGACTTAACAAGAAAAAAACTACGGGGAAAGTTGTCAATAACATATTTTGAGGAATTCATGATGGACCCTGATTAGGTCATTAAAATTCATAATACACCACTACCGTTCAAAGGTTTGGGGTCATTTAGAAATTTCCTTGCTTTTGAAAAAAAAAAGTTCCTTAAAATAACATCAGATTATTTTACTGTACAGATATTGTTAATGTTGTAAATGTATATCATAGCTGGAAACAACTGTTTTTTAATGGAATATCTACAGAAGTGTACAGAGGCCCATTATCAGCAACAATTAGTCTTGTGTTCCAGTGGAATGTTGTGTTTGCTAATGCAAGTTGATCATTTTAAAAGGTTTATGGATCATTAGAAAATCCTTTTGTAATTATGTTAGCACAAATGAAAATTATTGTGCTGATTAAAGAAGCAATAAAACCGATCTTCTTTTGACAAGTTGAGTATCTGGAGCATCAGCAATTGTGGGTTCGAATATAAGCTCAAAATGGTCAGAAACAAAGAACTTTCTTCTGAAACTCAGTCTGTTCTTGTTCTGAGAAACGAAGGCTATTCCACGTGCAGAATTACCATGCAGGAAACTGAAGATTCCATACAATGCTGTCTACTATTCCATTCACAGAGCAGCACAAACTGGCTCTAACCACAACAGAAAGAGGAGAGGGAGAGAGGGTGACTGAATGGTAAGTAAGAAATTCCTGTCGGATTCTGATGTCTATAATGTCCTCAATAAACTGACATGTAAAAAGGTCTTCAAGGCTGTAAGTGCTGCAAATGGAGGATTCTTTGATGAAAGCTAAGTTTGAAGAACACAATCATTATTTTCACTTCAAAAATGATCATTTCTATTGTTGTCAATTACAGTTTCCTTTTTATTTAGCCATATTCCCTATTCAAACTCATTTCATGTATGTCTTCACGGAAAACAATGAAATTTCCAAGTGACCTCAAAGCTTTGAACGGTAGTGTCTATCAGAACACATTTATGCATCCATCCACTTATTTTCCGACATCTCATTTAGCAAAGGGTCACTGGAATATTAAGAAACTATAAAGTTTGAAATATTTCATGTAAAAAGGTACATTTACTGGTTGATTTTTAAAATGAGCATATTACAGGGTAGGGGCACAGAAAAGTATAATGTATGTTGCGAGTAAAGCGAGATATTTGTATCTTTGTTTAATTTGAAGTTTAAACCAATCATCCATCCAGTAAAATAAATGTCATGTTTATTATTAAAAACACGAGTGTTTATACTGGAACAAAATGCAATTCATACGAAATTTAATACAACTGTGTCACAAATTGCTTTTACATCGGGTACTCTTACTTATATTTAAAATATTTCATTTTATAATTATATACAGTTGGTTCTAAATGGATTTCTTTGCTTACAGTATCTTCGATGCCTTTAAATAGTAATATTAGTTCAGGATTGTAAAGCGACAAATATCAGGTTGTTGAAATGTAATTAAATTGGCTTTAATAAAATGGGTAAAAACGCTGATACATCATATATAATTACCGTTTTTGTTACATTTGAAAAACAAAATGCGCATAAAAAGAATTTACCGGATAATGACGCCAGATTTCCGGAAGTTATCGGTGCCATGTGACGCAGCCAGTGACGCGTGACCGTTAGAAAGCCTAAATAGCGTTAGGATTCGGCGTGCGCGTCATTAGCCCTAGGGGGGAGGCTGGGTGCTGGTTAACATGCTGTGGCGCTGAATCAAATAATATTTCGTCCCGTTAGGTTATTAAACGACTATGAATGGAAGCGCAGGTTGTTCAGTACGCCGTGCTGCGTGTTGTCTTGGTAGGCCGCGTGAAATTAAGTTTGGCACCTAGCGAAAATGATTCCTAAAAATATGGGGTAAGGCCTTTATTATTATTTTGTTATAATATTAATTACAGCATAAAACTGCAAACGTGTTTCGTGTTTTTAATGATCACTTTTAACTGCAGGAAGTTTCTCGATGTTGCGGCATGTAGGTGGACCACGCCACGTGGTCGCAAGTCCAGTGAATCTGGGCTCAAAGGTAACATTCCTTTAGTTAAATCCGTAAGCCGTATGTATTACACTAACATTTCACAAAACATTTTTAGACGATATATTCGCGCTAAACTTTGGAATATAATAATAAAGTGATTCCTGAACGATTTAAAAATGTGTAAAATCTGCTTTTTGTTTTCAAGAATGATTTTCTTTCCGTTTTGTCAATATTTGTGAAGATTCAGGCGGAGGAGCTGTAGATTACGGTGATGTGGCGCCCCTGAGACCACTTTCCCATCGTGGTGGCTTCGGATTTTTATGATCTTAGTGATCTGAAAATAAATTAATTCAATACTACACTCGACTGTGTTTCTTCTTTTAAGCCAAGCACTTCCTTTAAACCTATTGAGTCTACACAGTGACTCCATAGGCAAGCTGTTGTGCGAAAGCAAAACCGGCTTGTTATAACTGGAGCTTCTTGGTATAATTTCCCAAGCTGCTCTTTTAAAGCAAGCCACAGCGATTTTTTTGAAACCGTACTTTGTATACTATCTTGGGGGGGGGGGGGGGTTGTGGCGCTCTTGTTGGAGCAGACTCCCACTGGGTACCGGCTTTGAACTACAAAGCCCGTATGGGGCTGGGTTTCCTAGACTGCTCTGCAGCGACATCTGTCGTCATCTGGGTAGATTTTAGCTAATTCGTTATTCAGTCTCATCCTAATGTATTATCATTGAAATGCAGTCTATGGATGCAACATGGTGGGGGTAACTCCATGCCGTGATATCCCTGAATCACAAGATCTGTGAACTTTAAATGTTTTGACATGCAGGTTTTTTTCTTTTAATTCAACACGTGTTTTTATAACGAAAAGGAATCGCCGTTTTAGTTGTGTGCCTGAAGGAACCAGATTTTTCTGCAACTGGTTGTTCCATGAGGCAGGATTTCTTAGCTGGGTTAACTTAAACTAGATGTCATGATTGTCCAATAGGAATGCTCCTTAAACTGGTATTGAACAATCATGTCCTGTGGCTTAATTTCAGCTTAAGTTAATTAACTCCGCTGAGATGCTCTGCTCTGTGACCCCCCCCCCCTCCAGGATGATTGTTTCCCAGCATTGAGATGAGCACCAGTGTGGTACTTCTCAAACCCATCCTTGCCCCCCCCCCCATTTGTGGACTGTCTGGGGGTCCCAGAGTCTGGGTTGAGCAAACACTGAGCCAGTGTGTGATCACATGCAGGTGGATAAGCTTGGCAAAGCAAATCCAGTCAATAAAGAGTGTTGTGGTTCCAAACTTGGTGCCAAAGACCTAAAGGGGAAAGAATATATCTCTTTAAGAAGAGGTTTAGCAGTAATCTTCATTCGCTTAGGATCATAATCACCTCATGTTCTTCCGTCCATGTGCATTTGTAAGTTGTACCAAACCACAAAGCAAGTCACACAAAGTCATTAAGCAAACTACTGCTTTGAAATCATTTAATTTATACATTTTAATATGGCTCATTCAGAAATTCTAAAGCAGTGCTTCCCAGTCCAATCCTTGGGGACTCACAGTTGGTCCACGCTTTTGCTCTCTCCCAGCTCCATGCCGGGAGTTGGGAAGGAGTGAAAATGTGGACTGTCTGTGTGTCTCTGAGGACCGGATTGGGAAACATTGTTCTAGAGGGAGAAAGACAGTTGTGCCGTATGCTTTTATTGTATAAAAAAGAAAGGGGAGGGGGGTTACACTTATGATGTAATTAACATGAAAAATATGCCCAATAGAATTGCTTAATATAGTTCTGCAGTTTAAGGTACAGAATTATACCTATTACTCTGAGGAAGGAGATAAGACGTCTAGTGGGCATTGAGTTGGAGCAAAAATGTAAGCCCAGTGATGGAGAGTAGCATTGTCTACATTCAAATATCAAGATAGAGGAGAATCTTTAAACAGTAAATGGGAAAACACTAGCCCAATAATGCTTTGTTTTGAAGGTTTGCTAACAATGGTATTTAACCATTTTAAAGTAGAATCTTTTATTACATTAAATCAATAAAGAATGCACCCATATGTTAATGTCATGGCAACACTGCATTCTAGACAGAACTGTAATATGGGAGATTAACCCACAGTTTTGACCAGAGTATTGCCAATATACAATCTTTGAATGTCACACTAATGTAAACTATTTAAGACATTATATATCTGTCAGTGTTGCAATTCTCGGTTCTCCCACATCAATAATTTGCATAATCTGCACTCCGTAGGCGTTGCTATTTAAGAAATGGCTTCATAAAAATAAATTATCAGGATTATTTTACAACAAACAAAAAGCTCACCGGTCAAACAGATTTTAGACGTACATATTTGTGATTCTTTAAATTGCTTTTTCTCAGTACATTCATTTGGTGTGTTAAAATCACACGGCATTGGTATGTTTGAACGCAGACACGTGCAGTAAGGCTGCTCGCTTCAGGGCAAATGAAGCAGTTGAGTGGACAGGCTTCTGATTGGCTATTTTGATGGATACAGTGGCATCGATGTGATTTCTGCATTGGAGTGGCTCAGTCAGTGCTGCGGAGACAGACAGATGTGGTCTAAATATAGCGACCACCTCTCCTGCATGTTTAAGCATGAAACTAAAGCAGGGTTTCCCAGCTCCGGTACTGGGGGGCCAGTCCACGATACAGTTTGCAGCTTTCCCTGCTCAAACACACCTTTTCAGCTCACCAGCCAAATGCCAGGTTTAGTAGGCATGTTTGAACAGGGAAATCTGCAAACTGTGTCGCGGACTAACCATCCAGCACTGGGATTGGAGGAACCTATCACTAAAGCTTATGCAAACATTCACACACAATAATGAACAGGAGATCCTATTTTATGGCACAAATAAGCACTCAACTATAGTGTGTGGCATCAATAAAAGATGTGACAATTTCAGAACACGTTGAGGACACTATCCAGCTGCCTCCGTGAGGTGACACTGTGACATTCCATACAGCTTGACGCCTCCCTCCGGTCTCACTTAAGGTCCCTGACGCACGCTTATACTCTACAATCAAACTTTCCTCTCCTATTTGCTCACTTCCCGAAATGTAAGGTCCATTTGAGGGACAGTGCACAATGACCTTCATAGGTTCATAAAGGATGTAAGGTGACAGGTGAATGCATTAAGATTGCTAGTTGGCCATATATATATTTTTTTCTCTTCTTGATCTGCAGTTTGATTGTGTTTCTCCTTCATTAGCATCGATAACATGTCTGTCATATTGAGAAACTAACAAGGCGGCAAGTTTTCATACACGATTGGAAAGGGGGGGGGGGACTCTTCTTTACACCTCCCAGGAAACAACCTCCCTTGTACCTAATACTGTTGGTGACAGCTAGTCCACGCATGCAGCTGTCATCTCTGCCTCCCTAGAGTCGGCTGCGGTCCCGTCGATCAAGTTAACGTTGGAACGGGTGTCCATGGCAGAGTGCATGATGGGAAGCCACACATCATCCATATTTGGCATAACAAATATTTTCTGGTGGTACAATGCAGAAAAATTAGGTGAACAGCTAGGAATACATGCACACAGCAAAAAACGCGACATTCTGCCACTCAGTTTATAAATACCAGTTTCCTTTATCCAATAAATTGAATAGACCTTCTCCGGTTCAACAATACATAGTACTGCACAAAAGTCATATGCAGTGAGATAAAATGTCTAAATTATCTTCATGCATGTATAAAACTATAATATGATGTTTGTTGAGGTGTGTTGGCTTCACATTTTCAGAACCTCCTAAAGTCGCCCCAAGATTTGCAGCAACTGTTCAACATCACCCATGTATTTTTTGACTGGACCACTAGCGAGCCCCATATGGCTAATCAACACCTCCCTGAGTTATTTAATTAATATAGTTATTATTATAATTTTAATATTACGTTACTGATGAAATATAACAAATACATGGAATGGTTGAGGTGCCCTGAGGAGAGGTTTGGGAGCTGAAGCTGTGTTCATCTAGCTGCCAAACCAGGTATTAGTGACCTTTTGCAGATCAGAAGAAATTCTTGTTAGTTTTTACCACTGTTAATTTTTATATCTTCCATTTTAAATTGTGTGTTTAATCTGAGCACATATACACTTACTATCCGTATGTTTTAAACATTTACTTTGGCTGCTTGAGACATTTGCACAGCACTGTAGACAAAAGCGGTTCCCGTTTATGGTGAGGTCTGCTGATGTCCCAGGTCTGAACCACAGGGCCCGTGACATGAACTGCCCACTCCGTCCCACCGTACCTGAAACTCCTGATTCAGCTTCTTCTCAATCCAGTCCGTCACATGGACCAGTGTGACCTCCCGCTCTCCCAGCTTTGGTCGGGCCTTCAGCACCAGGTGCGGTGGAGTCCTGAAGCCGTACCTACAGCCGAATGCAGCTTTATTTACCAGCTTCTAAGTTCATCTCTTTAAATTATCATTAAATTTTCACTTACTGCTGCAGTAGTTTTTCTTAAAAGATTGGGGGGCTGTACACTCATACCATACAACTACCTATTGCTTTGTGATGACTGAAACAGAAACCATATTTTGTTTGTAGGGGGTGGGGGAAATGTTGGGGGAACGTACCAAATTCTGTCTGTAGGGGGTGGGGGAATGTTGACAGCCAGTGTTCCCCGGAGCTCCTGCAGCTCGACGGTTAGCAGCAATGGGGTGTTTGACACCTCCTCAATCTTCTTTTTGATGAACTCAGTTTCTGTGGCCTTCTGAAAGTACTTGGACTTGGCAATCTTGTCCACAAAACGCACAATTTTACTTGGTCTGTGTCCTCCAACATACCTGAGAAAGACGGCGACATGCTGCATGGTGATGGTATGATATAGGAACTATATCATCTTCAAATGTTCTGTGTTGTACCTCTCAGAGTTCAATGACACCTTTTTTTAAAAAAACAAAAAAGTTCCTGATTGGCTGCTGATCCGCTAGATTTCTCAAAAGGGCAGAAAACCAAATGGAAATAAACTGGCCATCTAGAAGCAATGGCACTTTTCCACTGGTAAACAGGAAGCGACCTGTACCCTAGCCATACCAAGAAAAGAGACTAACTGCAGAACGGTTCCAGATCATCTCGGTTATCCACTGTAGCAGGGTGTGGAGACTGACAGTGACATGAAACCAAAGAGACACTTATTTACTGTTCACGCAATGTACATTAGGATTTACTACAGTATGTTGTATTACTGTATTACTGGTTTGGTTATGCCTTTGGCAGCTAGTAAGCAGGGTCAGGTATGGCTCATGTAAATTACAATGGAAAAGCATCAGTCCACCGTATGACTCGGTTCCATGTGGCAGTGGAAAAATGTCAGTTCGCAGTACGGCTTGAGTACGGCTCGGTTCCTGGTGGCAGTGGAAAAGTGCCAGTTCGTGGTACGGCTTGGTTCCTGATGGCAGTGGAAAGGTGCCCTAATCATACCCCAGAGTATCTCACCCTTCTGCCCCGGGCAGTAGGCTTTTGTCGGCAGGAATTTCAGGGGGATCCTCTTCATCAGATGAGCCGGCACTGGATGATTCCTCGTCGCTATCGGCGAGGCAGTACGTCCGAGGCCTAGGACTGCCACGCACACACAGAAACATGCCAAAAGCATTATCACAATGAAACCACCCCTTTCTCTCCATAAGAACGACATTTTCATTAAAATCCATGCATCTTTTAACTGCTTATTGTGAACAGGGC
>JABFEB020000044.1:3019429-3044044 GCA_019775895.2 Stomatorhinus ivindoensis
AGCACAACGCCCCCCCCCCCGTCGTCATGACAACTTGCCCATTGCCCACAGAATAAAGTTCAGGTCTTTCCCCAAAAATATAATTTTCCGCCAATTGTTCTTTTTGGTTGATTCGTCAAACTTCAGCAGAGAGAACAATCACTGCTAAAGAAGAGCATTAGTGTTTCCCTCTCTGCTAATATTTTACGCAGAACCGTGTCCTTAGACCACTGCTTGGGGAGGAGACTTTACTGCCCCCTAACAAGGGCCACCCTCACTCACTCTTTTACACTCTTGTCACCGGAATTCTTTCCCCCAGTGAATAATCCTTTATGCATCTCCATATAAGTCTACCAAACCCTCGTCCTTCACCTGAATTGTCATCCTCCCTTTCAGCATTCAGATCCCCCTTCCTTAGGAAAAGCATCTCATTTATGAAATATTTTTGAGTACTGACAGCAGACAGCGGAGCATCCTGACGACGCTGACGCCGGCGCCGTGGCCCGCGGCCTCTCAGCGGGGACAGATGGGAAGGGAAGCACAGGCACATGGAGGGGCACAGCGAGGCTGAGGCATGCCGACGCGACTCGGGCCCGGGGAGCCCTGGCTGAATGGCGCCTCGCCGGGCCTTTGACGCTAATCCTCCCGCCATTGTTGCCTGCGGCACCCTACCTGCTCCATGCTGAGGGTGGCAGGTGGTCAATGGGGCTCTCTGAGACGGATGGGGGGGTGGGGGCGTCACTCTCGGCAGTCGCTTCTCCAAACAGCCCAAAGAGCCTCCAGTTGGGGTAAAGCTCCTTCCCCCCACCCACCCACGCCAAACACCCCCAAGCCACCGACAGGTCAGGCATCGAGTAGCTTGTAAACACGCAAATGCATTACAGGCATGTAAATCTACGCATAACGAAAACAAGCTTCCAAAGCCAGAATTCTCCTGTTAAACTTCAGGTCCTTTGGACAGTCACTGTCATGGCTCAGTATAACACCTTGTACTCTGTAACCAACACATTATCAAGGCGATGGCGTGTTATTCATACACAGGGTTGCGAGGGAAGCTGACAGCGGCATGGTTTCAGGGGTGAATGGGCAAAGCAAGGAGAACGGCAGCAAATCCATTTACAGAGGATTGTTACTGAATACCCTAAAAGGAAAGGGATGCCGGCCATCCTCAGGATTATCTGGTTAGGGTGATCAGCAGATAAACGTTCAGGTAAAACGGCGCCGTGCCACAGAGCACAGAGGTGCACGGGGAAGCTGAACAGCCGCTGCCCTGAACTCTCCGAACAGGAAGTGATCCGTAACAGGAAGTGATCCGTAACAGGAAGCGATCCAGCTGAGGTTCAGGCATCGCGCTCAAGGCCGCCCTGAGGCCCCCAGCCTGGATATCATTATCAGTCTCTCTACCTTTTGTCAGATGGGGCCGGATGAAGGTAGTTTGATATACGTGGGAGGAAAAAAAAATGGGAAAATGTTCTTGTCTTGTTACCAATGAACCTGTCATTTTGTTACATGACAAACTGTATGAGTGAGCAAATACATTGATGGGTAAATTTATGGATGAACTTGTTTGAAGAGTAAAGTGAGACCGACAAGCAAACAGACTGGTGACACAAATTATGACAAGACACAGGTATATGAAGACACACCGACACATATACAGACAGACAGACAATACAGACAGACAGACAGACAGACACACAGACACAGACAGACAGACTCACTCAGGGACACAGACCTGTGAGTCGTATCTCTGCTTGAGCTCCTCCTGCTGACAGACGAACTCCCCGGCCTGCTTCTCTCGGTGCGCTCTGCACCGGCTCAGGTCGGCCTCCAACCCCTCCATCTGACAGGCGGCACGTTAACGGGAGTTGTTTACTCTCCATAGTGACTGTTCTTCACAGTGTGCCCTCTTGACCCCCCATTCCCCCACGACCCCCCACCAACCTGCTGCCTCATGTCTGCGTAGGCCTTTTCCGAGCTCAGCTCCGCCTGCCTCTTCAGCTTCTCCAGCGCTTCCTCTGCCTGCAGGGCCTGCTGCTTCTGCCTCTCCCACACCTGCAACAGCTGCTCCTCTTTCTCCCTGTAACACACAGTGTTGGGCAACAGGGGGCGCAGCCATTAAAAAACTGCACTCCCCACCATTTAATTGCCTTTTTACGGCTCCGCTAAACAGTCGGCAACAATAACAGGAAATACAGTCAGACTGAATAAGGAGGGAACATGTAAGGTCTTTCTCTCTGTACCACATTTTGTCTTTGTAATTTTGGTCTCTCTCATGTTGCACATCAAAGATGGAGAAAATGTTTTCCCCAACGTCGTGCCCTTTGTAATTATTAGGCTGCCTCTGCACATGCCTGTCCCCGGGGCGGCCGCAGACACAAAGGGCCCCAGAGAGGGAGCCGCGATGTGGAGGAACACACGCGGAAGAAAAGAGCGGCGGCGGGAGGAACCGCACACAGAAATAGGCACACCGCACCGGCCCGACAAGAGCTTCAGAAGTCCGAAAAGTGGGCAAGGAGAAAAAAAAAAAGAAGTGTCACGAAGCTCAAAGACAGGAATCTGTCTGTATGAGATCCAGGCTTATGCCTTCCGGAAAACTGAAAAAGCAGGCAAAGAGGCGGACGCCTGAGGGGCCCTGCGGTACAGCCGCGTGGACCCTCGCTTTCACACCGAAGAGCCAGAGAGCAGGCAGCCTGCCAATGTTTACCCAAGTGCCCAAGTGGCTTTGAACAGCTGACGGGGCAGAAAGAGTCCAAGTAAGTGGAGGAGGGGAGGAGGGAACCCTTTCACCTGCCGACTCCCCCTGACAGATTCCCCACGCTCATGGGGGAGGGGGGTCTGCTCTATAAGACATGCGCACATTTTACACACGTCTGTATCACATCATAGCACTTTACATACACGCTACATACGTGAGGTGCGTTACTGTATGTCACACACGTTTTACACGTGTAGGAAACGACAGCGTACTGCGTTACGTTTATTTATTCAGCAGACGCTTTTGTCCAGAGTGACGTTGTGGCTGGGTTAGATAACACATCACAACCTGAGAGCTGCCAAGGAACAATGTACTATGAGGCTGAGCGGACGGTGAGTGACCAGTCACAAGCGAAAGATATACTATAATAAAACACAGAAAAGTCAATCAAATAAATAATACCAGGCGAAACAAGTGGGAACAAGCAAAACAGGCGTGACGCTAATATTATATTATCATATTACAGTACGTGATGCATACGACTGTGTCGGGGAGCCTGGGAACTTGGAGGCAAACAGTATGTGGGGGTTAGGCCCTAATCTGGAACTGGCTCGGGGAGGGGGGGGGGGGTAATGGCTGACTGNNNNCCCCCCCCCCCCCCCCCCCCCCACTGGCTGACTGAGCTCTGGGTGATGAGACTAGAGACAGTTAGGATTGAAAGTTGTAAAATACTGAATAATTCCATACTGTCTTACTACAGAAAAAGAAATGGCTGGGTGACTGGGAATTGTGGGTAATGTAGTGATGCTGAAGGAAAAGGGGGCATGTCGAGCTTCAAACTGAAGACAAACCGCCGACGGTCCCCCCCGCCCCAGTGAAGGCATGTCATTTATTAATCAGCTTATTTACATACTGGGCTCTCCACAATGCTACACTAATCTCCTCCAGTGCTCTGAGCCACAAGGGGATTCAGGGAACTTTGGGTTTTAGCGATTCTTTGTGTCGTTGCCATGTTGACATCAAAGGGGAAACCCAATCCTGTCATATGTTTGAAGGGAGGGCCAGACAGTGTTGGGGGGTGCGAGCCGCACGGCGGGCGGGGCTGCGGATTAAAGCCCCCTTCTCTCGTCTGGAGGACATCCTCACCTCACGGTGTCCTCCAGCTGGGAGATCATTTTCTTGGCCTCCACAACCTCTCTCTCCATCTCGCACTTCAGTGACTGTACCTATAGAACGAAACGTCAACATTAGGCCAGCAGTGAGGTCAGCTGCCAGCACCTCCTGGTCTGGCCTCCTCCTGTCCGGGGCACCTCCGTCTCTTCGCAACCCCCAGGGATTCTGCGTGTGTGATCAGCAGAATGAAACCTTCCATCAGCAGTCGAGCCCGTAAAATCAGTCCAGGAGCGGGCGGGGGGAGGGCTGGCCCCCTGTACCTCTGCGGACTCTGTCTGCACACGTGTCGACGACGGCCTTTACAAGGCGGCCCTGACATTCACCTGACCTATTAAAGGCAGCTGCACACCTTCTCCTGCTTTGGCAGATCAGGGCCAATTCATTAGGCTCTTACAGGCCCTGGTTAATAACGGCCCGTAGCTGTGAAGTAGCCCCTTGCCGTTTGATCTTAATGGGCAATGGCATCCTTGCCCAGGAAACCACTTTGCCCAGCCCTGTTTATCTGACCACAAACACCAACGGAGTGAAACACACCTGTTCTGCATGCTTTTATCTCAAACTTTGTTCTGCTTTATTAGAAGAAAAAACCCTCAAATATTAACACAAGAAACTCAAAGTAAATACTGCGTAACAAACCCCAGACATCCTAAGAACATTTCAGTCCAGACATTTTTAACTTCAGGACTTAGAGGAGAAAAATTAGTTCTGGGGGTTAAAAAGAGCTGAATAAGCATCTGAATCTTACTTTTTTCTCACTGGCCTGTTGAAAGTCCGACTTCTCCTGCAGAAATGCGTTCTCTTGGTCCTAGAAGGGAACCGGCAATTAGGACAAACATCTCTGTTCGAAAAATGCAACAAACCTTAGGCACGTTAATGCCACACGACGGCTTAATATCCAACTGCCCCATAACTGCCCCGATGTCACGGATAATACATGGAGATGCAGTCTATGTGGGCATCCGAAATGGCACAGGCGTGAGATCCGAAGGCCCTGGCTGTGGGCTCACCCTCAGCTGCTTCTGCAGCGCCTGCTCGCCGCCCCGCAGCCGAATGACGCACTGCTCCAGCTCCTCAGTGACTTTGGACGCCTGCAAGCACCTTGCAGTTATGGTCTTGTTTTATGTGAAACAGCGCTGAGAGGTACGAGACAGGACAGCCCCCACCTCCATCCCATTTAGTGACCCCACTGTGTGAGGCTGCACTGAAATTGAGATGTTGCACAATTAAATGTAAATTATAACATCAGCTTTTTCGGTATAAAAAATCAGGCAAATAGGGTTTCTTGCTTGCAGCCAATCGGCTTTCACGAGCCAGCTGCAGACTTGCAGAGCCTGCCACTCATACCATATTCAGGTCAAAGCTTGATAAAAACTGAGTCGGTGTGCTGTGGATCCCACACACACCCACATGCCTTGTGCTTGCGGGGGGGGGGGGGGGGGCNNNCCCCCCCCCCAGACTCTGAGGCTCGATTGACTGGAAGTGGCTGAAGATATAAGCTGAGCCTATTCCTGTAAGGCCCTGTCAGGCTGGCTGTATGGTGATCCGGTGAGAACATGCGTGTGATGCTTCTCGATTGGTCCTGCTTTGACGGAGACGGCCGGTATTTCTGGATCTCGCTACCTTGGCGGAGGAGAGCAGCTTCTCCTGTTGGCAATGGCGCATGGCCGAGTCGTGCTTGGCCTGCACCTCCTGCAGCAATTGCGCGTGACGCTTACTGAGCTCCTCCTTCTCGTGGACCACAACCGCACACCTGGAGCCCAGAGACATGCTCACTTCCTGCTCAGCCCACAAGCTCGGGCGAAGGGGGGGGTTATTCATTAGATTGATTCGGCTGTTTCAAGTGAGAACTTGGAGCTGAAAGAAGGAGGGAGACGAGAAGACCTGCAGGAGAGCAGGGAAGTTCTGTAAGGGAACAAGGGGGGAAATCACAGAAGAGGAGAGGACCTGAGGGAGAGCAAGGAAGCTCTAGGAGAGACCACGAGGAGAGAGAATCACAGGAGAGTAGAAGACTTGAGGGAGAGTAGGGAATCCCCAGGGGAGAAGATGAAGAGGGGAATTACAGGAGAGGAGAGGACCTGAGGGAGAGTAGGGAAACCCCAGGGGGGAACACAAAGTGGGGGAATTACAGGAGAGGACCTGAGGGAGAGCAGGAAAACCCTGGGGAACAACATGGAGAGATGGAATAACAGGAGAGGACCCGAGGGAGGACACAGTGAAAGGGAATCACGGGAGAGAGGACCTGAGGGAGAGCATGCCTCAAACTCACCTCTGGTTGGTCTCTTGTAACTCTGATCTGATGGCGGCAATCTGCAGCTCCAGCTCAACCTTCTCCTGGGCTACTCTCTGGCGTAGACTGTTGCTGTGCTCCACCTCTATGGACAGCTGCATCACCCGCGCCTCCAGCTCCTTCGCCACCTTCTCCTGAGGGCAAACATAGGCACCTTAACACCTCCATCCTGAGAGCCAGTCAGGGTCAACGATTAAGTGGATTTCACAGGGACGGTTCAGAAACCTTCACCAGAGATTGGTCAGGGACAGTTTGTATTTCCAGAGGCCTCTACAATTTCACCCATAAATCAACAGAATATTTTACAGAATTTAACCTCGTTTAATAGTACTGCAGCATTGTCTCCGTTGACTTATAACGCTTTAGTCACAGTTGCCTAACTCAGTGTTTCTGGGAGCTGTGGACTGTCTGGGGATCCCCGAGGACTGGGTTGGGAAAGTAGAATTTAGAGAAGTAATCACAAAGCATTTACCCCTTACGGTGTTTTCCAAATGCCACCGCAGGTTCCAACATCAGGCATGTGAGTCCAGAGCTGACTTCTGACACTCTTGGGAGTAAGGAAATTATGGATGTGGCTTTAGACATCACTGAGGCTGACATACACCTGCATCTCTCATTGTTTATGGCAGTAACGTCTGTGCTCTGGCACCGTTTAAGCGGAAGTACTGCAGCACTGTACAAAGTTCTAAGAGGGACAAATCAGGAACCTTTTCTATTTGCACGACTGTGATTAGCATTAAAGGAAACTGGTAGGCTTCAGAAGTAGTTCGCAGGTAAAGTTCTGACAAGCCCACTTATAATAACGTGTCTCGATTTTAGGAAGAGGAAACAAAACGGACTGAAATAGCTCTGCGCGGCTAGCAGGCGACACGCGTGCCGGCATCTGCACCTCAAAGCTCGCATTCAATTCCAGTTTCAAGCAGCGTTCAGCCTTGCTTTGTAGGCTTTTAAGATTTTATCTGATGTTCCCTCCTGAAAGGCCGTCTTTGATGTCGTTTCGAATCATTTGTTCAACACACAACACAAATTCTAAAGCAAAAAAAAAAAAAGCACAAGGAAGCCAGACTGTTTGAATGATCTCCACAGCATTCCATCGCTATAGACTCTGGATTGTACTTCTGTGTTTGTTACTTTTCCATTTTCTTCAGATACCGAGGCGAATGTCTCAAGGTTGACACTAACAACAATACTTCTGCAAAATGTGCAGTTGTGTCAGCCTCCAGCTCTGATGCACATTGGATGTGCTGCATCCAGATGCTTGCCCATGAGAATTTTGACACTGTAGTCAAATTAGGGGATGTCAGTGCAGTGACAGAGTTGCTGAAAACTGAACTTCTCTTTTCCACGGCTAATGAAAACAAACAATGGCAGTGAGCAGGTCCCAGACACAGCATTACCTGTTCTGCTTCTGATCAAAGATACGACACACAGCCCTTGAGATTGCAGAAATCGGTGCTGCTGACAGATGCATGCATTGAGACAGACCCGGAAACGCAAAAACCATTAGAGTATGCGTTTATTTAAGCAGAGTACAAACCGGTTCCCTCGAAAAAGTGAATCTGAGCTAGCGCACATCTGGTTTTGGATAAGGCTCGAGATCTCTGGAGCACCTGCTGACGGTCAGAAGGTGAAGACACAGAAATGGCGGGAAAATGTATAATTTTAATCACACTTTTGATTTTGAATCAGATGGATGGGTGAGGCATGAATACAATGCCAAGCTGAGCTGGGCCTCAGCGATTCCAAACGTGACGCCAGACGTCCACGTATCAAGAAGGCTACTGTGGCCCACATTAGCGACGAGGTGGACAGAGCCGTCGATTTGTCTGACTCGTCTCTCGAGCCATCGCTCTTTGGCTGAAGTCAGCTACAGCAGTCAGCATCAAAGCGCTGCAGTTATAGATGAAAGGCCTCCGCGGTCTTATCTCTGCGGCCTTCATCATGGAGCGCCGAGCTCACGGATGCAGACACATTCCTGCCAGGGGAAGAGGCGTACACAAACGCGCTGTGTCGCCACGCTGACACCTGCACGTATGTTCATTACCTTACATGGGCAGAGCACCGGTTTTTGCCGTAATTTCTGCACGTCGACCGATTAGAATCACAGCACCCACAAGTCTTGCTTTGAGTTAAATCCTGACCACTGTGCAAAGTTCTGCCGCATCGTCCTGGGAGTCCGAAGAACTGAGGCTTCAAACAGCATTTCTAAATCTGTTCTGTGAGATCTAAGCGTCCCAGCGAACAGCTGGGGAACAGACCCACTTAGCTTCAGTAAGGAATCACCGCTCTGCTGACGGCCCATGCAGGAACGACCCCCCCCGGCATGGCAGTACTCACAGTGGCCTGCATCTGCACACCGTACTCAGACTCCATCTTGGCCAGGCGCTGGTTGGTATCTTCCAGAAGCTCCTGGATGCTCTGTGTGTGCTTCTTCTGCAGCTCGATCTTCTCCTGTTCCAACTCAGCCACCGACGCATGCAACTGGGTAGACATGGGCAGACACCTGCACCACGGGGCTCGCTGCACCCTGTACGCCTATGCGAGGCACCTGAGCACATGACCGCCAGATGCTGTTCCCATCCCTTGCCATCCTCTGAGCGCCTCTGTACCTCTTTACCTTTTTCTCTAATTCGTTCCTTAGGGATTCCACACTCTGCTCAGACATCTTCTTCAGCTCGGCGATTTGCTTCTCTTTGCTCTGTCGGATGACCTGCGACTCCTGTACCAGGCTCTGGACTGCGGAGAAGGAAAGGGCCCAAGCAGGACACTGTGTCAAGCTGCACTGCTGCTCTGTGTGCTGTGAACAAACCACTGGTGAGACTGAAACTCCGGTACGGATGACGTGGAGGCAGGATATTACCGGGCCGATTCCATACCCAAAGTCTAACCTCGGTCATAACGACAGCGCACAGTCTGCTCCGGGCAAGACCTCTCACCTTTCTTCTCTAGCTTGTGAATCGTCTCCTCAGAGTCCTTCAGTTTGCTCCTGTACAGGGTCTTCAGCTCCTCAATCTCACCATTCTTCCGGTCCAAAATCTGAAGCAGGACGCCAAAAAAAGAAATAGACAAATAATCACATAATGCATGCGTATAAAGACATAGTCGCTTTGAGTAATTTTGATTTCAAGCAGGATAAATGGTCTTTCCTACAAAGACGGCTACCCATCAATCAAATATCTAATGTCACATACATACTGATAAGACCTTCCTGGTCCCCAGCAAAACTAAGACATCAATGGAAGAGGAGAAGGGAAAAGCTGGACTTTAACAAACTTCAGAACAGAGTGCTGGTTTCTTCCCCCCCCCCACAGAGTCAAAGGACAGGACAGGAAAGCTTTTTTCACAGCCTGATCAGAGGTGCACTCTGTTCCAAGATGAAAGCCACTGCGAAGGGGTAAAAGGGAAGTTAATTGGCTAGGGTGGGGGGGGAGGTAGCAGACAATTTTGCCATCTTGCATTTTGGTCATGGTGAGTTAAAATTGCGAATCGAAGGCAAGGTCCAAGGACACTACACTCCAGGGGGGGCAGTAGCCGGCTTTTAAGGGATGCTGTTGGCAAACGGGGCTGCATGCAGGTGCTCCACATGCCGAACTTACTTACAGATCTCCTCACCAGTTCTAACATCATCTGCTGGTTTTTAATCATGCCTGCTGGGGTGACTGTCTTCTTTACACACTACCCAGCTAGTGCCGACCGTACCCAGCTAGTGCCGACCGTACCCAGCTAGTCCCGACCGTACCCAGCTAGTCCCGACCGTACCCAGCTAGTCCCGACCGTACCCAGCTAGTGCCGACTGTACCCAGCGAGAATAACTCGAGGGGAGCTTTGAAGACAGAATAAAAGCAGTGTGGATGCTGCTGGGGGTAACAATGCCGAAGGTTACTCTTGCGGTCGGGTGCAGGTCTGTGGACGAGGCGGCTGGCACCTTCTGCACGTCCGAGTCGTGCTTTTGCTGGATCTTCAGCTTCTCTTCCTGATGATAGACCTCCAGCATCTTGGCCTTCATGTCACCCTGCGGGGGACCGAGCGAGTCAGCCCTGTATGTGGGCATGCCGAAGGAGGTCTCACGGCAGCAACGGCAGCAGGGACAGCGAGAACAGCACCCCTCCTCTCTTGGCCAATGACTGGAAGGTGGCAGGTTCAAATCCTGCCCTCAGTAGAACAGTCACGTGTCCAGGGGCCCTTAAGCGTGGCCCTTAACCCCCAGCTCTAGGGGGTGCCACCGCTGTCTGACCCTGCGCTGATATTGCAAGCTTGCTCTCACCTGAATGTGTGTCTGTGTCTCTCATGGAGAGCAAGATGGAGATTGATAATAAGGAATCTCTGATCTATTTCGGTGATTTTTCTGCTTAAAATTACCAGTTTAGTTAAGCCCTTCGTTTAAACCAGTAGTATTACTTTGGCCCTTCATTACATCACCTCCATATAGTCATGGCCTCACATATGCTCATTTTACAGCATGATCTCCTGATATGGAGCTTAAATCCCCTTGACCTGCAGGCCCTTTCTTTAGCAGGAGCGATCTGACCATCCTAAAACAAAACACATGTATATACAGCCATATAACATGCCCGAACACGGTCTAGTTTTAATCCTGAGAATCAGGAGATGCGCAACAAATGCAAACGCATGTCTGAAAGTCCAACAGCCGCGGACAAACAACCTGGATTTGCAAACAAAAACACTCAGACGGGGTAAAGTAGATTCCGTTCTTATTCTAAACATTTTGGTGACTGTGACCAAAGGCACCCCTCGTTTTAACCAGCGAATTAATAAAAACATTAAAAGGCACAAATGACGCACACGACTGCACAGAGAGTGAAACACCCATGGTGGGAAGAGCAGAACTGCCCCGAGACAAAAGGCGAAATGCGTTACGTAAAAGGTTGAAGGGGATAAGTAAGAATCCTCGGATATCATGGAGAGAAATGGGGCTTTTCTACCCGAGGGAGGGCGGGTCCATGGCGGCACCGTAGCACCCCACCCTATCGCCATCACCCCAAAACTATGAGCGAGACAAGTCGGCTCTTTCATCATCTGTCACTCACCCTCACTCAGCACTCCTCCTTCACACTAGACGACTATTGAACTTCAAGAGAATAATTAAAATCAAGTGCCCCACCGTTTTGTGATGCAACGTCAGCATTATCCTTGAGTCAGGATGAGTAAAGGCCTGCCCTCCTGCTGAACTGAGCACAACACGCCCTCAAAGGGACTTAAATCGAACGGTGATTATGCCAAGTCATGCGCTGTGTTTAACTGGCTGGGTCAGGATGGGAAAATCCGACAAACGCCCACACTGGGAACTTGTGGCGGAAATAGTTTGTTTTCTATAGTTGAATTTAATTCCTAATGGCATGTGAAAACTGCGCCAGTCGAAGTAAGGTGTGTCCTAGAGTGGGATCCTGGGTTCGAACCGTACTGTAACATTGTGGGGATTCTAAAAGACTGCTGGTGTTCCGTAGGGTGGGTCAATGGCCGGGTTCCGCCCCACAGCATTCTGCATCACCTGGCGACACCCGCACAGACACGAGAAGCCGGTGACCTGGAGTGCATTCCGACAGAAACGTGCACCAGCCCCTCCCCCACCCGCGTCAACGTGGGCCTGTAGCTCTTCCGCTTTGAACCAGTGAGAACACACACAAAATTCCAGTTTTACTGGGCATGCTGAGTCAGGTTTTACTTATACTGACTGGAAAACAGGCCATGAAGGTTCCAGGGGCGGGAGCCTTGCACAGCCTAATCAGTGTAAAGCGACGCTCTCATTCCTCCATGTGTGCATCCAGTGAGCGATCACACTGGGCCAGTCCGCCACACCTTCTCTTCACCCACACTGCCCCAGGCCGCAGCCCCACACAGATGAGGTCAGATTTCCAATGCCTACCTCTCTCTCCTGTGTGTGAGCCCGGGGTGTGTCATCAGAGAAGGTGCAATTTTTCCCTAGGCTGGACTTCAGGTAAATCTGTAGATGGACAAAATCTAAATAAGTAGCCAAAACATTTATCTTGATATGCCCAGCTGCCCGCAAGTCACCAGCCACAGTGCGGCTCCATACTTACTGGCGAAAGGGGGACTGGGGTCTCACGCAAATACCTTGGGTTTTCAATCTGAAAATAAGAAGGAAAAACCAGTTCATTTATCTCCTTCGTGGCATGCAGTGGCTATACCCCAAATGTACAGCATGTTCAAGTATTTTCCACACCCTTTTCTAAAATGGTACCCCATAAATTGTGCCCAATAAAACAAACACCCACTTTAAGCCACACCCAACTGCTAACCACACCCACTTTAAGCCACACCCTGCTTCTAACCACGCCCGCTATAAGCCACACCCTGGTGCAAACTACACCAAACAAAAATGATCAATGAAAAACTACACTTAAAAATGATAACATTTTATTGCTAAACAAATAGGGCAAATGTTTTACTCTAGCTAAGACCCCTGCCCTGTCACAGTCCTTAGCAAAAAGGCTGTAAGTTCCAGAACATGCCTCCTAAGGTATGGTCTTTCCTAGTCATGCATGACGCAATATCAAAAAGGAGAAAGAAAACAGCTTACAGCTCACACATACACATGCACATTAATAAAATGATTTACATGCAACACATCTGTTGGAGCTAAACTGACTGCGAAGAGGACACACTTGTACTGTCACAGTTTCACACAGCTATGTTTCTAACACAAGTCATACGATGCATACGCTCACTGTGCTTCACTCTGGGACTTCCTACCAACCCATGTGTGCTACATGACACGGCTGACAGTAAAATTTGTCTCACCGGTTCATTCTTGCATATGTGCGTGCGCGTGTGTGTTTGTGTGTGTGTGTGTATGTGCGGATGTAGCTGCTTTTAGCCCGTGTGCTGTATACATATATTACGTATACATATATAAGTCAAATTAAGTCCTTTGGCATATCACATTCCAAACATGGAGTGCATCCAAACAAGGAAATATGACTGTGAAACAGAAAACGACAAACTGTTGTCCTGTACATCTCACTTCCAGTACTTAGGATTGCCTAGATCAGTTTACATAAAAAGCAGAACAATCCATTCACAAGTTCTGATCCAGGATGGCTCTGTGGGGATACCCCTATGCACCCTTATTTAACATTTCTATCTGAGTGAAATTAGCTTTTAGGGAAAGCGACCTTTCCACTCAACCATAAAGGCAAACACAAAGAGTGAAGGGAACAAAGCAAAACTGTCAGTTCTTTTCCAAGACCCACATTTACGGACAAAGTCTGAACAACCTCCGAGGGGGCAGTTTACACGTTAGCCTGCCACTGCAGACAACAGATGACGCAAACCCAGTTCTTTAATCACACTGGCAGCTTGCAAACAGCCCAATAACATATGCCAAGGAACGACATGATATAGCGTCTCCTCCATGACGTGCAAGTACAGCTATCCCAGTACCACCATTATCGCCAGTGAGTTCAGCTGTAACACTTTCTCAGTGCGTTTATAATGTGCGACAAACGGAAGAAATAAACGTAGCTGAAAAAAAAAAATCGAAAGATCGATTATGGAATGAAACTTCAGAAGCTGATTGTGGTGCTTAGTGGTGCAATGATAGACAGTGACAATACTACCAGCCAGAGGATCTGTGACTCTGCAGCCAGCCAGCAGCATCACATAGGGAGAAGAATCCCCAAGAGAAAGGCCAGTAAATGAATATGTACCTCCACACAAATGATCTCCTCTTCTGCAGTAGCTGTTAGCCGAAACAGCTAACTCAATAATACCACTGCTTTTATTGTATTCGCTACTCCGTGCTTAAAATTAAGAAGCCTCCCAACATACCCCAAGATTCCAGCTGTTGAGACGTGCTTCAAGGTCACTGTCGTCGGACGACACCCCCGGATTTCGGTGTCCGTGACTCTGGGGGAAAGACCGAACGCATGTGACACCCTCCGGTGTGTAAATCCAGAAGCTTCTGGTCACAGGTCCAGTTCCTTAACCCCCCAGCAGGCCCCCACTAGGGGTCTGAGAGGGGTTCAGCCCTGCCTGGGTCTGGGAGATTATCTAGGGGTGCGCTGAATGTAAAATGGATGGGGGAGGCCTGTCAAAGAGTCGGATGCTTCTCCCAGAAGGCACTAGGCCTGAGTATGTTGCTCTGAAAGGATGCAGCTGATTAGCGAGAGTCCTTTAGACCGTGATCATCAGGGACTTTTGGTAGAAACCCCACCTTTCCTTTCATCAATAAAACACACCATCCTGTTCCTTATACACAACACAACCATCTCCCAGGACTACCTTGTCATGTATGATGAAGGGCTCCCCCACCAACCCCCAAACCCTTGAAAAAGGTCTCACTCTGCGCTCTTCCCCGTTGCTGGTGTGCAGCGGAGTCGCTGTAGCCTGTGTCTGGGATGTCAGCTTGTCTCCGTATGTGTATCTTCTCCTGTAAGCAGACATGCAGAGTATCATTTAAGACTTTTTGACTGAAGATCAGTCTGTCCCTGGAGTAATTAAGTGGCAATTTAGCTTTGCTCATGAGCCTAACAGCGAAATCACTCCGCCAACTCAGACTGAAAAAGCGACCTTCCGATCACAGGCACAACGTCCATCCGACTGAGAGGCACGCCGGATTATGGAAGGCAATCCCAGATTGACAGCAATTTAAATGCACAAATTCAGAGCCACAGCATCAGACGAATTAACATCGTCCTTAGAACCAGTCTTTTGCACCTTTCAGCAGCTGATAGCCGGCCCACCTCAAGCCCCAGGAGAATGACACCAAGGAGTCACTCAGTCAGTCCCAAACTCACAAAATTCAAGATAAGAAAATGTGGGGTTTTGGTTTGGAACAGTAGACTGTTGGATTTATCCAAACCACAGATTTAACTGCCCCCCTCTTTCGGGGGAGGGGGTTATGATGACGTTAAAATCTACTGTCCTTTTCCAGTGAACTCAGTAGATGGTGAGATACTGCTGAAGCACTTCCTGTGACTTTCAGTGACTTTTCTTCCTACATGGAGCCGCAACCCAGGCAAAACAAACAATCTGTCAAACCAGAGTAATGCATATTTATGTTTAGCCCTTAAGTGGCACATAAGCACTTAGATCCAGCACATACGCTCTGCCAAAGTCGCACTCAGTGATCGCATTGACCCACTAGTTGCGCTGATTTTTCCAGACTACACTTTTCCCACAATCCCCAGGAGGCGTAGAATGCCCAAGTCAAGGAAAAGGCGCCATCTGGTGTCCAATCCTAAAAACGGCAAGCTGTGATTTTTTTTTCTTTCCTTCACCACTTAAAAGTGGAAGCAATTTAGGCATGTTACGTTGCCACTTCATTACTAAACAGTTCTTTTTAAATAAGCTCCAGTGTGTAACAGTTTCTTCACCTGAGTAACCTGGAGGGTAGCTCCAAACCTCTGGGCTGGGGAACTCAAAGCCTGTACTAATGGCTTCTTTCCTTTCAAAACTGCTCATGGTGTGTGAATGTGTGTGCGCTCCATGCGATGTGCTGTCCAGAGTGTCTTATGACCTGGGTCACAATTCAGATCCACATCCAAGATCCACGTCTGTACTTGATGAGAGGCCACAATATGGATGGATGAGTTGAGGAACAATTTTGCTGTTAGATTAAATGTGACATTAAAACCAGGTAGCCGAACGCGATAAGTTCTTCTTATAAAGCACTGAAATTATTTTTTCAAGCCACAACACAACCAGCCACCCCAGGGATATGACACTCCGTATTTCCAATTCCACAGAAACAAATGAGTGGATATCTACCGGTGCGGGCGTGGGGATGATGTGGAAGGGAGAGGCCTCTCCTTAGCCTGGAAGGTCCAGGGGCTATCAGTGAGGCCCAGCTCACCGGACACCCAGGAGGGCAGCTCTGTGGCACTCTGCTCCTGAGATTCTCCACGAAGAGGCTCATCAAAGTAGATGGACTGGAAACAGATCAAAGACGACCTCGTAATTGTTCTGGTGGCCAAAATGGTATATGTTTTTTTCTTCCTCTGCGCAGGCGCGACCTTTGCAGCAGTATGTTTACTTCTGCTCCGTGTCTGAGCAATTTCCTCCGGGATCAATAAAGTTTTTCTGATTCTGAGTAGAAAGGAAGCCGGAAACCCATACAAACGCCTCACAAACGCGAACAAGTCATTAACCCATCGATTCTACCGAGTCGATACAAAGATATCAAAGTGATAGCGTGAGTTTATCTGTCGCTAAACACCAAAAACACTTATTCTACACACAATGCACAAGCTGAAAAGGAAAATCATGACATCATATTTACATTTCAAGTGTATGTAATGATGTCTTACTCTACAATTCTACCAGCTCTTTTTCTACACTACATTACATGCTTTTGAGTCATATATTGTTGTGTCATGTTATATTTTTATGTCTTTAATCTTGTTAAAAATAATCTTTTAAGCTGTGCATCGGATAACATCTGTAGAAATAATCGCACGGTGGAGTTTATTTTGGCCGGTCTTCAGTTGCATGAAGACCAGCCAAAATAAACTCCACCGTGCGATTATTTCTACAGATGTTATCCGATGCTCATAATGGCTGTCAATGTCAAATACAAAAAATAGCCGCTCACCATGTACGTCGGCAGCGTCTTAAGAGCACCAGGCTCCGGTTTGTGAGTGAACGGCCCCTCCAGAAGTCCCCTTTTCAGCATGTGCAGGAGCAGTTTGGCGTACATGTTCCGATTCTTCCGTCCCGTCGTGCCAGGACCAATCAGCAAGGGGTCGCACAGCTTTTTGATCCACAAGGCACAGCGCTGCCGGTCTTTTTGTCCCCGCCCATTCACATGTCAACCAGTACAAGAACAAAACTACAAATCAATACTTCGATTTTTGGGGTAAAATAGGCAGCAAGCAGTGTCTGGAATGTGAGCAATTCAAGACAGTGCAAATGTCAAGCATTAGGCACAGAAAAGGAAAACAAACTGAATAAAAAACGAATAGCAAGTTATGCTATGGTACAGCTACAGGGATTACATGACCACGATTAATACTTTACCTGATTTGTGAGGCAGTTTCAGTACATACGGTTTCACATCGACGAGGTGATGATCAAATTCCGAGTCCAGTTTCTCGTAGGTATCCTCCACTAATCTACTCATTTTCGCCTACAATAACTAAAATACACAGCACGTCTTCTGAATTGCTTTGTCCTAATTAAAGGTGAACATGATAAACCTTTTTCCTATATATAAACCATTTATATTCGACTCATAGAGAACTTCCGATAAAGTTCTGGTTGCCTAGCCCCTGAAACAAACAAACGCAAAAAAAACTTCGTTAACTTCATTGTGCTTTTAACAGATAGCTACATTTGAAATAGTACATAAACCTAAATTTTTTTTAATATTAACATGTTAATAGGTGTCGTAAAAAAATATATCACGCTAACTACATTTAGCTAAAATGTATAGCTAATTAGCTAGCTTTGCATTTAGTTAACTTAAATGTCAATTTCAGCTGATTTTACAATATAATGAACACGACTATACTGATACAACAATTGACACTGTAACATATTTATTATAAAATTAAATGACATTAATAATAAACAGTTACTTAGGAGCGCGGATTTCCTCTGTTGTCAGATTTAAACGGTTCAATCTTCGACTGGCATAGACCCTACGTCACTTCCGCTTCCACCAGGGAAAGCGTCTGAAATCTCCATAGCAATTATCCTAGAAATAAACCCGCAGTCTCCACCAATCGGTAGATTTGAGTATTATTGTGATGATAAACAAGGCCCCTATTCTGATGTATAATCGTAGTTTAACTAACGGGAAATTTAATAATAAGCCAGCATTTTGGGAACATTGATAGTGGTTTGTTTAAAATAGGCCAATTAAAAAATGTAATCAATGCATTCCGCAGCTCTGTTATTGCACTTGTCTTAAGATTCATACATATATGACATTATAAATATATGTATATATATATATATATATATATACACACACACACATACACACACGAATATAAAAAAATACACACACACATATAAGTGTTCGTCCAAGAACACATGTATTTCCACGTGTTGGAAACGGGATTTCTGGCTGTATAATGTGCAGTTGAAACCGATCATTTTATAATGTTTGTCTCCCCATTGTGGCACATTGAGGGGAAGGCAGTATACTCTATGTTTTATGAAGAATACGTTTCTTCACATAGGCTACGTATCCCTGCTGTTGGCTGCCATTAAAACATTTAGCTTCGGTATCATGTTTTCTTAGGTTTGATTTATTAATGTTTATTTGAGGAATGTGTCTCGTAACTTAATTATTTTGTAATGTGTTTACCTAGATCAGCTTTCAATATGTCACCAAGGACTATAGACTTACATATCGGGCAGAAACTCATTACATCACCGTGGCAAAATGATTCCTTTATGATGATTACATATGTTGCTTATCACGTGAAACCCTGCGCAAAGTTCAGAAAGCCAGTATTTCGGGCGTTTCTCCGCTATGCCGCATGGTGGCGTGCCTCACTGACGTGTTTTAGAAGGGGACGGTGATTCTTTGATGGAATTAAGCGTGATGACGTCACTTGGAGTGAAAGAAGGATCGCTGTGTAGAGGCAAGAGAGAGGGGAAGCCTGTGGAGTAATTAGGAGCGCACCTTCATCGCGTTAATAACAGAGACAGCTTGAAAATCGGCGGAAAGCGCATCGCACAGAGCGAGGACCGAGGACACTACTTCTCTTCGGATATGGCCGATGTCATACATTTTAACGAGGCATCTTCAGGTGTAATTGCAAATCGGTTTGCCCGCAAAGGTGCTTTGAGGCAGAAAAACATCCACGAAGTTAAGAACCACAAATTTACTGCCAGGTTTTTCAAGCAGCCGACTTTCTGTAGCCATTGCACGGACTTCATCTGGTAAGAGACATGCTTGGCTCTCTTGCAAGTGTGATCAGAAATAACGTGTCATTTTCTAAACGCTTCAGAAACTTTAAAATATCTTGTTGATTAGTTAATATAAAAATGTCATAAATGCTTTTATGTGTGTCGACAATGAAAACGTATATATAAAAGTGTCTCCACCGAGCTCTTCAAAAACTGTTGATGAAATGCTAAATCTACATTATCAGGCTACCTGTCTTTAAAGAGCACAATGAACTACTAACTCACTATATCTGGGCCATTAAATAACGAATGTACTTACAAAGTCATGTCTATTAGGTTATTACAACATTATTACCATTGAAGTGGACATAGTATTCTATAGCCTACGTGCTGCGCCTTTTTTTCTAGATTTTCTGCAACTGACGAGGAAATTCTATGGAATCGATGACAATGTTTTCAAATGTTTGTCGTATTGCAGCCAGCTGCCCGCGTACAATTTCACAGTACCAAAGAAGGTCCTAAAATGGTTTTAGAAGCATAAAAGGAATTCCTTCAAAACAAGTTGATTGTGCAGAATAAAACTATAAACTGCACAGAAAAATAAGCTTATTATCTGTGATATATTTATCGTAATATTTGATCATGAAAATTAGATAGTTGCATTATAACAGAAGATCATTTACGGTTCTTGGATTAGGTGTAGGAATGTACAGCATTACTGCGCTGTTTGGAATGTAGGAAAATGTGAAGTACGGTACCAGCATATCGTCTTCCGCCAGACTGAGGTGTACCGAGTGCACACAGAGCTGGATAATATTTCCCGACGAGTTAGACACTTTGCGCTAGGGAACGGGCACTGTTCCTCCCCGCGATCCGACACTCGAGTCCCTGCGGGAATTAATCCGGTGTGTGGAACGCGGGTACTGGTGGCGTCAAAGGAATAGATCCAGTGAGCTTTTATAAATATAAAATTAAATATATCCTATAGTAAAGAGTCATCCATCAAAAATAATTTTTACCAGTGTGGGAAAAAAACTTATTTGTCCGATGTAGGAAAGTTCATTGTCATTTGTTTGTTTGTTTATTATGAGGCCGAAGTTCTGTCCAAACGCAATTAGCAACCTAATTAGTAGTTTCTGTTAACAGTGCCCAATGTCACATTTAGTTTTAAGGCCGCCTTGTTCCGCCTTTCCAGTAGGAGTGTAATATAAAAAGGTTTCTGTTTAGTTCTCGCACGCTGCTTGAGCTGGTCAGTTTTGCTGTGCTTGGGAGTCCCAAAGTGGGCTTGTCAAAACAAGACGCAAATCGCAGTCTGGCTCCCGAGGCAGCAGAACATTCTCCGCTCTTATTTGTTCTCTGTTATTTATTTAATTACTTGTTTTATTTGGAACGTAATATTATCCCTGGGGAGTCACGAGAAAATGTGTGATCGAGGGTCTCTACGTGGTTTTTAAGTGATAAATCAGCTTTGGTTAAAGAGCAGGATGAAAATTGATTTACGTACTTGTACATAACGACGATGAGCGTTTAACTGAACTGTATTCTCTCTGCCATTTTTTGCAGGGGTTTTGGAAAGCAAGGATTCCAATGCCAAGGTAACTTTTGTTCTGTCGGTGATGTCTGTCTGCATTTATCGTTTTCATACCTTTAGTATGAAACAAACAAAAGCCCGCTGTTTTGTGTCTGACGTAGCATATGTGGATCTTAGCGGTGCATGTAGCACGTTGGCTAAATTGTCATGATAATACCTCGGCACAACGCGAGCTTAATCTCATTATGCTCGCTGGGCTTCCATTTGAGAATAATGCTCTCGATTCCACCCACAGCCCTGCAGGGGCTCAAATCACAGCAGATGAAGCTTGAGAACAATGCGTGAGGATCCAACTAAGTTACCTGACCCACCCAGCTAACATGAGCAGCTGGGGATTGTACCAGGATCTTCCTAACTTTTCAAAAACATACTTCTCCACATCCAGAGAAGGATGCCCCCCCACTGTTGCCCCAACACCTCCCAGATAGGTACTGAGCACAACTGACAAGCTGCTTGTCACTGTTCATTCCCCATGGTGGTGCTTGGTGGGGGTCATAATTGTGTTTGTCGCACTCCATGTCCTGAACACGATGCCTCCAGATATTTTAGGTTATGAAAGCCAGGAAAGCAAGGAGAGCCACTCGCTGACTTGCAGTCAGGCCTGTGAGAGATGCATTATGTACAGTCCCAAGGAATTCTGGGAAGGTACGATCTGGGCCGATGTAGCTGCTGGGGTCAGTGTGCTGAACTTGCGTGTGTGATCGTGATGTTTGCAATTTCACCACAGGAAGTGAGTGTGCAAAACATAATAAAAACTGGCAGATTACTTCCTGTTGATCACTCTTAGCCATGAAGCTTCCATCCCTGTTACTTAAAAACACAATTCACTTGTACATTTCTTGTGTGTTTAATTCCAGTGTCTTGCTTTGTCCCTTGTATCCTGTTGTTTTTTTCTGCAGCAGAGACCTTCCTTTGGTGTCGGTATATATTTTTTCCCTCCCTCCCTTAACTCCCGTGCTGTGTGATCCCAGTCTCGAAGGAGCAGGGGCTGCCTTCGTCGTGGCGTGAAGCTGTATGGGAGGATCCCTCCGCAGGGCTCGGGGACGTGGTCACGGCAGCGTACGCATGCGCTATATAGTGACAATAGTCACTCCTGCTCCGGGCTGCTCTGGCCTTGCCGTTTCTAGATGTGCCCTCTGATCACTTCCGTGACATGCTCTGCTAAACCCCCCCCCCAGGAAGTTTGCTCCCCTTAGTCCAGTTGGGAGGAGCTGGAGGGGTGAGGACAGCCTGTTTTCCTCCGGTGCGTGGAGCACCTCACCACGCCAGTGTTCCTGCTCTCGCACAGCCATATAAGACGTTGTCGTTGGCGATAGATGCCCTGGTAACAGACTGCAGGCGTCTGCGCAGCTGTGGTCTGGAACACTGTGATTGGACACAGTTGACGTCTTACTTCCTTTCTTAATTCTGCTCGTAAATAACACTGTCCGTTGTCAGTGGGTTTTCTCCCGTTAGCCAGGGCTGGCAAATCAGCATGCCAGAATGGTCCCGTTCCAAATTGGAGCCTGAGACGCGTCCTGCTGGCCCATCCGGACTTGTGGTGCTTAATGCCAAGCTGCTCAGTGACCGTAGCGGAGCCCGAGTCTTAAGGAGGGGAACGGCCCCCAGCTGATCATGCTCTCACTTGTGGCTGATGTCATTCTTTTGCCAACTTCATAACCTCATAAACAGGGATGTCCACTTCTTTTTGGGTTGACGCATTTCAACCATGCTAAACTAATTGGACTTATTAGGACAACTTACTCTACAACTTACTCTACAAAAAAGAGCAGGTTGACAAAAAAGACAATTTCCCCACGGGGATCAATAAAGTATCTTATTATTATTATCATTATTATTATTAAATGTCTAGTTGACATACATCTGATTAACTTGTAGTTGTTGACGATGAACTTCTACAGTCCAAAAATGTCTTTGTTTTTCTGTTCCTTTCTTGTGTTTTTCCCCTTCTGTATGGTCAGGGACTGTTAAAGGACAGGAGTGGATGTTATTCTTGGGGTATCCCAGGGTGGGGGGTGGTAAAAGTGACTAGTCATAGCCTTGAATGTGCCCCCGGTTCATACTTTAGCATTCCACACGGCGATGGAAACATTCGGCGGGTACCGTTTGTATTCCAGATGCCTGGGTAGCCCAAACGAGACGGAAAGCTCTTGACTGGCAGAGGCATGGACTGAGAATGTGGTCTCGGCGTCAGTAAAGCGGCGCAGTGCCGCTGTGTATCCCAGCGTTGACAGAGGGGCCCCGTGGCCCCTGTGGACGATTGTTACAGGACGCAACATTCCTGCCCCGTCTAGAGGTATGAAGGAGATGGAGGGTCGAGCCTTTCCTCAAGTTCTGTCTTCCGCTCCTTGGCCTTTGAAGTGAGGTGCCAGGGCTGGAGAGGGTCTGTCTGGGGCCGGGCTGCCAAAGCGAGTGCAAGGCGTCGGCTCATGGAGCGGAGCTGCTGGGAGACGCAAAACACTCAAACAGTTGCCCCCCACCCCTCCAAAAAAAAGCTAATGAAAGTATCTGTTCATTGCACTGGATTCTGACTGCTCGTGTGGTGTTTGTCCTTCTGCCCGGAAGTGAGGCGGGGGGTGCATGCGGTGAGGTTTAATGTCACGTGCTGCCAGTGTGACGGCACTCGATCTTTTGGGGTCGGCTCCTGCCGAGTTCCCGGGCTTCTGTGTCTCGCTTAAGTTTGTCAGCAGCGAGCCGGACTTGCCGCGATTCCTGGACTTGCTCGTATCCTCCCAAACCGTGTCTGCCACGCTGCGTTGCCTTTTACACGTGTTCCTTGACGTTCTACACGCTCGGGGCGTCAGGTTGTCTGCGGTTGTCATGTTACACGCTGGGAGCCTTGGATGACGAGCCCCAGGGAAAAGCTACAACGTTACCTATTTTGTGCTAGCTAGCTGACGCTGGTGGTGTCACAGACAAAACGAACAGTTTCGCAATTACAATGGTGAGATTTCAGGAATAATAACCCAGACCTTGTGTTCGGGCCGTAGGCAGCAGCTTTGTCAAGACTGATCTTAGTTCTGAAGCAGCTGATTTTTCAGAATACAGTGTCCCTATAGTAAGAAGGGGCTCGTTATTGTTACCATAGTAATGGCAGCCCGTGGCATTAGCATGGGTATGAGTGAGCGTTTTAGCGTTCGTGTAGCATGAGCGCTCTCCTTAGTGTTAGCATGATAAAAATATGCATTTTACTGCTCACATCCAGTGCGAAATTTTGGCTTTTTAAAGGTGCTGTGGTTAAAATTGTAAAAATTGTATACATTCTGTCTAAAAATACATCCCCGGGAAGGCTCTGAAAGGGATTCTGGTCTGATACGGGATGAATACACAGACAAATAAATCCGCACAAACAGAGGCCAAGCGCTCTGCACACGCAGAGGTGACATGAATTCAGAAATCTGGAGGTGTGAAGCTGCAGTGTATCATGCTGAGCCGCCATGCCGCCATCATGGAAGGTCATTAATTGTTTGTATGCTGAATCAACCTGGGCTGTTTTCATCCAGCTACTGAGGTGTGACAGCCCAACGCTTCGGGCATGAACCGGGCAAACTGTACGCTTGCCTGTGCAGAGAAAAGAAACCCCGTGCCCCAAAATCTACAGAAGTTTAAAATACCGGCAAGGTAAAAATTTTGGCTTTTATTCTGAAGGTGTCTAACAGTTATTGATCCACGTTTGTGGAAGGAAGCCAGGCTCTGAGTTAGCGAAGCCGTCTCGCTGTGAGTTAGCAGGTCGCGCTCTGGCTGTGAGTTAGCCCGCTGTGAGTTACTGTAGCAGGGCACGCTCTCTCCGTGAGTTTAGCCCGCTCTGAGTTACTGTAGCAGGGCGTGCTCTGGCTGTGAGTTAGCCCGCTCTGAGTTAGTGTAGCAGGGCACGCTCTCTCTGTGAGTTTAGCCCGCTCTGAGTTAGTGTAGCAGGGCACGCTCTCTCTGTGAGTTTAGCCCGCTCTGAGTTAGTGTAGCAGGGCACGCTCTCTCTGTGAGTTAGCCCGCTCTGAGTTAGTGTAGCAGGGCGTGCTCTCTCTGTGAGTTAGCCCGCTCTGAGTT
>JABFEB020000044.1:3044144-3054232 GCA_019775895.2 Stomatorhinus ivindoensis
CTGTGAGTTAGCCCGCTCTGAGTTAGTGTAGCAGGGCGTGCTCTCTCTGTGAGTTAGCCCGCTCTGAGTTAGTGTAGCAGGCTGCTGTGAATTAGCAGGCTGCACTGTCTCCATGAATTAACAGGGTGCTCTCGCTTTGAGTTAGCAAGGCACGCCCCCTCCACATGGTGGCCTGCTGTGAGTTAGCAGGACTCTCCCTGTGAGTGTCCCTCTTTCTCTGGTTTGTAACACTGAATCTGAGTGATGCTGTAAAGGTGGCGTAATGAGCATGCAAGCTCTCCTTTCCTGCTGTGAAAGCAGGAGGTCCTGCTCTCTGATCGCCTCTCAAAGTGCAGAGCAGCACCAAAAAAGGTTTATTGTTATTATTTATTAATGTGATGATTTTTTCCCCTCTCTGCCTTCTTTTTCCACTTGATGTCATGGACGTGCCTTTCAGGTTTTGGTTGAAAGCTTTGTATTTATTGTGCTGAGATTTCCATTAAGGCAGTATGGCGTTTGAGTGTGGATGCAGGTGGAGTTCAGTCATTGTCTCCTCTGTTTTGCTGGTCTGGTGCCTAATTTGTTTTCCAAAGGATAATGTGATTTTTTTCAGGTTTGGCTCTACATTGGTTAAGATTTAAAGCGGCTATGGATATGCAGATTGCACGCAGAGTGCAAAATATTCATAATTACATTATGTCTGTGATGTTGTGTTATTCTTTTCTTTGCCCAAATAATGTTTCAGTAACATCAGTGGTTAAAGAAGGTTATTTCCTGCAAAGAAAATACAACTGCAATTGCTAGAATATGCAATGATAAACACTTGATATAAAAAATTGAAATGTACCCGCAGAGGGAACTTCATATTCATGGGGGCGCTCTGAGCTAAAGTCATTGTCGGACCCTCCCTGCAGCATAAAACGCTGCTGTAACCACCAGAAAAATCACCTTGGGTCGACTACAACTCGGGGCCCTGGGCTACAGCCCAGGCTGGCCTGTGTGTGAGTCCTGCTTTGCATGTACACCCTGTTTTAAAGCCAGGCAATAAAACAGAATGGAATACAGCTCAGGAATTCCTAGCCGGGTGGCATGTTGCATTACCATCTAAAGGCCACAGGGGGCGACTCACGTGAGGTTGTTAGCCAGAGAAGCCGACCTTGGCGCCTTCATGGTGAAGCAGCATGAAGAACGTGCCTTCGCTGGAAGCTGAGCAACCCCTCGCTATGGACTAAAAGCGACCGCTAATCTTAGCACATCCCCCGCCGGTCTCCATGTGACCATCCTACCACGTCCGTCTTCAGCTCTCTGTCCCTCCAAACCATAGTGATCTGCCATTCTCTGCCCCGCCAGTCTGGCCGGTCCCTCTGCGCGGTAGCAGCGCTCGGGGATGTGTGATGATGTCAGAGCAGCTGTAGCCCTGTGTGGTTGTGCGTTCTGTCCAGGTGGTCAGCACAAGAGCGCTGTTTCAGGCCCTCGTCTGAGCTTCTACAGACACATTCTGCTTGTGGATTTTCTGCGCGGATCTCCCTCGACTGCTGACTTGCGTTAATCTCGTGATTTAATCGGATGTAGGCGTTGAAAGCTGACTTTAAGTATCGTGCCAGCAAAAAAATAAATAAACGGGAAAATGTTGCCTGTGATTCACAACATTAAGGGAATTAAATCATGCCTAACACTGTACTGCACAATACTGAATCTGTATGCGAATGTGAAGTCAATGAGTAATTAAGAATATGTATTCATGGTGAGAATTGGGATTTTCAGAATGCGGAACAGCTTCTTTGGTCGACATTAAAAAATGTTGTGGTCGTAGCCACCCTAAGGCACAACTGTTGCAAAACTGTTTGTTAAAACTACACTTTAGTAGTTAAAAACTAGACCTTTCCGCATGGGTCTTTTGGGAACTTGCTCATTGTTATAATTTATCTGTTTATTTATTTGTTTGTTTGTTTATTGACATTGTTTGAGATCTCCTCTGATCCTTTACCTACCATGGGGTTGACAGGGCACAGAGATGCCTCCTGTACACCGAGACTCTGGAGAATACGGGGACGAGCGTAGTTACCCCATTCGTTTGACTGACAGTGGAAACCATCCGACGTCGTTTAATTCATGCAAGCTGAATGGAGGCGCACGGTGGGGGGGGGGGATATGTTGTTAAAATTACGTAATGACTTTATGATCATTTTGAGATTGTTTTCCTGTTTCCAGTGGGTCATTAAATGAGGAGAGCATGTATGAGGTGAAGGTGCCTGATCTACCTAAGGCAGGGTTTCTCAAAGCGGTCCATTGGGCCTCAGACTCTCCAAGACATGGACTGTTTGGGAGGGAGAAAATAACATGGACTGTCTCAGGGTCCCTGAGGAGGGGGTTGGGAAACTGGGGTCCAAGGCCCTGTGACTTTCCCTGCTGGATAATGGGTTCCGCTGCTGCTGTGGTGTTCGCCGTCAATCCTCGTTGTCGACATACTGAACAATGGCAGCAGCGAACGTGAGCTTCGGTGGAACAGCCCTGGCACCTCTTATCGAAGTGTAATTAGATCGCGGTGGCGGCATCACGGCGACCTTGTGCTTTGCTCAGGCTTCCCTATCACAGTGCCAGCGTGGGAGCTCTGCGGCTCAGCCGGCCAAAAGGTGAGTGGGCACAGTCTGCAAGGTCGTGGGACTCTCAGAGGCACTGATTCCCAGAATCCCTATCGCGTGTCCCTGGTTTTACTGAAAATGCTCTTTTCTAATTCCAGTGTCGATTCTGTCGATTTACACTGAAAATCGACAAATGGTGACCGTTGCTTCTGTTTTTTTGGAAGGTTTTTGCGGGCAGGTTGTGGCGAGTACCCAGGAGCAGCCTCCATAAATAAGTCTGTCAACGCCGTGCGGTTTTGCTCATGCGCCAGGCGTCTATAAATGGCAGCAGTGCTTCATGCAGCCATCCCCGTGCCCAGGATGACCTGATCCTCCATTCACTCGCTTTGAAGGTGGAAGGTGCTCGGCTGTGTCTGCCGCGTGACGCGTGTATGTTGGTTGGTTGGTTGGTTGATGGGAGGGGGGGGGGGGGAATGTGCGCCAGCTGACCACTTTCCACGGCGACCCAGTACCTGGCAGACGAGCTGCTCTCTCCATTCCCCCGTTTCACTCTTCGTTGCTCTTGCTCAGGACGTCGACGTTGCGCCTTCCCAGCTCTTTCATCGCAGCTTTGAACTGCGCAGAGGCTGTATTGGGCCATTTTATCTGCCAAGAGTTCCGTCCTGGAGTGTGCATCCATTTGTCTGATCCGTGTATGCTTTTTGTACCGCTGTGGCCGCTTGAGGAAGCCATTTACTCTGTCATCTCCTCTCTCTAATTTACAGAGCAGGTGCATTCTGGAATGGTTGTCAGGTGGCGTGTGCGTGTGTATGTATATATTACATTGTGGGGACATTTGGTCCCACTATGTGATTAAAAAGCTGCTATTTTGACCTTGTGGGGACAGTACCCACATGGGGAAACTGAATTTTATGAAAGCCTGTGAATGCAATCAAAAACTAAAAATGCCAGAAAGTCTTTGGTTGCTTATGGTTAAGGTTAGGGTTGGGTGGGGGTTAAGGTTGCCATTGTTTGGTTTAGGGTTTTTCCTACAGAAATGAATGGACGGTCCCCACAAAGACCTGTGTGTGTGTGTGTGTTTGTTAGAACTGATGAACATGTCCCTACAAGACAAATAGCTTTTTTTTTTACTTTCTTGTGATTCAAGGTTAGTGCAGTGGAGGTTTGTGGCAGCCACTTGTCCTCACAAATCTTAGGTGTGTATGTATGTATGTATGTATGTATGAGTGCTAGTCATCTGGTAAGTGTGGGCGGGGCCATGCTGTCATTCAGGGCCGCGAATCGATCGGATCCTGAATGGGAGCACGGCAGATGCAGGCTCGGAGTCGCACCCCCCGCGACGGCTCCTCCAGTGCGGCACGCGGAGCCGCAGCTGAAATGCAGTATAAACGTGGGATCCCACAGTGCTGTTGCTCCTGCTTATTTTTTTGAGGTGCAATGGGCGGTGTGCGGTTATGTAACACGCTAAATATAGTGCATTTATTTTAACGAGCTTTGTGCTGTGGGAACATCCACGGTGTCTCTCCCTCCGGCTTCACGCTCTCGCTATTTCGTGCCAAAATGTTTATCAGCGCTTGGGGAGTGGACGTCAGCGGCTCCTTCGTCTTCAGTTGCTAAGGAAGCCGAGTCTCAGTCAGACATAATTACAGGATCTCAGTGCCGCGATTAAAATAGAGCTGCTATCAGACGTAGATGTTGACTAACCGCGGTGCGCCCGCGTATGTGTGTGTGTGTGTGTGTGTGTGTGTGCTGCCCTTCCAGATACAGCCGGGATGTACGGTTAAGAAAACTGTCCTGAAAGTCATTCAGGGTAAAAATTTTGGGCCTCAAATCCCAGGAAGGGAATCACTGATGAAGTGGACTATAGGATCCAGCTGTGCTGGACGGCATTCAGCGATATACAGTAACGATAATAAAAATAGCGTTGATGACGAAGACGGCGGTGATTGTGTCGGTAGAGTAGCTCTCTGTGGCGCCCCTCTTCCTGGCCTGCCGGGGGGGCATATGGTCCCACGGATCGTCGCTTTCCACAAGTATCAGTTTCCTCCACCCTAAGCTGGCCCTTCCACCTCAGTGTGTCTCTCTGCGCTTGCGTGTGTGTGTGTGTGTGTGTGTGTGTGTGCGTGCATATGTTATATATGTGTGTAGGTATGTATGCGTGCGTATGTTGTGCGTGTGTGTATGTATGTATGTGTGTGCGTGCATATGTTATGTGTGTGTGTATGTATGTCTGTAGGTATGTGTGTGTGTGTGTGTGTGCTTGTGTCCTTGTGGCTCTCTGAGCATGATGTCCTCTGGAAGTTTCTCAGCAGCTCACTGTCTTTGTCCTTGTTTTTGAGCAGGGAACTCTCGCCTCCCCTCAGTTGACCCTATCGAACCCCAGTATGGCTCCTAGCCCACGTGGCACCCTAAACGATAATCAACGCCGGTGCCCCCCTTGGAGCCAAAGTGAAACTGCTGCGAAGTCGGTGCCCCCTTAGAAGTTGATGCCCTAGGCGGCCGCCTATGTGGGGTAACTCTTAATGACACATATAAGTGAGACCAAGCTTGGGGGCAAAAACCAGTCACCTGTAGTGACACCATGAAGCTGGGGGTTAAGGGCCCCATGTACACAGACCCTGCTTCAATTCCAGGGAAGCCAGACTCGAACCAAAGACTTTCCACTTACAGGTACACATGTTGCTCCCAATTTAATTGTATTTATATATTAGTTTGGGTTCCAGACTCAAATTGTCAATCAGCCATGTTTATTTCCCCCCCGTAATGATATGTAGACATGTAACAGTAATGATAGTAAGACATGGACTCTGTAACAGAGGATAATCTCATTTGGTTTCATATCAGAGCTGATGCAGGCGCTGCTTATCGCACCCTGGGGGTCTTATGCAGGATCAGATGTTCAACCTTCATCGGAGGGTTTATTCCTTGTTTCCGTAAACATTGGCCCTCCTTTGACCCAGTGGCCGCTTCCCCGCTGATCCTCCTCGCTGTCAGGGGAGAGAATTATGTTTCCATTACATTTTCATGAGCAGGCCGTTGCAGAAAGCTTGTCTGTCTCAAGCACTAACCGTTCGTATTTCGGTCTCTGCGGTAAAAGCCCTGTAAGGTGATAAAAATGCAAGTGGGATTTTTTGGCAGATTTCAGGGTGATTAGGTATCTTTATTAGAGCTGTAAAAAAGAATCACGCTTTCTCAGCTTACATAGCAACATGAAATGGAGAGAATGTCGTCGCATGAAAATGTCTTGCGCATTTTGCGGTGTTTTCCTTTTCCCAGGTTAAGCCTGGGTCTGCCCGCTGCCCCGTGACTGCATGCCATTCTCGCCCCGCATCCTCTGCAGGCCGAAAGACGAGCAGCAGCACAGTTAATAAATTATTCGCTTTTCCCTCCACGCTTTTGCTCTCGCAATTTTAACTGTGCCAGAGAGTAACAGCGATCTTTGATTGGCCAATTGATTGCTTGGCAGTGCCATGGGTCACACCTGGCCAGTTTGACCGGGCACACTCCTGTCAGGGGTCCTATTCTGACATGTCCCAGCAGTTCCCGGTTGGGTGCGGTTTTGCCTAAAACTTTCTGAAAAGGTTCAGTGCCCAGTACAGGGATGTTGAAAGACCCTCTTGCAGTACGGCAGCCTGTTGAGCTTGCATCCCCATGTGAAGCCTCAGTGCGTCTCTGAGCACGCTTAAAAGTGTCGAAACAATAACCACCAGCTATTTGATATAGTCAATTTGCCAAGAAACCGTGTCCATTTTTTGCTGCTGCTGTTGTTCTATCCAGGCCAAAAAGTCCACAAATGCAACACCTTTCTGCGGTGTGCTCCACTGTTTGGTTCAAAGGTCAGGTGTTTTCCTGATGTGAAGCTATTTTGCAAAGAGCCCCCCGGGCACCCGGGCCTGTTCCAGTCATCTGTAAATAAACATCTCATTTGCAGAGCCTCAGGTGGGGTCTGCCTGCCCTCGTTGGAAGAGACACACCAAAGAACCGTTCTTCGTTAGGCAAGTGGGCCGCTGCCCGAATCGAATTGTTGGCTAAGGAGTGAGATGCTGGTGTCAGAGTGACCACCAGATGTCTGTATGTGACGGCGTGGCCCCAGCCAACCTGTCTTTGACTAACACCGTAGAGGCGTGAGTCCCAGTGAACGCGTAGTGCGTGAAAATAACAAGGGAAGAGAGGGTGACGGTCAACAGTAGAGCAGCTAATGTCTCTCTCTGCTGGAGGAGCAGAAGTGTGGTGCGCTAACTGGAATGGCTAACACTCTCCAGGTGCTGGTGCCGCGTGAGAGCTCCCAGCTGACTGGGTGATGACTCAAATCCCACACATACACGTGCCTGTTAGCATGTAGCATTTTAGCATGCTCGCCGGTCACCCTGCCGAACATGTTTGTCTGGGATTTTGGATAAACAAATATTTGGTTTGACCAGGCAGGATTACAAGCCCTTGCCCCATGAGGTAGGCCTTGTATATGTATATGCTACAAAATCCAAGTCGGGTGGGTTGAAAGGTTGAGTCTTGCTGTTTGGTGATCACATACGGTAACTGCTCCAAAATGCAGTCATCTGGTGCACTTTGATGTAATAGGTCTTACGCCCAGCACCTACAACCAACATCGCCATACAGAAACCGAAACAGGAAGGCCAATCCAAGGCCAACTAAGATGGCGGTGCACGCGTCTCGGCGTTAGCGTTAGCATTACAGTTCGTAAAGCGGCTATCCATGTCAAGTTTGAATGTCAATAAAGCTGATTCTGATTATGAGCCCCCACCACAAGACATCCATTGCTTCCAGGTTCATGCTCTTTTTGCAGGTGGGTGACTTTGCCGCGCTGTGTTACTTGCCTTTCCTTATCTGGTTTAATAGCAGAGATGGCTAAGGAGCCAAATCCCTGGCCAGTAACAGCTGAAAGGTTTCTGTGCAACTGCATGACCCCAAGAATCAAAGCTAAGTAGATGCATTGTGCTCATTTTGCCGTAAATCTTTTATCCCTCCACCACTTTGGGTCTTTGCCATTATTAACACTTGATGTTAAAAAAGCAGCCTTTGAAGTCTTTGGCATGGAAGATTGAGCTATTTTATGCTTACTTCTATATATTTGCATTAATACAGCAAAACATTGCTGCGCCCTGCTATTTAGTCTGTGGTTGCGAGTAAATTGGGGCTTGTTCTCCCGTCTCGCCGACGTGCAGATGCCTGAGCAGTTATTAAGCGCAGTGAAGCCGGCGAGCACATCAGGCCAGAACCACGTCGTGACAGATCCCGGTCCTCTGGGATAATCGGGAAAGTGAATATGAATCACTAGAAAAATCCGGCTTCTGCGAGTCGCAGAGGAGGTTCATGAAAGCAGCCTCAGAAGTGCAGGCGGACATCTTGCACATTGTAAATTTCACAGAACTCAAAGATGTCTCATTATTTATTGACCTTGCATAGAAATAATCATGGTTTTGCTCATATGTAGGTGTAATCAGTTACCCAGCCTGGCTTGCAGGTTGATGATATTTAAAATATAGTTCCTAGTTTAGCACTGGCAGGGTAATCAATCTCCCAGAATTTCAGCTACCGGCTTTCAGGCAAGTTGCCAGGTGTGTCTGGGTGCAGAGACTCCTGCTCAGAGTGCTTTGCCCGGAGTGATTCGAGGGCTTGGCCCTGCTGTAGTAGAGCTGTGACGGAGGGTACCTTTCCCGCCATGTTGGATTTCCCCTTCCGGCCGTGCTGATTCACCTCTGTTTGTGCTGTGATTTGAAGGAGGTTGATTGTAATCCAGTTAACTGTAACTAGAGATTTGCAAGCCGCTCAAACCGTGCCAGGTAATCCCCAGGAATATGTGATATCTCAGGAGGTATCGAGGAGAGCCTTCTTTAGCAGTGGTGCACTGGTCGTGTTCTCTCTCCATTACTATCGTGCTCAATGTCGATTCAGGTTCCGTACGCCTAACTGTGACATGATATGCCCACATGAATCATCCGCCCATTATCCCTGCCGCCCCTTACCAATAATCTCTGAAATGTTCCCATCTTTTGTAACAATTACATGACACAGACATTTTGTATAATTTTCCAGAAGAAAAGATTGACATCTTTGATGGGGTCATGGTAAATTTTTCAGTTTAATCCATACTGACTATTTTATTTGGAGTAAATTTGGCATAGGCCGTTTTCTGGCAACATATATGAAGATGTTGTGTATTGATTTGGTTTGACGTATCAAATTAATTGGTTGCCGTACAACAGCATTAGCGCACTGATAGCGAATGGGTCTTTCCCATGAGAATGAAAGATGATTTGTCAATAAACTGTTTGACATGTGGCCGGGTAGTCTGCTTGCCAACGACGAAGACTGCGATGGCGTTTCCTTCTTATCGGGGCTTTGCGGATACGCAGCTGAATCGTGAAACGCGGGAAAGAGAAAATGGCGGGCAGCAGGTATCATGGGAACGGACGACTGTTTGTCTGTGCCTGTTTGTCTGTGCCTGAGCGAAGAGATTTAATAATCCGGGCAAAAAAAAAAAAAAAAACGCACTGTAATTAATGAGTTGTCACATAGAGTGGTAAACTGTGTAAATCACATGGGATTAAATAAAGATTAAAGGAAAGATTATCCACATTAGTAAAATGATAATAATGACAGTGCGGAGCGAGGCCTGTTCAGAGAGTCTGCGTGAGCCGTGCATCGTGGGAAGTCCAAGGAGAAGCTATGTTGTTTCCAAGCGCTCCTTCCCCTCTTCCCCGGCGTGACTCATCTGCTCTTTCTGCATGGCTTTGACACCCTGAAGCGCCCACCTGCCGCCTCCCGTTTAGCGGAATTCGCCGTTCGGGTGACGCGGCTTCAGCGCCCCGTCGGTAAAGCCGCTCCAGGACACGGGTTCGAGGGGCATTCAGGAGGCGCCTCGTGCTCGGTGCCATACTGCTGTATCTGCTGTAAATCTCCCTAAATTGCACTGAGTAATGCCATCTGGCATTCGGCGAATGCGTCCAAATAATGCGGGTTTGGGGTTCGCACGCCTGTATGTACGCACACCCTGCCTTGCAGAATTCTCAGTAGCAATTAATGAACAATCGATAGAGCGGGCAAGATAAGAAATGATAGATTGTCCATGGCGTAGTGTGTTTGTTTTGGTATGGAAGCTTAATTCAGTTAATCGCCTAAAAGTCCATTCCTCTGATTTGGGCATAAATTGCACATTCCAGGAACTGATCCAACATGTTATGTGCGCTGGGCCCATTTTCCGACACTGTTTTGTTGCGCTTTTGTGGATACAAACCATTTCGGTAAGAATGCAAGCGTAACGCCTCACCCGTGTAAATTTGAAGGTCTTCTCAAAATTTATTATCCCTCCGTCAGTAGTCGTTTGTCTTAGGAAGGAATCATTTTGTCGATATGGTGGGATGCTAACCCGGGTGAAATCGTTACATTTTCCGGTTGACCTGTTCTCTCGCAGTCGATGTATCAGAAAACGCTTTGTCCTGGCTGATTCGTTCTGGTGTCTGCCTGATGGCGCTTCAGTGATGCTCAGGTGATGCTGGATCGGGTTTC
>JABFEB020000044.1:3072997-3086294 GCA_019775895.2 Stomatorhinus ivindoensis
TCTGTCAGGGAGCTGCAGGTTGCTGCTGACCTGAAGCTATGGAACGTGAACCTCGGACACAGCACTCTAATTGGATCTATGTCATGTCAGCGCTGGTCAGCAGTGAAAGAAATTCCTAATTCCCCAACACAAGCCTGCTGGACGCATGCATGCGTGTGTTTGCGTGAGTGAGAGAGTGAGAGATAAGGATGTGTGTCTCAACAAAAGACGTCACGCGGCGTGTGGAGAAAACCCAGCATATAAACTTGCCGTAGCTAATGTGGAACAAGCTCATTAATCAGATTAATCAGCTAACACTCAGCGAGGCCGTTAATCAGAATACCCCTGAGTTCTAAGGCAGGCCTTCTCAGGGACGCCTGCACTGATGTTACTGAGGAGGGATTCTGGGTAAGTGGGGTGCCGTGACAATAAGCCGTGTGTGATTACATTAATCAAAAGGTCTATCAGGGGTGTTTGCTGAGAGCTGACCCGAAAGAACGTGTGGCACAGAGGATTAGCTGTTTGCGGTGAAATCCCTACTATGGTGTCCCTCTGACTGCTGCCCTATGCTTACTGGGAATGGCTCCAAGATCACTATGGTCCTGTGCTTGATAAGCAGTTCTGTGTGATGGATGAACTGGAAGAAAAACTAGCATTCCAGTGTTGGACTTGCCAGGTTCTGTGTTAGTCTCTGCGCTGTAGAGAACTAATTATATTCACCGACGAAATGTCCTCATGGCATTTTCTCATGAACCACAGAATTTTTGTTATCCCCAGTGTAAAATATATATTTTCCATGTGTTTCACTAAAACTGTATGTGAGCAGACATCATCTCATTACTTGAAAATAGAAAGTGAATTTAATCTGCAATTACAGCCAGAGAGTTGGTAATTGGTTTGCTTATTCATTTTTAACCCATTAAACCATACGGTCAAAACTAGGCTCCTGGTAGCTGAGCGACTGCGCTTGCACAAATGCACACGCATTTACATGTAATATTTTTATTGTCCTGTAAATAACCTGTAAGGTTTGCAGACTACACCAACTATTATCGTAGCTAATATTGGGTTTATAATGGAATAATATAGATTTGCGGGAGAGCTGGCATTCTTGACAAAATACATTGAATAGCAGCTATGCGGAAAATGAGAAATATTCACGTCGTTAAGGTGAAGTCCCCCAATCCTGACGCTTGTGTTTTAGGAGGAATTAACGAGGTGACCGTTTCACTGGGGTTGTTCTTAACTGCGTGGCTTTGTGAGCCGTAGCGGGGTGAGGGGGGGAGTAAAAAATCACAATGTCCGACGAATCGTTCTTTTGAACCAGTTCTTTTCAGTAAATCGGTTTAACCCACTTTCATATCTAAAAGAATCGACCTTCCTGTAATTACTCGCGTTATATATATCTTACATTCTAAAAATCTAAAAGTATTTGACAAATTAACAAATAAACACATAGCGAACTGGTTAAATTCACTTATTTGTTTTTCATAGACTGCCTATAGCCATGTGCGTTCAGTACCCCCCCACATTACGTAATCCATTGTATTTTGTGCTGTGCTCATGCCCGGCCACATGGTGGCAGTGGCTCAATAACTGTCAACGTCAGCCAGTTCGGGACATTCGGTTGAAATGGTTCACTGTGACTCTTCGACTTGTTCGGTGTTTTGGCAAGTTCGGTTTATGAGGTTTCTCAGCAAATCTTATGAGACCCAAAACTCACAGAATGACCGGTTCTGATTTTGTTAAAAGTCTGCTTGAGAGTTAAGAGATCCAGTTAATAAATATGCATTTGGCAACAGCAAATAGGTACTCGAGATTTTATCTGGCTTTTGGAGGCGGACTGTTCGTTTATATGTAACTCACTAAAGCCTATTTACATGATTGTTTATTTTAATTAGACCAGACGTGATTGATATACAATCACGAGAGCTGACCGCTATTTTTATAATAAATAATGATTTTAATAAACATTCCGTTTCGATAAACGTAATGGAACAAAGTGCAGCGTGTTGCTGCACTTTGTTCCATTATGTTTATTGAAACGGAATGTTTCGTACTGCCTCCTCCCAAAACCGATTCATTGAATCGAACGGTTTGGAAAAATCGGTTCTGTATATTGAACCGAACTTCCCATCACTAGTAAGAAATGCTTATTCGCAGAATGAAGAGAATATCTAATTCTTTAGGCAGGAGTGCGGGACAGCTGATTGGTGCAGGTCCCGCCCACTCCGCAAGTGATTGACGGGTCAGTGGCGACTGACTCAGGCTCGGTAATTGGCGAATTCCACTTCGGAAGCGAGTGAGTAATTCGCGGCCATCGAACACGCGGATAATTAGACAAGATGAATCTCTGTGTCCCTGCTGCTGGGCGCGCAGGGAGTACGCGTTTCAGCCACAAAAATGAACGATAACAGAAAATATCACAGCGTAAAATTCCTGCGTGGTTCATTATTTATTACACATGAGACAAGGTCACGTCTCCGAAGAATACGTCTGAGTCAAAGTTTACAATGGAGTGATTCATTAATAACGTGATGTTATATGTCTTACAATTACATTACTAGAAATGCCAAGTGAATATAATCTAATGGACTCCTGGCTCAGCAAACAACTGTACGCTTAATTATATGTGATAACTCACCGTACTTATTTCTTTTTATCCAAAGCGGCTTTGAATTCAATGAAAAACGTCTTAAAATTTACTGGTGGCTCGAAGGCTGCAATCCCGCACATTTCCTCTATTGTGATAAGTGAGCGGAGAATTACTTCAGCAAAAGAGCTAAATTAAAGCAATTAAGCAATGAAGTCTGAAGCAATATTTTGTTCCTCCAATGGTTTTTTGTAATTGGCTGAAAGAAATTCCTTTGAATGAGGGCCAGATTAAAAACTTTTTTGTTGTCTCTAGCCAAATCTTTGGAAACAAAGGGAGGGGCTCTCTCAGACCTTGTATCTAAGCAACGGTTGTGGGGAGAAAATTCTTGTTTTTGTTTCCCAGATTGCACTGTGGGATGATATGGACTGGAGTGCTTTGGGAGGGGACTGATTGGGAGCCCACACCACCTGATTCCCACATGGCGACGACAAAAGGCCAAACGAAAATGTACTCATCCACACGATGTTGGATTTGAAATTCAGCGTTTGGAGCAAAACGGAACGACTGGTCAGAGGACCCATGCAGCTGCATTAGCATTACCTGTTGGCCTCAGGGATGCCGTTTCGTTTAGTCGATTTAGCATCATGCAATATATGGGTCCCTGACTAATGTTACAATACCTTAGCCGTAAAACCAGTCTGCCTGGGGATATGGCAAAAAAAAACCTGCTGTAGACACTGCAAAGGCAACAGGCTCCCTCTACTGGTCATGGCCATTATTACAAGTATATGCTACAAGAGAAACACTACATTGGGAATCTTGAGACAATGACATTGGAGTGTGAGCTGTAAACGCCATCTATCCATCCATCCATCCAGTTATCTTGATTAAGGCTAGGTGGGCCTGGAGCTTATCCAAAGTGACACAGGGCACAAGGCGAGGCACACCCTGGACAGGATGCCAGTTCATTGCAGCGCACAGGGCAGGGAACTCCCTGGACAGGATGGCCTTTCAATTTATATGTAACATAGGATGTTGTTTCTTTGATCTGAGAGTGTTTGCATTTTATAAGGGTTGCAACACTCTGTTTATTCTGTAACGTATTTATTAAAAATAAATGACACCGGGTGCACAGCAGTAAGTAACACCTAGGGAAGCTTAATTGTTTTTATTTTCTTTCTTGTGAAGTGGGAGAGGCCAGGAATCTCATTCCTATGGATCCGAACGGACTGTCGGACCCCTACGTCAAGCTAAAGCTCATTCCTGACCCCAAGAACGAGACCAAGCAGAAGACCAGAACGATCCGCTCCTCACTGAACCCCACCTGGAACGAATCCTTCACCTTGTGAGTGGGCGCATCCTGTGATGGATAGTTGATGTAGCTTCTGATGACTGGCGGGTGTGGCCACTAATGCCTGGTGGGTGTGGCCTCTGATGGATAGTGGGCGTGGCCTCCAAGGGCTATGATCCACCTGTAAAAGAAGAAATGTACAGAGTGCTGCAACCGCTGTCAGGCCCTAGAGGCCTAAGAGAAGCACCGTGTTTTTAATGCAGAATGTCAAATTTGTGTTATGACAGGCTTATTTCTCATTAATTACAATTTCTCTAGTTCCACTGCAATAATAATGATTAAGGATTTTGTGTGTGTGGTGTATCTGTGTTTGTATCTGTGTGTGTGTGTGTGTGTGTGTGCACCTGCAGCAAGCTAAAGCCCTCTGATAAGGAGCGCCGCCTGTCTGTGGAGGTGTGGGACTGGGACCGGACCACCAGGAACGACTTCATGGGCTCAATGTCCTTTGGCGTGTCAGAGCTCATCAAATCTCCCGTGTGCGGCTGGTGAGCCTAACACCCAGGATGACACCACACCCTAATCATCTCTTTCCATACTTGCTTCTATTTATGAGCAGTAGTTTACAAAATTTCTACTGAAATTTACTAAATATTCATATTGAATCTTGACCAGATTTTTAAAAATATAACTCCACTACTCCACCACCTGTAGTAATGGTGGTCATCATTCCCAAAGTTAGAAAGTTTTTTCCCTAGCTGGCTACTATATTATCAATTAATTATCACTGATTCATTTCTTGTTGTAGGTTCTCTGTTGAATTTAGCATTTATGAGTTGATGTTTCTCTGCGGCCTTTTCGGGAGGGAGCCCTTGGTGTGGAGAGTGATCTCTCAAGGTGTCTGCTTGTAGGATGTGGAGAGTAATCTCTGAGGGTGTCTGCCTGAACGATGTGGAGAGTGATCTCTGAGGGTGTCTGCCTGAAGGATGTGGAGAGTGATCTCTGAGGGTGTCTGCTTGAAGGATGTGGAGAGTGATCTCTGAGGGTGTCTACCTGACGGATGTGGAGAGTGATCTCTGAGGTCAGTGGGATGTGGAGAGTGATCTCTGAGGGTGTCTGCCTGAAGGATGTGGAGAGTGATCTCTGAGGGTGTCTGCCTGAAGGATGTGGAGAGTGATCTCTGAGGGTGTCTGTCAGTGGGATGTGGAGAGTCATCTCTGAGGTCAGTGGGATGTGGAGAGTCATCTCTGAGGGTCTCTGTTAGTGGGATGTGGATAGTGATCATTTTAAAATGAGTGTAGCTGAGCCCAGGGAGCTTCATAAGCACATTTCAGTGGAAAATCCCAGCTTAGGCGCAAAACGCCTCAGCAAATGACGTGAAGCCTTTGTTTGATGATGATAGTCTAGCATATTGGTTTTTGGAGAGCAGGGTAGTGCTTGGATCGCTGAATAGAAATATTTGTATTTGGTAAAAGAAGAGTCTGCTGGGGACAGAAGAAGTAAGTGAAATAAATGGAAAGTATATCCCTGTTCTGGTACTAGACTTCTAGCTGCTTGTCTCATTGGCTCCTAAGCTGTCCTATCACAGAGCTAATTAGGAGTGTGGCCCTTTTCTCATTGACTTATCCAGTCATTAAGCTAACAGATAAGGTACACCCTAAATGGGTAGTGAGTTTATCATTAGTCTATTCATCCTGCTTGTGTATCCAGTGAGCTGACTGCAGATACACGTTGTAAATAGACACACTGTCCAGCTCTAATGTCTAAACCTTGATTTTAGTTATTTCAGACTTGCCAATTGCCAATTTTATGGCATCATTGAAACCTCACGTGCATCATATCAGGAGGAGCAGTACGAGTCGGTTTGAAGCAGTCAGCTTCGCATCTTAGCCAAGGAGTAAAGCAGCATGAAGGAAGGTGACAGTGCAAAGGAAACACTAGCTGTCTGCGCCTAAGGTACAAGATGCTGAACCAGGAGGAGGGGGAGTACTACAACGTGCCGATCCCGGACGTGAGCGGCGGGAACCTCGAGCTGAAGCAGAAGTTTGAGGTGAGCATCTCCACCCCTGGAAAGAGACAGATGTAGCAATGACTTGCTCATTTTTCAGTTTTGCTGTGAATTTTCTGTCACTGTAATTTCTTATAGGTGTCGCAAATCCCTTTTTTTGACACTAAGTAATATGGCATGATGTATTTTTGTTTTTATAAGTATCTCGCGTGTTGGTCGCTGGTGATTTGCGCTACAAATTTCCGATCCAGAATTCTGAGTGGCAGAATCTTTGTTAAATGTCACACGGGAACTAACCCTTTCGTGAGAACTAGGGACATTTCCTGCCGTGATGTTTGTAGGTGGGGTAACCATTAAGCACAGAACCCAAACGGGTTCTTCAGAGTTCCTGGCACTGGACTAGCTGACTGAATCATGTCCAGAGCACATAAAACAGAGCAATGCAGTGAAGCGGAGCCCATACTTTGGGCCTGGGGGCCTGATATTCCTTTCCCCCCTCAAGGATTCCACCTGCTCATCTACACATCAGCTGCTTTGCCAATTTATTAATATTTTCACCTCAGCGCTCACCGGATGTCCATGCGATATCGACGTGTCGTGCCATTCAGGGAATGCCTTTGTAACCATGGGAACCAGACTGTGTGAACACCAACGGAATATATTAATGACCGGCGGGACACGGGAAGCCCTGTGCTGTCACAGGCGCCGCGGGTGTAACGTCCCTGAACCAGAAGTGATGGGTCTCTCTTCAGTGCACATGGGCCGTGACGTGTCTGCTGTACATGTGACACGTGTGTCCCTCTTCCCTGAAGGCCCTGCTGGTGTCCTGCTTTCCTCCACATGTCCCTAACCCTCCAGTTTCTCTCTCTGTCTCTTTTAGGCATGCCAAAACACTCTCCAGTTCCTCAAGGTAGCAGTGTCTATCAATCCCCCCCCGGTCACTCTCTGTCATCCTCCCCACTGTTATCATCTCTCTCTAGCTCTTCTTCCTTCTGTCTCCAGGATCTCGTCTTTATTTTCCCGCCTCAATCCAGGGGTTCCTCTTTCCTGTCTTCTAATTCATCTCTTCCTTTCTGTCGTTCCTCCTACTTCTGTTTATTTAATGTCTCTCATCGTGGTTCCTGACTACAGCCAGCTGAACCATTCTGCAAATCATGAACAGCTTAACTTGGATAAAGCCTTAAAATTTCTTGCATCTTAATGACACTCAGACTGACTGTAGATCAACTGTAGGAAAGTTGTGCGTGTGCATGTGAAACCTTGCAAGCACGTGCACACTCACAGATGGGCATGTGCACCAACACCCACTAGTGTATCCAGGAAACAAAAGCACAATGTGCATGGTTTTTTTATGGCCCTCAGGGGCCTGTGCTCCTCAGAGGCGTGGCCTGTGCTCCAGGGGGTGTGGCCTGTGCTCCAGGGGGTGTGGCCTGTGCTCCTCAGAGGCGTGGCCTGTGCTCCAGGGGGTGTGGCCTGTGCTCCAGGGGGTGTGGCCTGTGCCCCTGTGAGGCATGGCATGTGCTCCAGGGGGTGTGGCATGTCCCCTTGGGGGCATTACCCATAATTCTGAGGAGCGTACATGTTGGTGCCATGTCTTGAGCTTCTGTAAGTCCATTGCAAGTCTGGACTATAGAATGCCATGTGTTCAGTCCCAGAATGCCTTAACTTGATTGCTTTGAGTGACCACCTTAACAAATAGATGCTGTGCATGGGTTGGGTTTAGGGAATGAAGAACCAACTAGTACCGGAACTGACCCAAGGAAAGGAAACTTAGAACAGCTCAGGGCACAACAACCTTTGCTCTCTTTATCGGTAGTGGTTATAGAGTGTCCACAAGGGGGCAGCACTAGGCTGAGATTCGTCTCACTAATCCACTAGACCCACAAAAATTTGCATTGACCAAATAATGCGTCACACTCAAGAAGTATCAGTAACTGTATTTTAATACTGCTGGTGATGTCATCACTGACCGGGCGCGCTTTAATTCAATCCCCTGAAACATCCGCGATGAGACTGAGACCAGGAGTAAAGAGTTTGGCTTGACTGGCCTTGGCACTTTCAGAGAGGCTCTTTCTGTCTGGTGTCATGCGTCTGTAATGAAAAAAAATGGAGGGGGGGGGGCGTTTTAGAATGCCTGTGAGGCTGCGTGGCGGCAGCGTGAGAGCAGCGGCTGCTTGAGGGCCCCAGATGCCAATCAGGGGGAGTCACTAACGATGTTTTAAATTATCGCGCTGCTTTCCGCCAGCAGCTGTCACCCTGCATCCTCTCTACAGTTATCGTCCCTGCTTTGGCGTTTTTTTTTTTTTTTTTTAACGGTTCTGTTTGTTCCTCACGCCTTTTCTCCCACGTGAGTCAGTTTTGTGGTCTCTGCTCCGCACAGTACGAACGTGCCGAGCACTCTTGTCTTTGGATGCGAACAAACAGGTTTTTACGCTTGGCTGATTGGCGGCGTCGCGGTTTACGCTCTCCGTCACCGCCGCGTTGGCCCGTTTGCCGGCCGCTCCGCCGGGTTCCTGACTGTGACGCATAGCGGGAGTGCCGCGCGGTTCCTGGGCGAGGGGCCGTAATTGGTGCTTTCGGCCCGGGAGGCGAGCTTGTTTGCGTGTCAGTCACACTCGGCTGCTGCCTCTGCCCTGATTTACACGTGCGATCCCAGCCCAGGCTAATTGGCTCCCCTGAGAGAGAGAGACCCCTCCGATGACGGGTCCGGGCAGGAAGGAGGTGCCTCTGGTCAGCCAGCTGTCCTGCTTGTTATGCACTTTATTTATAATTCATGGCGGTATTATGATTATTGATTATGTAACCAGAGCCAGCGTACGTTCAGGTAATAGAACCAGAGCCACAGATTCCCTCTAAATACAGGGGCCCCACACTTTTTCAGGGGCCCGTAAACACGTAAAATTGTGCGTAAAATTAGACGTAAAATTGTGTGAGGGTGACATTTTGCTAGAGGGTCTAGGGTTTTTAGCTATTGTGCCATCTTCTGTTCCCTTAGCGCACTTGTGTAAGTACTGCAGCTCAGATATTTGAGAATATGTCCCCACAAAGACAGATATTCCTGAAAAATTGTATCTCGTCTGGGGCGTCCCCAGCCTTCTAGACGTCCCATGAAGCTGACCAGGGGAAGATGGAAAATGAGTCAAATCAGAGCCGACAAAAAGGTTCTCGAGAGATCCAAGTGTAGACGTATGTGTGTGTGAGTTTATTACTTATTATGAGCCGCTGTTGGCGCGTGGGCCACGTGTATCTGATCGTGATGAGTAAGAGCCCGAGTGCTCACGCTAGAACAGTTGCCGTGGTGACCTGTGACGCAGGCTGTCGACAAAGGACAGTGAATGTGGGCAGCAGGGGACGATAGTCTAGGTTATGTGCCAGTCAGATTTCATACAAAGCTAAAGATTCTGTGTAATTGGTTAATACAGTGTTTCTTAATCTGTTCCTTGGGGACTCAGACTGGGAGCTGGGAGGGAGCAAAAACATGGACAGTCTTGTAACATATATTAAGATAAGGTTGTCACCCCATTTGGCAAAATCCCTTTGGCGATGGTCTTTAGTAAACCTCAAAAGAAGCTTATTCAGGTTATCGGACCTCCTGGTTCTGGAACACATGCGGCACCTTGTGAGAGCTTAAGTCGTGTCCGTTCACCTGGGTGTGACTGAATGCCGCTGTTCCATTTCTGGTTCTCATCCCCGGCCGCTCTTGGGCGGCATGCCGTGCCACTGTGCCGTCTCGCTCTGCCTCTCCTGACTTGTGCCTGCCTGCCTCCCTCATCACAGAAGGCCAAGCTGGGCCCTGGCAAGAAGATGATCACACCCTTGGAAGACAGGAGGTACAACCAGGCCTACAGCAACTTCGACCGCATCGCCCTCTCCGACTTCCACTTCCTAGCACTGCTGGGGAAGGGTAGCTTTGGCAAGGTAACCCCCCCCCCCTCCCCGCCTGACCCCTTCTCATGGTGCTGTTGCAGCTGCACCCGCATTTCTTAAAAAGCCAGACATTTTTGCCCGGGACAAGGTCCACAACGCTGCCACACAAGGGCAAAAACACTCACAAACTGAATTATGGCCAAAATTGAGTCTCTTACACTCTATGCACGTGAGGTTTCTATCTCTTGACAAAATAAATAGGTCAGCCATGCTTGGTCTTTGATAAATACTCACATTTTACCTACCAGCTATACATATGGGCGGACAGTTAAAAGCCTTTAAAGCCCCTTTATGTTATTTTCTATGTTGGTGCAGTTGCTGTTTTGTCTTTGTAGGGCAGAATAGCTTCATGACTCGTATTGGCAGGCTGGCCGTTTTGCTGAGCTCACAATCGCTCTGTCAGCAGCTGAAAGGAGCACCAGTAGACGTCAGTGCTGTGTGTGATGGGCGCTTTGTTCTGCTGCATCCCCTCCTCTCTGCTGTTGGCACCTGCAGGTCATGCTAGCAGAACTGAAGTCCACAGACGAGCTGTACGCCATCAAGATCCTGAAGAAGGATGTGGTGATCCAGGACGACGATGTGGAATGTACCATGGTGGAGAAGAGAGTGTTGGCACTTAGGGACAAGCCGCCCTTCCTGACGCAGCTGCACTCCTGCTTCCAGACTGTGGTGAGTGTGCGTACGAGAGTGTAAGTGTGTACGAGAGTGTGTGTCAGAGAGTGTGTAAGTGTGTACGAGAGAGTGTGTGACTGTTTACGACAGTGTGTGAGTGTGTCAGAGAGTGTGTGTGAGTGTGTCAGAGAGTGTGTGAGTGTGTACGAGAGTGTGTGCGCGCGAGAATGTGTGAGTCTGTACTTCGTCATGGAGTGTGAATGTGTGAGAGAGTGTGTGAGAGAGTGTGTGAGGGGGTAACCTGTCTTTTGTCCCCTCCAGGACCGTCTGTATTTCGTCATGGAGTACATCAACGGAGGAGACTTGATGTACCACATTCAGCAAGTGGGGAAGTTCAAGGAGCCGCAGGCTGTGTGAGTGAGCTGCGTTCTCCCAGAATCCCCCTCTACATTCTGCAGGGTTGTGCCAAGCCTACACTGGGGACCGGCCACCCTAAATAATATATGATGTTTCCTGCCTGTACTCTTAGTGGACTGTCCCAAAGAAAATGTTTGGATCTGTGTAGATTAGAATTACTTGAGTCCATCCTCTATTCTCCTGTTCAGACAGTCAGTGTGAATCTTGCTTGTTGTTCCAGGTTTTATGCAGCAGAGGTCGCTATTGGGCTGTTTTTCCTACACAGGAAAGGCATCATTTACAGGTAGGCGTGAGATGGGCGCTTTGCCTAGATGGTCGTCTCTCAAGGAAGACAACCCGATTCCAAGAAGCACATCTGATTTACCAGAAAAAAACACTTCTGACAATGTTAGCAGTGGTTGTACTTAAATGCATATTTTATGTTTACGAACATAACAGAAGCCCTTTTTGGGTCATGTGGAATGAGACTGTCATTCTGTCCCCACACTTACCACCCTGTCCACACCTCCACCCTGACCCCCACTAAGGGACCTGAAGCTGGACAACGTCATGCTCGACTCGGAGGGACACATAAAGATCGCAGACTTTGGCATGTGCAAGGAGAACATCTACGAAGGGGTCATGACGCGGACCTTCTGTGGAACCCCGGATTACATCGCCCCTGAGGTGCGCAGCCTGTTCCCGCTGGCGAGAGTCGGGGGGCGCTGTGGTACACCTGCGGTTGCGGAGTCTCCTGGCCCTTGTTTCAACTACTAGCAGAAGACTGAAGGCTCCTTACCTAGTCCTGAGCGTGAAAATCACACTCGCGCACTTACATACCCCTTACTGTTCTGTGAGCCCCCTGCTGCCCCCACCCACCTGTACTTGTGTTTGCTCTCGGGGATGTGTAAATCACATCTACCATATGGCCAGAGGTAGCCTGTCCAAGGTCCCAGTACCAAGAGCACTTGTGACCCCGAGCGGCTACCTTTCAGTTTTCCCAAGAAATGCATTAGTCTGTCAGTGTTCAGCGTGGGCGTGCGGCTCGTCTGAGTCTTGGGTGAGCCGACCCGCATGGCCGCCCGCTGCATGTGCTTAGGGGTGTCCAGCGCGTCTGATGAACAGACAGGAAGCCCCATCTCTGTTTGCATGGCTGATGAGGCAGAGACATCTCTGGTGGGCTGGGAGCTCTCGCACATGGAGAAGCGAGAGACCGCACACTCCCTGGTTAATTCTCTCATCAGGACAGCGCGTTCGCTACATTTTCACAACTTTAGGTGTGTGTAGGAGGGACACAATCACTTTTTTTCAGTCAAAATTGGCGCACTTAGTTGGAATCACTGTTTTGCCATTGCTAATATTAATTGTTTTTTCAGCCATGCACTACCAATTTTAAATTGCAGTACTGCTACCCATTTGGCCCTGTTCTTTCTGCAGCTCCTTAACTGTAATGCCACCTGCTGGCCAGTACACCGGTTCTCCGGGCTGCAGTACAGGAAGCTGAAGGCTTCACGACAGTAACTGCTCAGGCTATGATGCGTTTAGTCGTCTTGAGTTGCAGTCCAGGCGTGTGTCATTGAGCTGGACTGGCTGAAATTTGCATCTTATTCATTTAGCAGCCACTTTCATCCAAAGCGAGGTACATTTTTGGGAAAACAGGGTCAGCCAGTCCCTAAAGTAACCCGGAGGCCAACTGTGGTATCACTCTGCTAGCGGTGAGATTTGAACCGGCATCCATCCCACACAGCCACACAGCGCCCCCTATGCAACACCTCTGGTGGTGGAGCTGTGTTTTCTGACCTTGTCTCCACGGTGACCCTTGGCAGATCATTGCATACCAGCCCTATGGCCGTTCGGTGGACTGGTGGGCCTACGGCGTGCTGCTGTACGAGATGCTCGCGGGACAGGTAAGCCCCGCCCCCTGGCGCTTCACTCGGCACTGTGACGACAATCGTCTACTCCGGTGTTTCCCAGTCCGGTCCTTGGGGATCCGCATGCAGTCCATGTTTTTGCTCCCACCTGGCTCACTGTACTACTACTACTACTACTACTAATAATAATAATAATCTTTATTTATATAACACTTTGCATGCATGGAATACAGCTCAAAGTACTTCACATATGAGACTGAAATAAAACCAAAGACAGAGAAGCAACTAACTTCAAGTCAGTGAAATAATAGATGGAATAAATCTAAATAAAATAAATAAGCGAGATTAAATAAAAGCTAAATAAATAGACGAATAAAATAGAATATATAAGATAAAGGAATGAATGAATGAAAATGGCAAAAGACAAAAATATAAGCTAGTAAAAACTGGAAATAGTGGTGTATTTTATGGGTATAGCAACAAAATGTTGAGATAAAAAGAGCAGAGCAAAAATGTGGAATGGCTGGGAGCTGGGAAAGAGTAAAATGTGGAATGGCTGGGAGCAGGGAAAGAGTAAAATGTGGACACTGGCTGGGAGCTGGGAAAGAGTAAAATGTGGA
>JABFEB020000044.1:3099684-3121401 GCA_019775895.2 Stomatorhinus ivindoensis
GGGAGGGGGGGGTTGGCTCACAGAATCAGGCTTATCTGAGGAAGGGGAAATAGTGGGACGTTCCTCACAGGCATCCCTAGCTCCCATTTTAAGTGATCTTCATGACCCCCCCCCTGCACTCGGTGCCGTGTGCCCCCACCTTTGCGCAGCCTGGGCATCCCTATGGTAACCAGTGCCTCTGTACTGGCTCTCACAAAAATAGAAGACTGGGTGCCTGTATCTATCAGCTGAAGCTGAAGCTGGCTGCTTATTGTAAGCTTTCACTCAGCCTCCGTTTATTTGGTTAGCTGACTCTAAACTAAAGCGACTAACTACAGAAATTTAGGTTAAGTACATCGCTGCGGGGCATTGCAGCCTGTCCCCTTTTGGGACTCGACCCAGCAACCTCCAGGTTACGAGTCCATGTGCTCCACGGCCGTGCGACCTGCTGCGTGTCGATGGAAAGATTATTGTAGACTTCAGATAGTTAATGCCAGTTGTGATATCTTTCTTCGGCTCTTCTGAACTGCTGTGTGGCTACACGCAGCTTCCAGTCCCGGTGAAGCTTCATGCTCTTGGGAGACCTAATTCCGCAGAGTGTCGGGTCTCGGCGCCGAGGCGGAAATGAGAGATAAGAGGAAATAGAACAGAGGGAAGGGGAAACTGTGAAAAAAAGGCAGGGTGCTTGTCGACGTGCGTTTGGTGACGAGTACCTGCGGGCTCGGCGCTCTGACGCCGCGGAGAACTTCCTGCGAAGCGTAAACCGTGTAATCGAAGGAGCGCGGAAGAAAAGAAGGCAAATATATGGAGATGTCTTCAGAATGCGCCAGATTGCCCGAGAATAATGAAATCCGCTATGATTCAGTCCCGAAAAAACCCAGCTTCACATGATTGAGCTCTGAAGTGAACGAGTTCGCAGCGACGGGGAGATGAATCAGTGTGAGTCAGGGGGTGGCATAAAAGGGGCAGCACTGAAATGCAGCCTGGCACAGTGTGCGCTGCCCCCCCCCCCCATAGACTCATCAACACTGGTGCTTTTGAAAACTGGATGGAGTCCTTAACTCTAGAATTACCAAATCAGTCCTTTCATACTTCGGAGATTCAAGAGTTCAAACTCGGTCTGAATATGACAATTGCAAACTACGGTCCACTGGCGTCATAATTTAACCACAACAAGAGAATCTGGTTACTTAAATTGACCAGTAATGTTTTATTTGAGTGGGTTTTTTGGGGACTCTGTGATGGCCTCCCCCTGCATGCATTTCTCACTGCCAATCAAAACTGGGGGGGGGGGGGTGGTCTCCATCAGGGAGGGAGGCCAAGAAATGGTGCAAAGGGGGATTCATGCTTCACCAGTGACACGCACCAAAGCTGTGACCGTGTCTCAAAAGTGAAGGAGCCATCCTTGGGTCAGGTGAGCATGTATAGCCCAACCTGTGGCCCCTCATGCTCTTCCTCTAGAAATATCACCGGTCCAGGTGACTCCTCCCCTATCTGCTGAACTACCCCGTCTTCATCAGATCAGCTCCTGACTGCCTTACACCCTTTTTCCACTTACTGATGCGATCATTCCAGAGGAACCCCCTGCAGATCCATACGCGTGTGGCTGTTTGGGTTTTGCTAATAAGCTTCAAATCCCATCGGTGTTGCCTAAGTATTTCGCTATAAATGGCCACTCTAACTCTGATACTGCTTGTCCACTCTATAACGATAAGTAATTTCAGTCAATCTGCTATTATTACTTCACTAAAGAGTCCCACATTTGCCACTCGCGTGTTTAATAGTTCTTGCCACAGTGCGTTGTCTTGTGATTAGCGATTAAGGAACCTTTCGGGCATGTGTGGAAGAGTTCAGAGTTGTGCCAGAAAACACAAATCCAACCTTCTTAGAGCCAACGTGACATTTGAATAGAGTGCAGTCAAGGTGAGCAGGCGGCTGGAAACGTGATGTAACAGAGCAAACCTGAGATGTCCTCGGCTGGCAGACGACGTTTCCGCCCATGAATCAATTTGCTGCGAAGACGAAATGGACGGCTGCCATGACACACGGCCTTTGACGCTTGTATTTTGTAATTAATCTTTCTAAATCGATGAGTCAGAGGAGGAAAATGATTCGGATTTGCGTGTCCTCCTCTCAGCAATTTCTCTTCTTCGTTACTCTGCAGCAGCGGTGTTTCGTAAAAGCAGAGTTTTGGTTTTCTGCGTATTGCTCATTTGTTCGGCTATTTTCACGGTTCAGACCTTGAACCGGCAGCCTTTTCCACTTTCTTGGCTCAGGTTATAAGCCCCGTCACCTTCACTACCCAGCAACAGTCCTGCTTTGGGGCACAGTCTCCATTATTGTCTGACTGTGACCAACGTTGGCGATAAGTTGGTCACGTTATCTCTGTGGACCTCTTATAGACCTCGGCAGTGCCCGCGGGTTCCCTTAGGGAAAGGCGGGCAGATTTTTAGCAATAGCTGTATGCCGCGTCGCATGTGAAGTGTAGAGCTGACAGACAGCTTGGAGGATGTATCTAGCGTTGAGGTGGAGGTGTTCAATAAAAAATGTGGTGGGGGGGTTTACATGCGTTTGACCATTAAGCTGTGATGTACAATGAACCCCTGGCTGAGTTGGTGGATGATATACCTGCAGGATCCTCACAGGTATTGCTGTGCTATTTCAGGGTGATTTAAGCAGGACATTTAATTTTGGCCTCTCAGAAAAGCATTCGCTTTAAGTCTGGTCCCAAACACACCCCCCCGGGCGGCCCTGCAGTGCAGACTGCTGAAGTCCTTCGCAAACTATGAGCCTGATATTCCCCCCCATGTCATATTTCAAAAGGAGAAGGATTTGAATTAAGGCTGCAAACAACAATCATTTGACTGAAGTTCGCCGCAGAGGCCAGCCGCCAAGCTGCCGAGACCGCAAAGTTTGCTAATTTCCGTGTCAGTCGCTGAGACACCCACCCTGAATGATGCCAATCTGTAGCGCTGCCATCGGCAGCCTCTGCCCAAGGTCGGGCGCAAGCAGACTGCCGGTTGCCGCAAACGCGCAGCTCTTACTGTCGCCGCGAGCTCTGTTGCGTGACACAGCGTGATCTGGGCTCTCAACAGCGTTGAGTGAAAAGAAAGCAATCGACTGGACAGGGACGGTCTCGGGAGGGGGGGCACATGCATGAATGAATCTCGACATCATGAAATCAGAGTTGAATTTCGACATCAATGTGCGTTTAAACTACCTGCACTATTATATTTAACTGACATTGGAAAGCAGTTAATAGTTATTTGCATGTCTAATTACACTATTAAAGCATGGTATGCAACACTTATGTTGACAGGCATTGATTTATAGTGGAAAAATATCTCGATTTGTATAGGAACGTCTACAGACTTCGTGGGAATTTAGGAACATTTCATGGGAATTTTATGCTTTGAAGTTTTCCCTCGGCTTGATGGACGCTAAGCATGGCTATTGGTGAGCCGGACATCAGCATGGGCGGGCCCAGATGCTCTTACCAGTAGGATAGACACCAGCTCCCAGATGTTTACACCAGTAGGGGACCGATTATACAGTTCCGTTTCCAAGGCGCGCGGCATCATTTAACTCTTCCCAAGACATTACCCCGAGCAAAGCACGAATATAATTTTGCACTTATTCGCACCGAAATGTCCCCATACTTATATTCAGCCGGCATTATTAAATTCCCTACGTCTCTTATTTGTCTGTCACAGACATGTATTTACATGTTTGTTTCCCATTGGCTGGCATTGATGAAGGTGGGGTTTGAGTCTTGCCTCTGGAGCGCTTTCTGAAAAAAAAACCCATCTGAGTTTGTTAAAGCTGATGCCGTTTGCAAGGGAGCGAAAAAGAGTATCGCTTCAAATATAATAAAGGTTCGCAAAATGAAAACCTACGGAATGCAATCAATGCCACTATATAATAAGTTATCTGAATTATAAGCGATTGCAGGACTAGGTCGCCGCTGCCTAGGAAAAGCGCCGGAACTTCCATGGGGAACATGAAGGAGGATAACCTAGAAACCTAAATGCTCTCAAACGAATCGGTCCGAGTAGACGCTATGAGCGGGGATTCCTCGGCGTGATGTTCCTCAGAGTGTAGACCGGCTTGGAGTGTTATGAGGCGCCATGGCGTGGCGTGATCTTGGGGTTCAGATGATTCTGGCGACCGCGGGGGCTTTTACAGCTTTCAGCCTGATGACTATCGCTATAGGCACGGACTACTGGCTTTACTCCCGAGCCTACATATGTAACACCACCAACACCAGCGTGGACGATTTCCAGACGCAACCAAAGAAAACCAAAGGCGATCTTACGCATTCCGGACTCTGGAGAATCTGTTGTATCGAAGGTACCCGACACACTGTTTATTTTTTCCCTATCGTTAAAATATGTTAAAGTGATTTAAAGTAGTTAAATAATTTTTTTAGCGTCGTAAAGGAAACGTGCGGCGAGTGCAGTCTGTACAATAACGTGCATTACATGACGAGAGTCTGTCCGTCCCAGTTTAGTACCAGCGTTAACCAAAATATTTCCTGTGAAGCACTGGAGAAGTCGGGGAAACGTTATATGGCGAGGGAGCGGCAATAATCGGAAAGGAGAAAAGTACCATTTAACACAGGGTAGTAACAAGGTACCATGACGGAAAGTAAAGTTAACGGGATCTACTGGTGCCTGATTAACAATGAAGACGCAGGTGGAGAACTACATCCCAAATGAACCTAAGGGGTAGCCTTTATAAGATAAATTGCAAAACACTAGCGGTCATATGATTAGATGGTAAGCCTCAGTTTTATATAAAAAAGACTAAAAGCATATAACTATTCAAGTATCAATCACAGTATAAATCTCTAGGTTGAAGTCAGGATATTGTAACTTGTGAAAAAAGTGTTAAACCCTTAGACAGGCTTGTTTAATAAAGTGCACTCTGGGAAAGACTGACCCAGCACAGACTGGAGATGCAATTCACGACTCTGCCTTCATTCAGGTCTTTTTTTGTATTTAATGCTGTTGCTTGGCAACCACATCTCCGAAATTGCTATGGAAACATAGATACGATTTAAAAATAGATGATTTGGTAAGCTTTTTGCCATTGTTTAGGAAAAAAAACAAAACAAAAAAAAACGTGAATGAGATTTGGAATTACTTTATGTTCTATGATAATGACTCCTGTCTTCCCGTGTTTAGTCTAGGTTTCGAGCTCATTAATTGTTCAGTGTTAATATAACGGCGGACTTATGTTTCCGTTCAGGTGTTGCCTTTAGCTACTGACGCCTTTAACTGCGGGACAAAGCTTTAATATAACCAAATAACGGTCATTATGAAATATGTACCTTTAGATTATCTACCTAGTGCTTTCACAGAATTTGAATTCCTTCTCTTTTTTATTTTGTCTGTAATAATGTAGATATACGCCATTTACGCTAACTGATATTTTATATATCTTCACCCGTTGCCTATTATGAGTGTTAAAACTAAAGTGACTTGCATCTGTCTCGATTCGAACAATATTTCAATTGAACGATGTCTTCGTTTAATCGATGGTTCGTTATTAAAAACTTTGAATTTAATACTGGTCATGAATTTTCCATTCAGAACTGTTATTAATATGTTTTATACGACATGGTCGGGCGTATTTTTTTATGTTTTGTACATGAAAGGAGAGGTTTTCCGCGCTGGTTCTGAAGCCGAACGTCCGCTTATGTAAAGCGCGCCCGGGGGAGGCGCCGGTTCGGGGTTCAGTGGACCCCCGGGCTTCAGCCTCCGCAGGCTTATCGCGGCACGCCGTCAATGTGCTGCTGAATCGCAGGTCTATAACGCATTTTGTTTTTGGAGACAATTCTTTAATTTCAGGTGATACACCCTTTCACACTGGTCCAAATCTGATCGGAAACGATATTTTCATATATTTATTCATTCTCTGAGAATCTATGAGTTCTTAAGTTAAAAGAACAGTGAGCTGCTGGGAGTTCTTGCATAAAAAATCTAAACTAATATTTAAGATGGGGTGTTTAATAAATCTGGATATTTATATAGTTATTTGAGAAATTATAATTAATACTAGAGTATACCTGTTTCCAAATATGTAATTTTCAGGGACACGGAAACGTTGTTTAGTGTCTTAGGTGTACTATGTACAATTAAAGTATTGCTTCTGGTACAGTGTCAGTATTTTGATACTCTAATACTCTGAGACGTACTCCGAAATATTAAGGTGGTGCTGCTCTAATTTTCCAGCGCACAAACTCACTGTAATGCCAAATGTAATGAAAAAAGTTGTGATAAATGCCTGGTTCCAGTATGGTCACTGTCTGATTTTGTTAAAATATTACTGTCCTGCTGCATAATGGATCTACCCCAAGAGAAGAAGTGTTTGACATACATTGGTGGGTGGAAGCAGATGTTAGGGCTCTTCAGATTTCCATCGGTCTGATTTTCACCCATTTGTTTACTACCTGGTCCCTGCTGCATGACCTATGGAAGGACGGCATGGCCCTGTTGTCATGGAGATGCAAATTAGCGAGACACAGATAGGCGGGGAGATAGGTGTGCGAATTGATGGAGGCCTGATCAAATGCATGGTTCCCTGAGAGAAACACTGCGATGCTTTGGCAGGGGCTCTGCTGTTTCTAAGAAGCGTCCGAGCACCACAGCCAAACTGAGTGATGCGCATTTGCGTGTTTTCCTTTTATTTTAGATAATTATACCACACGCTGCTTTGCCTTAATAGATGCGCAGCCGTGATGCCATTTTTTATTTCATTTTATTATTTTATTATTTACTAGCAAATAGTGGTTGTCACTGCGTAATGAGGGAGTTGCAAACAAGGGAATTTCTGTTGTACCCTTGTTGCACTTCAGGCCCTTTGGCTGAATTACTTCAATCAAATAACCAGACGTGCGAATGGGTTGCGCCGCGCTGAGGGCTGTGTAAATTACTTTGGGCAAAAGCGTTTGCTGGAGAATGATGCACAGATGGGGCTGTGATTCCCACCTCGCCCCCAAGGTCTGTAATGACCCCACAGTGGCAGGGGGGGTCCTAGGCTTTTACTGCCGGGTATAATGATACTCACCTGTGTGCACATATTATAATTACAAAAGATATTAGTGCATGCAACCATTTTACATGAAAAGTCTAAACAGGGATTCAAACCCACATACTTCTTTGTTATTTGCGACCCTGGTGGTTTGAGCCCAATCACACGGCAGCAAGGCCGCGGTTATAAGGTGATGGTATCACCGGTCCGTGTTTTACGAGGGATGGGAACAGGGGGCGCAGCGGCTTATTGGCTTGTAAAGGCGAGAGGGTCCCCCATCGGCCGCCAGCGGATTGGCTTATCAGGAGGTAGGAAGGAAATCAAGTTAGCTGCCGATCCTGGAGGAAATCAGCCATTTCACGAGGCTCAATGATGCCAGAGGTATTGAAATTTAACTGGGCCAGTGCTCCACAATAAATGATGCCAAAAATATTGCACGTCTGGGGGGGTTAACTGGAAAAGGCGGGGGGGAGAGTAAGACGCATTTTCGTTGGCAGGCAGTCTCCTCTTTCTGTCTTGGATATGCTCTTAATTTATTCACATTTTTATGGAGTCCTTCATACCGTCTTTCTGCTGTTGACCAGCAATGACTGAGGGAAGCCACGGAGGGTGTCGTGGGGAGGGTTGGTGTTTTGGGGAGTAGGAAGACAGGTCGGTAAAAGTGACATAATGAAGAACAATGAAGATGTCAACGGCATCCTCAGAGGTGCTCTGGAAATCTGATTATTGGTCCAGAGCCGCGGTTGCCATGGAGAGGAGCCGCTGGTCTCTCGGCGACGGCGGCCCGATAGGATGGTGGGCCATCGCGTGGCGGTCGGGTCCGTGCCAGTTGGCGGGTTTTAGCAATTGTTTCGAGACCCGTGGGGCAAACAGCCCTCCATGGGGGGGGGGGTCTGGCAGCGGCCCTGTTTGGAGATTCGCTTCCACTCAGATGCATCTTAATGTGCCAAAGGTCAAAGTGCCAGGAGAGAAATTACAGCTTAGGGCCCTAATTTTAATAATAGTTGTACTTTATGCTTCCCCATGAGGGAAATGGAGACATATCTAATCTTGCTCTGTTTTGTATAGAAATGATAAATCATAATTTTTTTATTTGCCATTTGCACAAGAACAGATACCTTGTTGTTCTCCATAACTTGGGGGTCACAGCACATGGTCAGTCAGCATGCAGCCCCCTTGGAGCTGGGGGTTAAGGGCCCTGCTCAAGCGCCCAACGGTGGCATCAGTCTGCTGGGTACAGGATGCGAACCGGCGACCTTCCGCTGGAACTAATCTCTCGGTGCTGTGATATTCTGCAGCTGTCAGAAGAGACCTCGGGTGGATGGAGCCTGGGCGCAGACGCCCTGCTCCGCGGGCCGTTTTACGTCTTTGAGTAGTTGGCTGCCTGTGATATTTGTGTTCATGCTGAGGCATGCATCTGAGAAGCGCAGGAGCTGTGATCCTAATCAAAGATGCAAAACGTCACTCTTGTCAAATGATTGACGTCCTGTAGCCTCTGCTCTAGATGTGGTGATGGGTGCTTCTTCTATAAATCTCCCCTTAAATAGTTGTCCTTTTTTTTTGACAATGACCAAACTTGTGTCCCACTTCTTGAGACCTATTTAATTATAATTAATAGGCTGTCCCTGATTAAATGCTAGACCCAATTAAAACCCTGCTGTGGCACAATGGCATTGTCGTATGGCGGGAATGAGTCGCAGTTCCACCCGAAGGTGTGCGACCTGCGGCGACAGTCATGACGTGTGACCCAGTCCACGCATTTCCTAACGTGTTTTGGGATAAAATTTGTCGCATATGTTCAGTGACCACAGTATATCCTGCCAAATTAAAAAATTGAATTTCCATTGACAGTTTGGGTTTTTTTCACTCTGCTACTTGCAATTTTTTTTTTCCACCCCATTTTTCACCAAGTCTGGAGAGGTTGTTTAATCCTGCCGTAGATCCTTCGCTCAACGCTTGTCAAGAACGATGAAGACTAGCACACAATAGCTGTCACTGCCCCACTTTCTGTCACCCTATAAGCCTCTTCGAGTGACATAACGGGTTTGGCGGTCGACACTTGTTGCTCCGTGCCTCAAATTAGGCGTTTGCCGTAACGATTCAAGACCGGGAACCCGGATGTAGAGCAAGGGCCAGTTTTGTGTTTCCTGGAATGTCTCACCACAAACCTTTATTTCAACTTCTCCCCTCCAGGAATCCTGCTATTTAAAGTTAGATACGGAATGTGTCTTTCACCGATAAGGCAAAATATGAAGGACTGGCGTGTAGAGATGCAGGCCGCGTGAATTTCTCGGCGACTCTGGACTTTTTGTGATTGGATTATGCCTGGACATATTAAGGGGAACGGTGACTGTCTGCTGAGATGACACTTAACTAAGATGGGCTCCCGTTGAAACAGGATGCCGACATTCACCATGACATTGGTCACGGGGTCTGGGCAGTCCCGCCTGGTGAATAGGCATGAAAAGGCAACCGAACCACATCTGCACAGCTGCGTCTGTAGCCTGGTAAAGTACGCTCCATCCAGCTAGCTGCTGATGCAAGCTGCCTTGGAGCTTGCAGTTAGTGCATGTGAGCAGAGTGAGGAGGAGGTAGAAGACGGCCAGGCTGGGTCAGACAGGCCACTTCCTCTTGTGACAGAAATGAACTTGGCGGTATTACACAGGACATGCCCACTGCCCCGGCGCGGTGCTGAGGCTCTCGAATGTTTGCACTGTGTAATTGGGCCGCTGCTGTTGAACAGGTCTCATCCTGTTTTTTGTCTCCATGGTTTCAATGAGCTTTATTTCAGCCTGATGTTCTCTTGTCCCTGTTTTTAACATTAAGATACACAGCATTGTGTCAACTGCCATGAGGAATAACGGGGAAAAACTCACTCCGGTCATATATATTTATAGGTGACTAGGTGGCTCGTCTGCAGGGCTGACTGTCTTCATATCTGCGCAACAAGCAATCAGCACAATGCGAGCGGCACGTGATCCGGACTCAGTCCTGGGCTTTTCGAAATGTCAGTGGGTCCCCGGCGACTTCCGATGAGCCTGACTCGCCTGCCGCTCGCACGTGTGACAGACAGTCGCGGAAAGGGTCGGCCGGGGGCACGGGGGCGGGGCACTGCGGTAGGAGGAGCCACGATGCCTGGGGTGGTGGCGTCTTCCTGCAGTGCTGCTGCTGACCTGCGGAGGCTGTGATAGAGGTCAGGGGTCACGCTGTATGGCTTCAAAGTCCCTTGGCTGTCTTTTAACCAGTTGCCTTTCAGAGACCCCTCCCCCCTCACTGAACACGCAGCCCATACTACATCTAATACTCTCTATCAATGACTCGTGTGTTGTAGGTATTAATAAGGGGAGCTGCTATCGGATCAACCATTTCCCCGATGACAACGACTATGACACGGACAGCTCAGAGTACCTGCTACGTGAGTGCTTCTCGAATCCCCTGGTGAAGCATTTGCTATTTTGGATTTCCAGGAGGATGGGCTCCCCCCTAGAGCCTGGTTCCTCCCAAGGTTTCTTCCTACTCAATAGTTTTCCCTCGCTACTTCTGCCTCTGGCTTGCTCACTGGGGGCTTTGGGCGGGGATAACGTAAAGCGCTTTGAGACGATGTAAAATGACCTAGGTAAATAAACTTGAATTTGAAATTACACAGTACAGTTATTTCCCACATCACACACTTACATCGCAAGCAGGGTTCAGTAGCTCTTCCTTCTTTAAGGTACACATCTGTTACAGCTGTACACAGACTAGCTTAGAGGCAGCGGTGCAGCTTGGTGAGAATGGAAACCCTGGTCTCTCTGATTGAAAACCTCTTTGAAGTCCTGCCAGTGCAGGCGCTAGCAGAATTAGCTTGTGATGATGCTATATGCCGCTAATACCTGTTAACCCGTGCTAATGCCTTTTAGCGTGGTGCTAACGCTTTCATCGTTTCCTTCCAGGTATCGTTCGCGCCTCCAGCGTGTTTCCCATCCTCAGCACCGTCCTACTGCTGCTGGGCGGCGTGTGTGTAGGAGTGGGTCGTATCTACGGCAACAGGAACAGCATCCTGCTCTGTGCTGGCATCCTCTTCGTGGCAGCAGGTATAACTGAGGCATTAGGTTAGATTCGTGTCAGAAGCAAATAAACGCTGCCACGAAAAAGTCATACATTATTCCGGTTCATTAAATGACAGACCGTCGCATCCTGTGTCCGGGGGGCTTGGTGTTCATACGAAAAAAAAAGACCTTTTTGTTTCATTGCATGGAAAATTTATTTTAAAAAAAAGAACATGCTATGGCCTTTAATGTATTCATACTCATCAGAAGCAAACCTGACTCACCGCGAGATTAACGACCCCTCATTGTCACCTCCAGCATCGGAACAAATCGCATCCGTCTCGCAAACGCTGGCGAGCTGTGATGTAACGTATAGTGTTTGAAGGCGGTGACAGATACTGCACTGGTCATGCATTTCTCTGGCCAGCTGAGGACTGGAAGGAGTTTTTTCCACACAGTCTGAAGCATGTAGGACAGTGTTCCCCAATCCAGTCCTCAGGAATCTGCAGACAGTCCACGTTTTTGCTCCCTCCCAGCGGCCTGCCAAACAGTCCACGTTTTTGCTCTCTTCTAGCTCCCTACGTAAGAAGGAGCAAAAACGTGGACCATCAATGGGTCCCCGAGGACCAGATAGGGAAACACTGGACTAGACTTTTAGACGAGACTCCCTACCCGGAGCTGAGAGGGAGCAAAAACGTGGACTGTCTGTGGGTTCCCCATGAACTGGATTGGGAAACACTGGTAGGGCATTAAGAACAGATGAGAAGATGGGGGTTGCAGTTGCATGGCAAGCCTTTAACCTCGCCTCTCTTCCGCTCTGCCTGGCAGGTCTGAGCAATATCATCGGCATCATCGTCTACATCTCCAGCAACACTGGCGACCCCAGCGACAAGCGCGAAGACGACAAGAAGAGCCAGTATAACTACGGCTGGTCCTTCTACTTCGGCGCGCTCTCCTTCATCTTGGCCGAGTCCATGGCCGTGCTGGCCGTCCACATCTACATTGAGCGCAACAAGGAGCTGCGTTTCCGCACGCGGCGTCGCCGCCCCCACAAGTCCGCCTCCTCCTCGTCCTCCTCGCCGTATTCCCGCATGCCCAGCTTCCGCTACCGCCGGCGCCGCTCCCGCTCCCGCTCTCGCTCCCGCTCCACCTCCCGCTCCCGCTCCACCGAGCCCTCCCGGGAGCCTTCGCCCGTGGGCATCAAGATAGCTGCTCCGCCTGCAGGGGGCGACGTCTCCATGTACACCCTGACCCGGGACCCGCTCAAATCCGGCACCGCCGCATCCTACAGTCCTGAACACGACTCTGACTTCCTGCACATCCACAACTGCTTCCCAAAAGATGTCAACGACACCCTCAATAAGAGGACGACACCTGTATGAAGCAGCACCCCCCCCCCCCTTATTAGGGCCAATTTTTAAACCTGGCACTAAACAAATTTGTACTAAAGCTGAAAAATCAACACTCCTTTAGAGTATTTAAAGCGCCTCTCCTGTATAACTAAAATGAGGAAGCCGACTCTTACCTCTGCCACACGTAAACGGGGAGTGCAGGTATCCTTTCTGCCCTGTAGAGGCCTGTAGTCTTTTATAATTTATTGAAAAGCTTACCTGTACTTTCTGCTGCGAACCAGAACGTTTGTGTAGATATTCTTTTTTGGTGCCACACTGTATTGTAACAGTACTTTGTTTCCAGTATTTCTGATATTTTAATTATTCGTTTTCTGACCTTCTGCTTGTTGCAGTTTTTAACCCTGTGACTTATCTGCTTTGAATCCAGTCACTCAGCTTTGTACTGTGTTCTAATGAATATTTTTAACAGACTCCAATGCAGCGAAAACCCCCCCCGTCCCCATTGTTGCTGGGCGTGTACATGACAACAGCACGCCACGCCTGTCTCGTCTGTTTACAGCCACTGTCACCTTTGGACATTCAGGTTCTTCCCATAAATTAGCCATGATGCTCTTCTGGATAAGGAAAGGCGTTACACTCTCATCTGAAATTTTGTTACAAGGAAATCTCATTTCTACAAGCCCGGCCCTTTTTTGGCTCAGGGAGGGAACAGCTTTTTTTTAGTTAAAAAAATATAGACCTGTTTTTTTCCCAAAAAGAGATGATGTTGTGTTAGAGCTTTCGAACACTTCTGTCTCCTTTTTGGTGTCAAGAAGAAAAAGGAACAATGTAATTTAACTCTGGAACTCTCTCATGTCCGTCTGACCTTAAAGGTATATATAGCAGGATTCATTATTTAGTTATGGTCAATTAAATGCACAATCTAATTCATTAAGTGTGGAAGGCAATCTGCTGTTATTCATTGTCTTGCTCCATTATTTAAGAAACAAGTTAACCGGTGATTACAGGCATCCAGATAGACAGCCACCCAGACGCGGTCAGCTAAGGACCCGCATGCATCCTGCCGGACATTCAGACAATCAGCACTTTAAACGTGATCCGCCCCTCGGCCTAGCGCCATGGTGGAAGAGGCCCAATCCGTGCTTCTGTGAGAGAAATCCAAGGGGCCCGTGATGCTGGACCCGACGTGAAGCGCCGAAGGATGGAGAACGAGGCTGCCAAAGACGCTGGCTCAGATAACGCGAGTGATTCTTCACTCGTTTCTAAGGAGGCAGCGCAGAGGCCAGCAGGTGTCGGCTCTCGAACCCAAGGCCCTGGGCTTGTTTCTGGTTCTTTCCTTTGATGAATACTGGGAAGCTTTATTTATTTATTTGTTTCCGTCTGCAAGCCTTCGGAGGGCTCCCCGATGCGGAGGAAGAGCCATCTTTCGAGGCTTTGAGTAGCAGACACGCACTGCATTGCTGCCACTCACACCAGCGGCTTGTCCATATAGGGAAGAAGGCACCGTGAACCTCCCCCCACCCACCCCCAAACTGCAGCACATGCGCAAACATAAATGGCGGGATAACAAAAGACAGTCTGAACAGAGCTGTCAGTCTGGGTGCTGGGGGCAACTTTGAAGGGCGTGAGTCTGTGTGTGTGGGTGTCGGTTCACGAGGGGCTGGATCACATGCTTCCTGCCTCCCCAGCTTCCATAGCACAGTGTGGATGAGCAGCCAGTGAGACATGTCCCCCCACCCCTGTCTGTGTCTCTGCCCATCATTGATTCTGTCATCTTCTTAGGTCAACCTAGACCACAGGATATTGTGTGTGGGGGTGTGCCCCCCCCCCAAAAAAATAAGTCTTGCACTACTCCTTGTTGATTTGACTTTTTTCTGGATGTGGGTGGAATGTAGATCCTTCACCTGTGAGTGCTGTGGGCTGCGGTGTGATCATCTGTCCTGATGCTGCTTCCATTAGAAGAATCCCCCGCTACTACAACCTCAGAATCTTAACTGTCTGACAGTGGAACTTCCTCACTCCAAACCCAACTCATGTCGCCAACAAGACGGCAGCTCTGGCGGATGGCTTCAACTCAGCATCCCTCAGAAAGCCAGCGGCCAGGACTTGGTTATATATGCTGGTGGACGTTATTTGCTAGTGGATGTTATTTGCTGGGGACATTATTTGCTGGTGGACGTTATTTGCTGGAGGATGTTATTTGCTAGAGGATGTTATTTGCTGGGGACATTATTTGCTGGTGGACGTTATTTGCTAGAGGATGTTATTTGCTGGGGACATTATTTGCTGGTGGACATTATTTGCTGGAGGATGTTATTTGCTTGGGGATGTTATTTGCTGGGGGACTTTCTGTGTTACAGCTTCCCAAAGCCAAAGCACACTTTCACCCTTTGGTTTTTCAGACCTGCACCGTAGCTAGAAGCAGATTAAGACTCAATGTGGACTGGTGCCATAAATATGCTTGGCGTACCGGGATGGCATGCTGTACTGTGTGGGGATTGAGGGGCCAGCGGTACCCCGGGGCAAGATACTTAGTCTGACTCACTTCAGTGAAACATTCAACGATATAAATGGTCAAACATGTATTCTTTGTATGTCACTTTGGATAGGGTCTGTTTGCTAAGCAAATAAAAGCTACAACAGAGCTTATCTAGATGGAATCCACAAAGCCAGTCATTAAGTCTCTTTTATAAACATGTACAATGAGGGACTCTGTCTTTTATACACTGTAAATAGTTAAAAAAGAATACATTTATGGCTTTAGCAATCATGTCTTATCAAGGCCTTACCGTTTCATCAGAAATCAGGGGACGAGGAAGGCATTACGAGCAGAACAGTAATTGTAATGTTGTCACAGTTTTCTTTTTTTTTTTGTAAGCTTTCGACGTTGAATACCAAGACCCTTATTTTATACAACTAAAATAGAAACTTAAGGTTCAATTTGCTTTCCGTTTACCTTGAAGGATATCTAATGTACATTAAGTCTTACTATAAAACGATGTGTCATAGTGGAGAATATAATATTTCAAAGAACTGGTGTCATCCTTAGATGATACGTGTTACACATGTATATATGTTGTGTTTTTGGATATCTAAACTTATTTTGTGAAACAGAATTGTTTATTTTTTGGGTATATTGGTTTGTGTCAGTGTTGTTCAGCTCTAGTGTGTCGCCATACTGCTGTCCACACATTTCAATTAAATCAGGGGCACACTCCTTTTGGTGTGTCTCTGGAGGGTTTCGGTCCTGACCTTCTGTCTGAGATCTCTAATATTTATTCTGTGTAAACACAAACGGCCCCGTATTCTTTCCAGAAAACACCGGTTCTTTCAAGTTGACCTCAGGTTCCACTCTACGCAAGTCAATGTTCGGATGGTTTTCCACACAAGTCTGCGCTGCCAAATAGAAGGCATTTAAATCCAAATCTGTCTGCCTAAAAAGAACATTGCATGATGGTGCATTATGGGTACGGTAGATCGTCAAGGCTCCCGTCGTTCTTTCAGAAGTCCACGATGCGTGGAATCATGCCGGGCAAACAGCATTACGTTTATGGATCGGGTGGTGAGTTAGGATTGTGTGATAAAGCATTTCCCCGTGTTTATAAAAAGGCACCTCTGTGTGTTCGTGCTCTGCCAAGCTGCCTGCTCCCCCCTCAGGCCTCCTGCTGTGTCTGGCTTTGCAAGTTCACGCTGAGCCCTGGATTCTCCTGCAGGAACGCCGGACACTTGTTCACGATGCTTTGACTCACGGGTGATTTGGGGGAAGACTGGACCAGAGGAATGCTTCAGTGTTGTACACAGCGGGTGCGAGGGGGCAGCTATGATGATTCACAGCGCAGCCGGAGCTGGGAGTCACGTGACGCTCATCTAGGCAAGGCAGGAGGTACTAGGGAATTGGATATTTAGGGATGTGCTGTGGAAGGAAATTAGCTGTACATCTGTCTATCATGCTGGACTAATAGCAGCTGTAGGAACAGGGAAGGAGAAACGTGATCACATGGCCTGCTGGAGTGTGTGAGGTTTTGTCTCATTCGCTTCCTTCACCTCCTTTGGCTCCAAGACCCCCTCTGTATATGGAAAACAAGGAGCCGGGATTGTCATTAAATATTGCAGCTTTGCTTTATAGTTTATCAGGCTCACACGCTACCATTAACATGGCTGCTTAACTCCTTCGCGATGGGTCATGGTGCGGAATATCGAGGACTTCCAGGAGACGCCCCCGCCAAGTCTCATGCCACTAACGCCGGGATTAAGTGCCACAATATTGGTGCCTGTGTACTGTGTCCTTAGGTCCATTTTTAACTGTTGGTATGTTGTCTATTATTATCATTTATAGCAGGAGTTTTCAACCTGGGGTTTGCGATACCCTGGGGGATCCGTAGAACAGCTGGGCGATGTCCTGCAGAGATGTTTCATTATCTAACAATATTATGGTGTTATCATCTACAAAAAATACTCACCTCCTCCTTTCTCTCCACTTAGAGGGAGACATACTGTATATGTGCTCATTAGACAATTACATGGGGTTTCCTCTCATATCGAGGTCCCTGGTTTAAGGAAACGGCTGATTTAGAGCCGGGAACCAAAACGGTAAAACCTTGAGGCGTGTAGCGTTCTTCCTGTGGCATCCTGGTCCTTCATGCGCCTGATCTGAGCTCAGGGCTGCACAGACCGGCAAGGAAGCCGTCCAGGCTGGAAATGGGGCAGAATGCTGTGAAAGTAGGCCAGCAGTGTAAGTAGTTTATTAAAAGAGCAGCACAGAGCGTTTCAGACTTAAGGTCAACGTATAAACGCTGGGCAATAGCTCCTGGGTCACACCCCCTCCCCCACGTCCCCCCTTACAGCCTAAGCCACACTCCAGAACACGCTTAATCTGCTTAACAGTCTAATACTCCATTTATCTTCTTTAGTTTCATTCATATTTTTTTTCCATTCTATCTTCCGTGCGTTGATTTAAGAGCTGAAACTGAAAATTAATCGCATGAAGGAGCATATGGAGTAAAAGGCCTTGGGATACTGTCTCAGGCCTCTTTCAGGTCCGCTTTTACATGAATGCATGTTTTTTCATTAAATTATGTTACGGGTGCATTAAAAAGCCTGGCTGTTTTGGAGGAGGAGGGGGAAAGAAATCATCTGAAATCACACATGGACACAACCAAAGCGAACGACTGCGGCTCCAGACTCCCTCCTCTGTTCCCGAAGTTTGACAAAAGCCAAACTTTCATGTAGGACGATGCCATTCTGCTCCACATAATAACAAAAGAAAGACGTCAACGGCCAGAACAGCTGACGATCTCCCCTTCTGATTGGAAGAAAAACTAGACCAGCTCATTTAAATGCTGCCCTGCTATAAAGAAGCTCCCTGGGGCCGGCGTATGGACAGAAAGGCAAAGGACACGAACATTTACAAAAGCCCCCGAAAAATGATACAAAAACATATAATATACCATCCTGCACCTCAACCCGAAAAGATTCATTTTGAAATGTTAAATGTGTGATTTTTGATGTGTGACCAATGGTCAAGCAAAGCAGGTTCGGTTTTTAGGGATGTTCCTGTGACCTTCTGAACCACAGGACCAGTCACATGTGGTCGGAAGAGCCTGGAAGGGGGACAGTGTACGAGTACAGCTGCAGGAGCTCCTGGGCCAACAGGGGCTGCTGTATCACGGCCGACCTCCCCAGCACACCGCCACAGCTGGGGCTCGAGTCTCACCCAGGCGGCTGAGCGCAAAGGGAGAGGGAGGGAGAGCAGGAGAGAGAGGGAGTGTAAAAAAAAAAAGTAGGGCATTATCTATTATCTGACTTCTTTTCTCAAACAGGAGACTGAGATTTGTGGGCAGAAAAGCTGGAGTGAAGCAGCGACGTCGGCTGCTGAGCTCAGAGCCCCAGAACGCCGCTCACGCTCCTGGAAGTGGCGGGAAGAGCAGGCGCTGAAGCTCAGGGACCCCCAGCCTCACTCGCACACGGGGCCCCTCCCTGGCACGGCCATGTTCGACGACAAGAGGACAAAGGTGAAGGTGACCTTTCTGGTCATTCTGCTGGGCATCTCCTCCATGTTTGTGGCTGTGGTGTCCGACCACTGGGCGGTGCTGAACGCGCGGGTGGAGCACCTCAACGCCACCTGCCAGGCGGCCCACTTTGGTCTCTGGCGGCTTTGTAAGAAGAGCATCTTCATGAGGGTGGAGGACCATGGAGGCAGCAGTTGTGGCCCCATCAGCCTCCCTGGAGGTAAGAGCATGTTTCCTCTCAGCCCTGCTGCTGGTGCTGTCTAACAGGTGTGTGTGGTTAAAGCCAGCGATCACACAGTTCTTTCCTAAACCTGTTGAGCATATTTGCTAGTTTACTGCATGCTGTGGTTCCTCTACCTGGGCATCAAACAGAGGTGGAAAGTTCAGGTCCAGAGGATAAAAATCCAGACCAGGGTTTTGCTTCAACCAACCAGTCATGCATAAAGAGTCACAATCACACAGTACTCAGCTGGTTGGTTGAAACAAAATCATGGTCTGGGTTTTTACTCTCTGGACCTCAACTTTCCACCTCTGGCATGAACTAAAATTTGTTTGAAAGCAAAGTTCCCCCTCCACAATACCACCTGCCTTACAGATTAAAGAAGATTGGAAGCGACTGGAAATCTCCTTTGTATCATGCTCATTGTGTCTGATTTTATTTGGAATGTAATTTCTGCACTTTCTGAAATGTCTGATCTTATTTCCAAGCTAGGAAAGTATATTTAAAAGCAGACTCATATTAATGCTGATTACATTGATATGTATGTATATTTCTTAGATCAGGATTATTAATTTCTTGTGACAAATGGTAGTATGTTGAACTTGAACTGAATGCAGTTTCATTGACCTATTTATTGATGGACTGCTGTTGAACTCTTGAAGAAGATACTTAATGCGGACACACAGATAATCAAATCAGCAACAGTATCCCCACTTGCCTGCGTGTGACGTCCCATTTCCCGGGGTCAGCTAGGTCACTCCTGACACAGACACACTGCACATGGTTTTCAGTCATCTCTGGTGGAAGCACATTTCGTCTGTGCGCATGGTGGGCGGAAGGAGAAGTTCTGCCAGTTTTGTAGTTCTCACTTATCTGCATATCGTGTTAATTCATTGACATTTTATTACCACTGTATGTATTTCTACATCTGACTTGCAAAGAATCTAGTTATTACTGATTCAAATGCTTAGTTTTCTTCCACCATGGTGCAGGACTGTCCAGGTAGACTGTCTTATATGCAAGTCTCTCCTGAGGTGGAACTTTCATACCTTAGCAGTCCCTAACAAGCACTCTGCATGATCGGCAGGCTGCTAATTTATTGTAGAAATAGGTGATTCCAGGTTTCATTATGCATACACACCTAGATCTGTGCTCTTGTTGGTCATCTGTTGGTGCCTACCAATAATGAGCATGTCCAAGCTGCAGATAAAATGCATTACAGGTTCTAAGGGCGAGATTGTAGCCAAAACCCAAAGCTTCAGACAAGAGAGCTTAGAGAGATACAGAACATCCATATTTGGACTGGAACCAGTGAGCTTCTTGTGTTCAGAGTCAGAGGTGGAAAGTTCGGGTCCAGAAAATCCAGACCAAGAATTTGTTTCTACCAACCAGTTGATTATAAAGAGTCACAGTCACTGTGTTCAGTACTCAACTGGTTTGTTGAAACAAAATCTTGGCCTGGATTTGTACTTTCTGGACCTGAAATGTCCACCTCTGTTCAGAGTAATAGGTTCTTTTATTATTCATCCCACTAGACAAGGGTTACCACCAGTGTGCAAAATACCCATCAATATTTGGGTTGCACAATACTGATCTTGAAACCCCCTTAAAATTTTACTTTTGATGCTTTCAGGAGGTCTCCTGGGTTAATCGGGGGTGTCAGACCACCTAATTCATGTCAGTATACAAGGACAGGAAACTACCATTTCACCCAATTTGAACGGACCTGGATCTCACTTAAGCCCAGAGTTCTTGCTGTGTGCTGATTGGTCAGTCTCCTATAATCATGCCTGTGTCACTAATGTTAATGTGAAACAGCTGTATGAGTCTTTCAATCAAGGAAACAAACCAAAGCGCAAGAAAAATGGAACTATTTAGCCAAACATAGGAGCCCTTCAGTTTGAAATTAGTCTGTAAAACCTGAAGTAACTCAAAGTGTCCACCTTGATGAGTATCAGACCGTCATCCTACACTGAAATGAAATCTTTACTTTGTCATTAATGGACAGTTTTGCACATGACAAAAATTTTGAGTCGAGACCAGAATGTTGAGTCATGACTAGAATGTTGAGAGGCATGTCACCTTTACCAAGTCGTGACCTAGTCTCCATGCCCCATTTATACAGTGCCTGAGGCTGTGATGGCGACACATCTGTCAGGAAGGCCAACGCCACCAAATCAGTTTCAGACGTGCGCTGCAGTGGGATGCTTAGTGTAAGCGACCCTCCTGAAATGCACAGCTTTACTGCCAACCAACTTTAAAACCATCATTAAACACACGGTGCCTTTAATGAGGATCCATCACATATCAGCAATCTGCCCAGTGTCTTTGTTTCTTGGAGTAACTTTCCTGGAGTAAATGTCCTGGAACGACCTCTGGAAAGAAGGAAATGAGTTTTTTGGTCCTAGTGTGAAGCACAAGGACATCGGCATAGAAATGGTTGAACTGTCTGCTCTTTTATCTTTCTTTCAGCCAAAAACTGTTCCTACTTCAAATATTTCACTTCGGGAGAAGAGGCCGAGCTTTTTGAGGTTGAAACCCAGAAAGGCAGGTCATGTTTTATTTCACTGTACATCTTTGGGCTATGAAAGATGTATAAGTGGTTGGAACAGAAATCGAAACATCTGCTGTTGATTTGCTATTGGTGTCCATATACTCTCTTAATTCCAAATTATAGAAAACAAACAGTGGTGGTTCCTAATTGCATTTACATTCAAACTCCTGCAATTCTCTTCTACACCTCAATGCATGTGCCAATGCATTTTGATAACCTGAGCATTAAGCAGAGGTGTAAACCAGTCTGGCGGAGGGGACAGGGTTCGTTGCCCATTTGTAGCAGATATACCGTTAGGGGCATGCCAGTGGCACTTCCTGTGTCTTCTACTTCAGTAGCTCTGTCATGATCCTGGTAGAACCCATCAAGTGCTGGAGGTGCCGCCCCGACACTGTGAAGCCGTAGGCATGTGCTGTAAGTCTCGCGTGCAGGCATGCAGCCACATAGTAAAATTACAGGTTTGAACTCCGGGGGGGGGGGGGGGGGGGGGGGGGGGGGGGGGGGGGGGGGGGGGGGGGGGGGGGGGGGGGGGGGGGGGGGG
>JABFEB020000044.1:3172779-3194370 GCA_019775895.2 Stomatorhinus ivindoensis
GGAACAACATCAGGAACAACATCAGGAACAACATCAGGAACAACATCAGGAACAACATCAGGAAAGGTAGGGAAGAAGACAGGACGCTACAATAACTAACATGGGGTGACTACAACTAGCAATCACACAGCAAAACATGGAAAACAGCCACAATGAACCACTGTAGAACAGAACAAGAGCAGGCATTTAAGTATACTACTAACAAGACATGATGCAGGACAGGTGAGAACCAGAACCAAATCAACCAATCACTAAGGACTCAGGGCAACAAGGAACAGGTGGGTTATATTAAAATTAACAGACACTAGCAACTGGGAGACATTAACAAACACTGAGGGTAATTTACACAAGGAGAGACTAGGAACATAAGTAAAACGGAACATTAAGAAGATCATGGGCTGGGTAACCGTTAACAAGGGCACAAAAGCAAAGACATTAAAAATACCAGACCCCAGGGGATAAAATAAAGCCAAAATATTAAACAGAAGGTGAGACTGGCCTCAAACTCATGATGGAAAGATGTCTGCCTCTGTGCTGCATATTTACCCCTTAGAGTAGAGTTCATCAAATCTGGGCCTCGATTCCAAATCCGGGCCTTGTTTTCAGTTCTCCCATGTAGTTAGTTTAATAATTACTGATTGTGATTAGTCAGAAGCTTCACACCTAGCTCACAGGTAAAGGAAGGCTGGAAAACCAACAGTGCTTGGACCTCGAGGACTGTGATTTGAATAATAGGGTCACAGGAGTCATGCAGCAGCCCAGGGAGCAGAGAAGCACACATGGGCAACACCAAAGGGCACGGCCAGCGACACCTGCTGGCCAAACAGACAAAAGGTACATTGGACAGGGCCAGAGGGGCACCTACGCTGACAGGTGCCTCGAATCTACCTAGGCAGTCCCGGAGCCAGTGCTGGACTTTTTCCCCATCCGGAACCAAGGTTAGGGTTATAGGCAGGGTTATAGTTAAATGTGAGAAATATTTTCCTTCTGCACATATTGCCACCTTGTGTCAAATAGAGTGAAAGTTACATATTTTATTTTCTATTAAAAAGAATTCCCCCTAAGCTTAATTGATCATTTCAACTTTAAAATAGCGTCAGCTACATTGTGGCAAAATGTACAGGCTTTTTAAAAGAAATGATATCCGCTCAAATTTTAACACATTACTTTGCTCATTGTTATACCACGATCCTTATATCCTTATATTTCCTGCAATTTTAAAATAATTTTGTTATTTTATGTAGTTTCACTAACACATAATGTTTCAGATTAGGGTAGGACCTTTATTTACGTAAAATTTATTACAAACAAATTATTAAGAACAATAGATATGTTATTTCAAAGGTCAACATTCTTTAAATTATAAAAGGGTTAGGTGACCCAAGCAGTCAACATAAAAATATATACTTTGGTTTGATATTAGCAACAGATTGGTATTATTATTTACACAACTCTAAAACCAACAATTTCGACAAAAAAAACAGTTATATCGTAGTCGGCAGGATTCGAACCTGCGCGGGGAGACCCCAATGGATTTCTAGTCCATCGCCTTAACCACTCGGCCACGACTACAACGAGAAAGACAAGTATCCTGAAGACTACACAGATTTTCCCTAATGACTGTTTATTAAATACATTATTTTATTTTAAAAATTGTTTCAATCTATTACAATGGTCAAAAGTAATATGGTACATAGCTTGTATTTCAAAACTCCGTGGCTTTAACGCAGCATACAGGAAATGTCCGGTTGAATAGCTTTTCTTATACATTTAGGAAATGCAGGCTTGTAATAAACTTGCTCAGTGCCCATGCGACGCTTTATGAAATACGCGTTTACATACCGAACGCACAGCCAAATCATCAACTTAGACAACGTGAACATTTTCTCGTATGCAGCCGCCTCTCAGCGCTGAGAGCGGCAGTCACGTGACTCTGGCGAAGGGCCTTCTGTCTGTTTCAGTAACCGGAGAGAGGAGGAAACATGGCGGCCATGGGCGATCCGGAGCGGGACGTTGCCTATTCACTTTGAGCTTTCTCATACTAAGTGAGTCCGGGGCTTGAGGGAACTATTGCTTCCACATCTGCAAAGGTTCAGCTTTCAATGGGTGCCGTTTTCCCGGGGTTTGCGTGAACCAGTTGCGCATAACATTTGAAACGGAAAATAATAGATTTCTTTATATATAATGAGGGGAAGAAGAGGCAGGCCGCCTAAACAGGCGCTGACGCATGAACCCTCCTCCGGGCCAGTCCGTGGTCTGAGACCCAGACGGGGGTTAAGGGCAAAGGGGAGAGGTATTGATGATGGCGATTTTGTGACTCCCAGGAGAGGAAATTACCATTCATCGCGTGGCAGGAGGAAAGTGGGATCAACCTCGGCATCACGGGGTAGAGGTAGGGGTAGGGGAAGGGGAAGGGGAAGAGGTCGGGGTGCCAGGAGAGGTGGAGGCAGGGGGGCACGGACTTTTAGCAAGGTGGTCTACGATGACCACGAAAGTGATGAAGAGGAGGATGCGGGGAGTCTGAGGTCGGAGGAGGACGACTTTATCGGAGAGGCGACGACGGACGATGAGCTGGAGGCCCTGGACGAGGAGTCTGATTATCTGGAGGACCTACAGGACGATAATGATTATGATGACGATGCGAGCTACTGCACGGACAGCAGCTTTCGGAGCCACAGCACGTACGGCAGCACACCGGGTAAGTTACGCTACGGCGGTGACAGCGATCGGAGACGCGGGCCGTCGAAAGCGGCGAGGGGATGTCGGAGCACCGTGCACCGCGCATGGAGCTGAAGCTTTGCAGGAAGCAGCTTTGTCCAAAATGGAGAATGCGCTGTGGAGGCAGCAGGCCCCGGCTTGGAGATGGATTGGGCACCGCGGTGCACCGCCCGGCTCTTTACCCTCGCATGAATCGCTTTCACATTTTAATGATCTTAAGCCCCCATCATATATTTGGGTGGGCTTGCATCTGCTCGTAACATTTTCCAGAAAATGGAAATGTGCCGACCGGGTGAACTTTGCGTTTGCCTAAAGCTAGCAGACTAGCTCGCTTTTTGTTGATCAGCCGGCAGTCCTGGAAATAATATTTATTATGTTCCAGTAGTTAAAATCCTTTGCATTGAATTGCAGAAACGCTATTAGAGACGGATCGCGAAGCGTGCACGGGATGGTATGTGTGTGGTTTTAAGGAACGAGAAGATGAACAAAGCACGGCAGAAGTTGGCTAACTTTGCTGTCAAGTTCTCGGTGTATCTGAGGATACGGTGCTACGCTGTCAAATTTTTATATTTTTATTTTGTAATTTGCCGCGTACATTTATTTTAGGTGAATGAAAGCGAGACGTGGGCTGCGTTTTGGGAGCTGCCGTAGTAGCCTGCTTCATTGGGGGTATAAATGACAGGGGGACCTGCGGTCCGGTGTTTTAAAAGAGCCGCCGCCGCAATTCACCTGTTGCCAAGTCGGGGTTTAACCGGCACGTAAGTCTTGGGCACCCCGTGATACGTTTATTAAGGAATTCAAACATGTACAATTAAAATATATATTTATATAATTTCCCAAGAGGAATTATGATTTGTATCATGCAAATGACGGTTTTAGATGTCACGCAATATTTTAGATATTGGAGGAACCTGGTCGTCTGAAGGTTATTGTTGTTCCGAAAGGAGTCGTTTTATTTTGCTTGTAATTTAGATGTCGTATTTCAGCTTAACGTGTTCATATTGAACTCAAGAAAATCGGTCACGTTCAGAAGGAGGCTCATTTAGCGTGACGTCTATATAATAATAACAATAATAATAATAATTATTATTATTATTATTTTGTTAGTGGTACAGACTAATACTTGTACTGCTGGATATTTGAGGCTCATACAGGGCACCTGTGGGACATGAACTGAGATTTAAAATTTGTTCTTTTTCTTCATTATCCTCATTTTGCTTTTCACTTGCCTTCAGTGAACTCTCTCGTCTTGGCGAGGTGATTCCTCTGCCAGAGGCAGTAACGCTGCGTGTTCTCATTGTTAACGCAGTTTTGTCCCGCTCTCATGCTCACTTTGGTTCTCTCCTCTTGCAGGGCGCAGGAGGGCCCGGGTCCTCCGTCCCCACCCCCCCGTCTTTGAGGAGAAGGTGGAGGTTCCCTCGCTGGAGCTGCCCAGGTGCTCCGAGGACCTGCTGGTCCCTGCTGAGCACCTGATGACGGTGGCGGCCATCTACGAAGTGCTGCGCAACTTCGGCACCGTGCTGCGACTGACGCCGTTTCGCTTTGAGGACTTCTGTGCGGCGTTGGCAGGCCCAGAACAATGCACTCTACTGGCTGAGACGCACGTCGCCCTACTGCGGGCCATCCTGCGTGAGGAGGATGGCTCCGGTACCACCTTCGGCCCGACGGACCTGAAGGACAGCGTCAACTCTACACTCTATTTCATCGACGGCATGACGTGGCCAGAGGTGGTGCGCGCCTACTGCGAGAGTGATGCTGAGTACAGCCACGTACTGCCCTACCAGGAGGCCGAGGACTTCCCCTACGGGCCCCTGGAGAGCAAGCTTCAGGTGCTGCAGTTCTTGGCCGACCAGTTCCTAACCACCAACGTGGCTCGCGAGGAGCTGATGTCGGAGGGCACCGTGCAGTACGACGACCACTGCCGGTCCTGCCACCGGCTCGGCGACCTGCTCTGCTGCGAGACCTGCTCGGCCGTCTACCACCTGGAGTGCGTGCAGCCGCCGCTGGAGGCCGTGCCGGCCGGGGAGTGGCAGTGCGAGGTGTGCAGGGCTCACCAGGTGCCCGGCGTGTCTGATTGCGTGGCCAGCAGCCAGCAGATCCGGCCTTACGTGCGCCAGGAGCCCATCGGCTTCGACCGCAATGGCCGCAAGTATTGGTTCCTCCACAGAAGGATTTTTGTGTAAGTAGGGACCGAGACTCGCCTCACGTCTGCTTCGCCCTCCCAATTTCAGTGACTCTTCTCTGAAGTCTGTTGCAGCTTCACTTTATTTTCTGGCTCACAGCATGATACATTGATAGTTTTGCTTCTTTCTTGCTGGCCTCACTGAATTGAGGACAGTGATTCTTTGTTAAAGAAGCCTGTGTGTTTGAGCATGTGTGTGTGTTCAGAGCAACGTCTGCTCAGCTCTTTTAAATCATTTGCAGTAGTTCAGATTGAAGTGAGGGTTAGGCGTGATAGTAAATCTCATTTGTTCTCTTGGCTCCGACTCTGAACTGAATGGTAGAGAAACTGAGCGTGCAATTCATTGCCATCTGCCCCATTATCTCTCAGCTGCTGGTGACTAAGATTTTTTAAATTGTTAAACAAAAAAAAATTAACTGGCATACTTTTTTACTCATGAATGTTTTTGTCTGTTACTTACATGTTTAGCTTGCATGATTGACTGTTTAAAATTTTGTGAATGTATACATTATCGATTTCAGCAGTCACGTGACTCATTCATTCATTCATTCATTCATTCATAATTTTATGTTTATAGTTTGCACGTAGCATAGCATATTGAAACAGCGCCATTTGCGTGTTAGTGGAAGGAAACAGAACTACACCGGGCGCTTCGCAAATATTTCTGTAAATGCTTAGTTATGAATGAAGATTCAAACATGAATATAACGCGCTGACATCAAAATTGCATTTCAGTGCCCTCAGGATCAACGAACCTGTGGCCTGTGATTTATTTGAGATTATACATATTTAAATTCTTCAAGCTAGACATAAACATTTAATTTATGTGTATTTGGGAGATTGACATGTTGGTTCATTATGAATAGTCTGTCTATATATGGTTTGTTTTTAAGGTGTGTGATCACACTCCATTATTGGTGTTAATTGTGTGGGTGCAGCGAGGGCTGGAAGCCTTTAAGGTTAGGGTTTTGTTTACTGGGCTTGCTAACTGCTGGGGAAACCATGGAATGGAAATAAAATAGCAAGGCTAGATTCTGGCAGGTTTAAAGGGATTGAACTACTTCCTGGAAGGAGGTTCAGGTAGTACATTTGCTCAGAGCCGTAAAAATACCCTAACCCCCCTCCCCCCCCCCTGCAGGGAGGAGGAAGGTGACCAGAAGAAGAGGACCTGGTACTACAGCACTAAGCTTCAGCTCTCTGAGCTGGTGGCGTGTCTGGACAAAGATCATTGGGAGAAGGAGCTGTGGCACGCCCTGGAGGAGCTGTGGGAGGAGGTGCACGCCCACATGGAGATCACAGAGGAGCTCACGGAAAAAGCCCGGGGAAGCACCCCCTCTTACCTGGCTGCTGCTAATGGTACGAGGCCTGGCAGTGGGACAGGGGCAGATTCTCAGTAAATCGTGGCAGTAGGTAGCAGGGCTGGTGCGGATTCCTGCGAGGCTTTGCTGTTGTACCCTTGAGTGAGGTGCCAAGTCTGAAAATCTCCAGGAAAACATCCAGGTGTCCTTTTGATTGGAAACATGAGCCAGTTAACAAAAGGCAGCCAAATTCATCACCAAATTCCTTAATTAGCCAGAAAACTGCAGCCGTGACAGTGAGTTAAATGCTGTTTTGTCAGGGCTGTGTCTGAGTGCTGGTTCAGAGCAGGCCTCAAGCCTTGAGTCGACTGTGTCTCCTTCCAGAGGAGGTACTGGAGCGGTTGAAAACCATGCAGGGGGCGGAGGTGGACAAGTTGAAAGGGCTGGAGTCGAGACCTGTCAGCCAACCAGAGGCAGGAAAAGGCAGTGAGGAGCCAATCAATGATCACTCCTCATCTGAGCGGGACGAGCCAAAGATCGCCAAGGACCAATCAACCAAGGAGGAGATGGAAGATATGGGTTGGGAGGAATATTTTGATTTGCTTAGCTTCCTATGTGAAGGTGTCCATTCTGTCGAATGACGGCATGCAGTCGAAATAGTTCTTTTGGCCTTATCTCTCAGTACAAAGGCTTGTTTCAAAATGCCATAATGCTCTCCTGTCCTGAAGTATCTGTCCATGTTCATTTTGGACAGATGCGCTCACGTGTGGAGAAGAGAGCAGTAGAAGCTCGGATGGATCAAAACCTTGTGCATCTACTGCAGCTGCTGGAGATGGTGCTGAAGGGGCGGTGAACCGCACAGGCAGCAAGCAGGAGTCTGCAGGTACAAAGGAACTCGGTGTGTAGAGAGTCAGGGAAATCCCCCTACCTCTGTAATGACATCTGTCTACAAGAGCTTCATTCCCAGGGGAACATTCATCTCCGTGGGAACTAATGCTGCATGATATCGCATCATGATTATATGCAGCATGTGCAATAATCACCAGGGCTTTAGATGAGGGACGTAAACATTCTTCCGGATACTGGCTTTTTGGTGCTATATGGACATTTTCTTAGCCCACAATTTGGTAATCAGTTTAGTAGTACGTCTAAAATATTAATGAGATGCATATTGTGATGCCCATAAGTTATTAATTTGAATAAATTCGACATATCCTTATCTTTATTAAATTTGGTTAGTCGGTAGTGCTACTGTTTTGGTAAATCATGGAAGCGATAAGCGCTGAAGTGGCGGTGAAGACGGGGACGGCTCAGTAGCCACAGCATCTTTTGAAGAGTCCTGGTTATTATTGTGCATGTGCCATATAATTGAGATTACATCACAATATGATGATATGCAGCCCTAGTCGGAACGGTGGAATTGTAGAATTTTGGTGATAATGTTCTTTGAGGCTGCGTTGGTCGATTGGGCCGTGATCAAAAAGGTTTATAAAAGGGGGGAAAACGTTAGATTAGAGTTTGTCGTTCATGGGCGATTGTGATGAGAAGCGTTGTGAGTTTCATGAAAGATCAACGTGTTGCTCATATCTCATCAATAAGGAAGCCTGCTGAATGTCAGCAGAGTTTTGGATGGGTGCAGAGGAAGCTCTTTGTAACTCAGATGCAATCACCCTTCATAGAGGGACAAAAGATAACGCCAGAAATCTGACAAAAAGTGTCCACATTACCCAATCAAGCATGAGACATCTCTAGAATACAAGTTCACACAGATTAAACCATTTGTTGATGCAACGATCGGTACAGAATACAGTGAAATGTTGGCTTTTTTTTACAGAGATATACAGGCAAATGCATGTTTCAGGGGTGTTTTTCCTACAGATGTGACAGCCTTGTACTACTTATGCACACATTTTGTGTGTGATAAGTTATGGAAAAGGTTGTAACTGTTTTGTACAAAAAACCTAGATCCCAAGTCTGTTATTGAAGTGGAGGTGGTAACCCCCACCATTGTGTTTCCCTCCCCTGCATCTCCAGAGAAAGCCCTGAAGTCGAATCCTTCCAGTGAGAAGACCACCATCTCCTCATGCACACCCCAGGGTCCCCAGACCGCAGATGGGAATACCAGTGACAGCCAGTCCTCAGCGGCCAGTGTCAGTGGACAGAACAGTGAGGAGAAACTGGCCCACTACACTGCCTTTGGCCAGGATGATATGGGTATGCAGACTTGCCCTGTGGAGCCTAGTGTGGTGTTTCTAACCTCCTTTAGCGCAGACATATGCACAGATCGTGAAAAACCTTAAAAGGTGACCTGACGTATCACCTGAATTGTTCTCCAGGGGAACATGAACTTCCCCATCTTATCTTGTTTAATTAAACAGAAATGAGGTTCCAGGTAACAAAGCAGATAAGACCGTAGATTGGGGCTGGTGTTACAGTAAACTATGCTTTCTACTAACAGATGGACTCACCCAAGGAAATATTTCTCTTTTATTTTTGTCCTTGATCTGTCCGAGGTTATGATAAGAAATGTGTTTGATGTTTGCTCAAGTAAATAGGAATTCTTTGGTTTCCACATGTCACGTCTTGCTTAGATACTGGTGAGAGCAAAGCTGTTGGTCGCGGTACAGGGTTACCTGTTATTTTGGGGCTGAGGGCATTGTTCTAGGGCCCAGTAGTAACATCACCATTCTGCTGACTGCTGGATTTGAACCAATAACCTTCTGGTCAGAAATCTTAACCCACGGAACCAAATGCTTGAGAGTTGTTCTTTCTTTGTGACAGATGAGAGCCAGGATGACGCATACGGGTTGGCTGAAGGGGTGGGTGTGGACCTGGTCTCGCAGACTCCCACACCGGCATCCACGCGCATGGTGACACGTCTTCGGAACCCTGACAGCAAGCTGAGCCAGCAGAGAAGCCAACAGGGCTCAGCATCTCAGGATAGCGGCGGGGCTTCCGGAGAGGTGGGCCTTTTATTTTTAAAAGGCAGCTTTTATTTTTAATGTGTTGCGTCTGCATTCATTTATAAAAATGAAATCTGCTGTCTCTGTTTGCCACATTTACATTAGCTACCATTAAATGTGTTGTCTGTTCAGCTTATTATAGGTTACGAATTCAATACCTGTTCAAACTTTCTGCCAAGAATATTGGCTGGTAATATGGTATACCACGTAGGATTGGCTGGTATTGTGGTAATATGCTATACTACGTAGGATTGGCTGTTAATATGGTATACCACGTAGGATTGGCTGGTATTGTGGTCATATGGTATACCACGTGGGATTGGCTGGTATTGTGGTCATATGGTATACCACGTGGGATTGGCTGGTATTGTGGTCATATGGTATACCACATAGGATTGGCTGGTATTGTGGTCATATGGTATACTTTTCAGGACTGGCTGGTAATATGGAATACCATGTAGGATTGGCTGGTATTGTGGTAATATGGTATACCATGGTATTTGGGGTGTACTGTGGATTTTTGGGTATACTCCAGAATTTTTGCTCAGTGAAATATATCATAGGGATACCAAAATACCAGAAAATGCTGCCAAAATGCCATATATCGCAGTATGATATCAGGAGGGACTGACGGTATGAGAAATTAGATACTTTCCTAGCATGATATATCTATGTACATCTTTGTCTGTTGAAGAAAAGCCAGCAGAGTTTGCATTTCTCCAGGTGTCGATTTTTGGTTCCCTGGGGGATCCTGCCAGCACCAATGGTTCCAGGAAGGACTCTGGACTGAAGGAAAGCGCTGGTTTCAGGTTGGGGCAGGAGGGCAAGTACCGGGTCTATCAGAACCAATACAGTAGTAACACACTGGCCCTAAACAAGCACCAGCACCGTGAGGACCATGACAAGCGGCGGCACTTGACCCACAAGTTCTGCATGAGTCAAGCGGGCGAGTTCAAGTGGAACGGCTCAGTGCATGGCTCCAAGGTTCTCACCATCTCCACGCTGAGGCTGACCATCATCCAACTGGAGAACAACATTCCTGCCCCCTTCATGCACCCCAACTGGGCCTCTCACAGGTATACCAGGGAACCTTATGATCGCAGCCAGCATCCTGCCTAAAGACAGTTCATTGACTAATCAGGTATCGGCCTATCCAGTCAAACCTTCATTCCGATTGGCTGGCAGGTCAAACTGGATTAAGGCGGTGCAGATGTGTAGCAGAGCTCGGGAGTTCGCTCTGGCCCTGTCCATCCTGGAGTGCGCCATCAAGCCAGTGGTCATGCTGCCTGTGTGGAAGGATGCTCTGGGACACACCAGGCAAGAAACCTGTGTTCATCTGGGTGATTAGCTTATGCAACGCTGATGAGTCTCTGCACCAGGTTTCTCTCCATTCACTAAATCAGTGTTTCCTAATCTGGTCCTCAAGCACTCAGAGAGTCCATGTTTTTGTTCTCTCCCAGCTCTCTACCAGGAGGGAGCAAAAATGAAGGCTGTCTGACAGGGAAATGAGAAGGAGTAAAATCATGGACCGTCTGTGGGTCTCTGAGGACCGGGTTGGGGAATACTGCACTAAATAATGCATTCTTCTCTGTTTTAAGGGAATACATTCCTAGACTTTATCTCCTAACATGGCTTTTGCAGCAAGTACCCTGTGTTGAATACCTCTTGAGTACCACTGTGAATGAATGTGTCATTTTGGCCGTTTCTTGCTACAGGTTACACAGGATGACCTCCATTGAGCGAGAAGAGAAGGAGAAGATGAAGAAGAGAGAGAGAAAGCTAGAAGAGGAAGAGACAATGCAGCAAGCCACCTGGGTGAAATATACCTTTCCCATTAAACACCAGGTATGTAGTGCTTTCACCCATCCGTGAAGTCTGATTTCTACTGAGATGCCTTGTAATATGTTTAATTGTTACCCATTATTTTGCATGCTGTTATTCTCCAAATGTCCATCTCCTGACCACTTATATAGTCCCTGGGTCCTATCCCTGACAGCACAGGGCATCCAGCAGAGGCACAACATCAATACCGCATCTTAGCTTTACTGAGATTGCAGTTATTGCATATAAATAATCCTCCTGTCTGCCCATATGGGAAGGTTTGGAAGCAGAAGGGAGAGGAGTACCGGGTGACAGGGTATGGAGGCTGGAGCTGGGTCAGTAAGACCCATGTACCTCGCTTCGTTCCCCGGCTGCCAGGCAACACCAACGTCAACTATCGCAAAGCTCTGGAGGGTCAGTCTCATCCTGCTGCTTTTCCACACTAGCAGTTCCTTGTTGAACATGAATATAGTAGCATTTCTTTCTGAATTGTGCATTTTAATGTCTGGGGTTTGTTGGCCTCTCTCTGGTTATTTCAGCTGCCAAGATCAAGCAGAGCGCAGAGTCTGACCCAGACACTGCATCCAGCCCCGAGGTGAGCATGGAGCAGAGGGCTAGCCCCATCAAAGACTCTGCGGCAGGTGAATTGGAAAGGGAAGAGGACCGGAAATCTTCAGGGGGATCTCTTGAGAACCCCATGTCTGGCAAGAAGGAAGAGGGTGGAGAGGGTGCAGCTGGGCTGTCAAGAGATGAGCCCCAAGACGAGATAGATGTCAAGGCTGAGGGGCAGGCTGGGGAGACCACTGAGGCAGGAGCAGAGGGGCCGGAAGCTGAAGGAACGGAGACTAGCATCTCCAACTGCAAATGCATTGAAGAAAACGGTACTTGCATATGGTGATCACATGTTTTGGTCATCTTGACATAAGTTTTGATACCAACGATTCTCTCTTTCGCTCTCTCTCTCCAGGAAAAAGTGAGACCTCTAGCACGTCTCCATTGGATGCAAAGAAGGAGGAAGACAAAGGAGACGTGGTGGAGAAGTTCTTCTGTTCCGATGTGGTGAATGTGAGTGAGGGCTTTCAGCTACGCACCGCCTACAAGAGGAAGGTGAAAGCCTCCAGACTCGATGGCCTGCTGGAGCGACGTGTCCACCAGTTCACCCTAGAGGAGAAGCAGCGCTATGAGCGACTCAGGGGCCAAACAGTTGCGCAAGTGGAGTCGGGAGCAGGGGGCCCGGACCAGCACGGTTTGGTAGCGGGTGACGGACAGGTTGGAGTCGCCTCAATGAAGGCAGGGAGCCTGGTTGTTCCCTCAGCTGTGAACTCAGGAACTGCATCTGCAGCTGGTACCGAAAAACAAGCGAGTCAGGAGGAAGAGGAAAAACAGGCCAAGGAGTCCTCTGGTCCTGGATCACCAGTGAAGGAAGTTAATTGCCAATCTAAGCAGGAAGGTAGTACATCCCAAAACTCACAAGTGACTGGCAGTCCGAGTTCAGCTTGTAATGATCAAAATGTATCCGAGGATCGTTGTGTGTCGATCGACGTGAGAAATGGTGGGAGTGCGGCCTTGCCGTCGACACCATCTCCGGAACTTAATGTAGGGTCCTGGAAAGGGACGGAGACTTTACCCGGGCTGAACTCTGAGAGCAAATCAGAACTGACAGTGGGGACCCTGGAGTTCTCCAAGTACCAGAAATCTGCGGGAACAGAAAAGGTACATTGTCCTGAAGACAGGAAATCGGGGCCAGTATTCACTGGGCAGAATGGCGAAGAAAATGGATGTTTACAGGATGAAATTATGGACATTGACAAGAGCAGAGATGATGAATCGGCTGTAAAATTTCAGCAGCCCCTTCAGGTAAATGGGGATGATTCCCTTCAGAATAAGGCTCTGTTGGACTGTACATTACCTCTAGAAGCTTCCTCAAAGCTAGACTTTGACAAAGACATTGAGGAAAAGGGAGCTAACCAGAATTCAGGAAATGAGATAAAAGTTCTTCCAGCTCAGGATGCTGTTAAACTACTAATGAACGGGGACCTGCTCTCACACCAGTCATCTTCTCACTCCATTGTCGATAAAAAGAGTAACACAACACTGTCTAATACGGAGTATTCACCTGCTCTAAAGGTGCCCTGTCTGGAGAACAATGTCAAAGAGCTGGCCTCTTCCTCTGACGCCTTGCTGAATTCCGATGTCTCCTCAGTAATTAGCAGGGCGTCTGAAGAGTGTGATGACACCAAGAAAGATTGTGTGGGGGAGGGGGACAAATCGGTGGCACTGAAGCTGGCCTCGTCAACAGTGCCACCTGCAGGACAGTCCAGCCTCAGCAGCAGTGTGTCTCTAAGCAATCACAGCAGTGAGCCCACATCAGGAACCAATAACGACGAGGCACCAAAGACAACCATCACACAAGTTACCACAACTACGACAACCATCACTACCACCATCTCCAAGGCAGTCGCGGTTTCCAAGGATTCTGGTGGCACGCCCGCTGCGGTGTCCATATCAGAAAATAAGGCTGTTTCTATGCTCAGTACCACCAGCACCACTGTCACCACCACGGTGACTGGGGGAGGTGCGACCACCATGACCGTGAGCCGGGAGTACTCCACTAGGGACCGGGTCCGACTCCTCAGGTTCTTGCGCTCTAAGAAGGCCCGCTCAGGCACGGCCTTGCCCTCCTACCGCAAGTTTGTCACTAAAAGCAGCAAGAAGAGCATCTTTGTCCTACCCAACGACGAACTCAGGAAGCTGGCCAGGCAAGGGGGCATCCGGGAGGTGCCCATCTTCAACTACAATGCCAAGCCTGCCTTGGACATTTGGCCCTACCCCTCCCCACGACCCACGTTTAGCATCACCTGGAGGTTGGCATGTTCTTTGTGTTGATTTTTCAGATTTTTTTTTTTGTTTGTGTTTTATTGGCTTTGGCCTTTAGCCTTTACTTCTTCAAGGTTTCCAACTTTAAATGACTGAGAGACTTCAGTCCACTATGGCTAGGAAAGAAGTTCTCAAAGTCAACAAGGTTGTATCTCTATAGGTGCCTTTCAGATCTGCTGACTATCTCTGAATTTTTTTTTCTCTCAAAATGATGTTGTATACTATCCAAGTCGATCAGTGTTCTGACTTTAAATATTTCAACATACGATTATTTGAAAGTGAAAGACTACTCTTTCATGGTTTCTAACCATCAGTTCCCATGAATCACTGACTCTATAAAACATTGATTGTAGGGAAGATAAAGGATAAATTCTTCTTTGTAGATGTATGAGCTGCAGAGTACTGACTGATCCATAGACAACAAGTATTACGACTTGCATTCTAGTCCTGCTACAGTGACCTCAGTAGAGTTATGGTTGCTTCTGGTAGAGCTGTGCACTTCATGAGTTTCATATTAGATCCACACTGTAGTTCACCCGACCGCTAACTGACACGTGTTCCCGGTGCCCCACGCAGGTACCGGCTCCAGACGGTCCGCTCTCTGGCAGGGGTAAGCCTGATGCTCCGGCTGCTCTGGGCCTGCTTGAGGTGGGACGACATGGCCGTGAGGGCCCCTATGCACGCCGTGGCTCGCTCGGGTGGGTGATCCCATTTCTCCTGTGCTTCACGACTCTGTGGTTTCTCGGAGCCGGGCCGCCAAAAACCTCTGCTCACATGCAGACTGTCCCCCGCTCCTTACCACAGAAACATCGGAGACCGAGATCACCACCACAGAGGTTATCAAACGCCGAGATATGGGGCCTTATGGGATACGGTCAGAGTACCTTGTCCGGAAGGTCATCCGCCCCATAGGCATAGCTGCGTCTCCTAAGGGTGGGTTTTTCTTCTGGATTTACATGATTCTTTGTTCATTAAGCTCCTTTAGCGTTTGATCCACATGTCCCAGTCGGTCAGATTTTATAACATTGTTCGAGTTGCTGAAACGGAAATATGAAGAAAGCCCATCATTTGCAAAGGATCCTCTCAGTGTATTTGACATGTTTCCTCCTCTGCCTTTGCAACAACAAAGAAGCTCACACTCCTCAGAGGAAGGGCCTCCGGTCTAGTGCTCTGAGGCCCAAGAAGCTGGATTCACCAAGGCAGATGGGCCCGTTGGTGCTTGAGAAATGGGTATCAGAGGAAGAACTGGAGCTGTGGGAGATCAGAGCCTTTGCTGAAAGGTAGGGGGGTTTAAATTGGAGTGCAGTCGAAACCCAAAGCCTTATACACTGAACTTCAGGAAGGCAGGTTCTCTTTGGGGGTTCTATCCCAATATCGTTCCACTAGTTTGGTTCTCATCTCGATTCATTGTGTCCCGAGGCATTCTCTGATAGCCGTCATGTCCTTCCATGGCAGGGTGGACAGGGAGAAGGCTTCTGCGGCGGACCAGGCAAAGGTTAGTGTGCAGAAGAAGGCTGAGGAGTACAAGGCCAACTTGGAGGCTCAGCTTAAGCAGCAGAGATTGGCTGCTCAGCAGGTGGGAAGGCCAGACACACGCTGTGCGCCTCATTGCGACCTTGCAGCTTAGCGTAGCCTCCTGGATCAGGCTGCATAGTATAGCTGACCTAAGCTAGCAATGAAGCAACATTGTCTGAAGGCTCCCTAATGATCTTGTGGTGCTTGGCAGTATAGCTGGCTCTGCTTGGTAGGAAATAATGGTTAAGCAGACCTGATAGATGAAGGCTGCTTGTACCGGCAACCTGATGAACTCTGGCACTGAGGCCTAACCCACAAAGCCACATGTCACCCCTACAGACTTCTTTACCTGAAGTCCTATATTCACTTGTGTGGATTATTTTTTGAGGCGATGCCGTGCATTAGTGCCATGCATTCTCAGTATCCAGACGTTTGAACCCCTGTGTTCCAGAAACGGCTGGAACTGCAGAAACCTGCTTCCGGTAGTGCCACGCCAGTCTCCACCCCACAGAAGGTGCTGGTGGGCTCCTTGACGGGTGCCGTCACCCCCGGCTCCAAGCTGGTCCTGACCTCAAAGGTGGGCTCCCCCGCCGTCACCTTCCAGCAGGGCAAGAACTTCCAGCAGACATTCGCTTCCTGGGTCAAGCAAGGTCAAAGCAGCCCAGGTGAGTGTGTGTGTTCTTGGACTGCAGAAATCGTATACACAAGGTAATGGGACTAGTTGACTTCTTCTGGTTACGCTTAGTAATCAGAAGGCGTACATAACTATAACGATGGACACAACAGTTATTTTTATTTGGACAAATGCAGTGACCCCAGAGTTTCCACCTCTTCTACAGTCAGTGTCACTGCCATCTCCACTGCATCCACGAACTCGACCATCTCAGGACAGACCTTGCAGGTGTCAGGCACATCGGTATCAGTGGCTGGAAAAGTTCTCTCCCTACCGGCCAACAGCAAGATCGTGACTGTCAATGTACCCAGTGCACAAGGAGGTAAGGTCCTCAGGGGTGTGACCTTTAACTGTTCCACATACAGATTCTACAATAGAGATGGGAAATAATGCGTGTTTCTCCCTACCAAGAACACAAAGATCATACTTGTGGTCTTTGTAAGACCAGTCTTGCAAACCTGCCTCCCAAACATGAGCTTTGGGTGTGGTGAACCGTGGGGTTGATCTCGTTTGGTGAGGATGCAACTGATATTTCCTTGATTTTTGGGCCGGGGCAAGAATGATATCTGGGGATTTTTACCATCCTCTGTACTTCTGTTCTTGAGTGTTAGAACTGGAAGATCAAACAGACAAGAACACAAATACGGTCAGGTATTCATGTTGAGAAACATGCTTTGTTTCCATGGAACTAAAGTGGGATGAACTAGTAAATAAATCCAGACTGATGTAAGTTTGTGTTGGGGATTCAGTGTAGTACTCCCTTTAACAAACAGTATCCCTGTGGGATTGGTATAGTAATGTTATCTAAGTGAAAGTAACGTGACTGGTTGCCATGGTCACCAGGCATGGTACAACAGAAGGTCCTGGGCATCATCCCATCCAGCACCACCGGTGGCACGCAAGGCTTTACCTCCATCCAGCCGCGAAGCACGACCGTGGGCCTCCGGACCGGGGCAGCGCCTGCACAGCAGGTTTGAGGCCCCCCACCATCCCAGGCACTCTGAGCAAAGGCCCCTTAACTATGAGAGGCCTTCTCATGAAGTAATACGATGATGAACTGTTTCAGTACCGCAGCTGGGCTTTTGAGTCTGTGTCAACTGGAGTGTTTGTCTGTGTGCCTTGACTCCTCCTCCAGGTGGTCCCGGGTGGTGCTCAGATCCGGCCCGGCATGGCAGTGATCCGAAGCCCCCTGCAGCAGAGTACCGGTCTGAATAAGACTATCATCTCCACCCCCCTGGTGGTCCAGCCTGGTCTCCTTCCCACTGGTAAGTCCAGTATCAGTGTGGCTGGGATCTCAGAGTGTATAAAGGTTGCGCTTGTGATTCGGCTGGTCACGTTATTGACGCATCACTGCACACCAGGCCAGCTTGTCCGGGGTGCTCCAAGCTGCCCAGCCACCTCTGCGCCTGGCACACCCCCTCGGCCCCCCGCCATGACATCTGCAGCCTCCACGTCCCCAGGCTCTGCTCCCCGGCCCCAGCAGGGGCAAGTGAGGCTCACCCTGGCCCAGCTCACCCAGCTCACCCAAGGAGCACAGGTTCGCTTCCTGCTGATGTCGCTCTTCCGCCCCATGAGGTACTGTACTTTTAGTACGTTATTTTCTGTACTTTTCCATTTGCTTCTGGACGAGTACTAGTTCGAAAGTTCACCAGTACCTTCCAGTTTCAGTACCAGCTGGGGTACTTTGGGTGGGACTTGAAAAGACTTTGTTTCAGTTGATTATGCAAGTAGCCTTCATCTGAAAAGCAATAAAACCGCAGTTTGGGAAAAAAGTTATGATTATCGATGTAAGTATTGCTCGTACCTGACATCGCACATCATCCAGGCCTATTATATCCCACAGCCATTTTTCAAAATCAATACAAAATACCTCATTTTGTGTTGTGATGTGATGTCATCCAGCTCCAGAACCAGTTTTTACGGCAGTGGAAAATCAACAGCTTGACGTACCAGAAGTACAGTACCTGGTGTGGTAGAAACGCTCCCTAAAACTGTGCACACATACACTGTGGTTCTTCCCGGTATCTGTCAGGGAGGTGGCCAGGGCCTGACGGTGGTGATCCAGGGTCAGGGCCAGACCACCGGCCAGCTGCAGCTCATCCCTCAGGGGGTCACCGTCATCCCGGGACCTGGCCAGCAGCTCATGCAGGCCGCCATGCCCAACGGCCAGCTCCAGCGCTTCCTGTTCACGCCGGCTCCCCCGACCACACCCACCGCTGTGGCCACACCCACCACCGTGGCTGTGCCTGCCCCCACTACGACAGCCGCACCCCCTTCCGCCGCCATGCCTTCAACACCAGGTGATGCCTCTCGCCACTGTACGATCATTACCGAAACACAGAGGACGATTCGTTCCTGTAGCCCTCCGCCATATTTACAGCTTAGATCAGTGTTTCTCAAGCAGGTCCTCGACGTCCCGCAACCAGTTTACATTTATGCTTCCTCCCAGCTGTCGGCCAATCAAAAACACAGAATGCCTGATTCAAGTGTATCTGGAGCTGGGCAGGTGCAAAAAGCCCCCGAGGACTGGGTTGAGAAACATGGCAGTATAGTTTCAGTATTGTTTATGTTGCAAAGAGACACAGCTAGGGTTTGATCAAATACAACTTTTCACTTGAATTAACATGAATTAGTCCTGTTTGCTTAGCATGTTAGCATGTGACATGACTATCGTTTTTGCTCTGCAGCAGTGCAGCCGGAGCAGAAGCTCACGCAGTTGCAGCTCCCTGTGCAGACCCCACCCTTGCCACGGACACCACCTGCCCCCCAGGCCTTGCAGCCAGCCGCTCCTTCTACCCAGGCAGACCCTCTTGTTGCCTCCCCGCAGAAGGTCACCCCAAACCTTACTCTCACGTCTGCCCCTCCGCCTCTGCCCACTACGGCAGCCGTCCCGCTTCCCTCCACTCAGATTCAGGTGAAGGGGGTCCTGGCTGCCCACACCCCAGCATCAGCCCCCCTAGGCCAGCCTGGCCTTGTCGTTATGCGGCAGGCTCTCCCCCAGAGCCCCCTGCACCTGGGTCTCCGGCTCCAGCCCCAGCTGATCCGGCCGAAGCAGCCCATCCCAATCCAGCCGGGACCCGGGCCGGGGGCCATCCAGGCTGCCAGTGGCCAGAAACAGCCGGAGGTTAGGCAGGAACGAGGAGGCAGCGTCAAGCTGCAGGTGAGGATTACCATGACAACCACATCACTGTGCATGTCACGTCCCTGATTTCATGACCATAATCATAGAATTTGTTTTTTTATTACTGGCTGAACATTTTGGTTATGAGGTCATATTGCTAGTCTTTTTACATTTATAGATTGACTGGTTTTAAGTTTAACATTTTTTTTATACTGTGCTGTTGATGTGCGATGTGTCCTGCACTTTGCTACAGCTGGACGTGAAGACTGAACGCGTGATGGAGCATTTAAAGCAGAAGTCAGCTTGTTTAGCTGATGAGGAGGACGCCCAGAGGTATGAGCATGCTGGGCCAGCGAGCTGCATCGTTAGCATGTGCTTTTCTGGGGTCTCTCTCCACAGAGTTTAGGGTAGTAAGTCTGGGCAATATGATCTCAAATCAATATCACCATTAATTGAACATATTACCTTGATTTAACCAGCATTGGCAAGATTAGGTCGATTTAGAGGTTCTGAATGTCGGTTTTGATTCATTTTCTATTAATTGCCTAGTCGTAATCTGGTCACATCACACTTAAGCTTTTGTCCAACGTGTTAAATATCAGCACATCCAGAATAAACTGTTAGTTTTCTAGTACAGTGTTTCCCAAATCGGTCCTCAGGGACCCCCAGGCAGTCCACTTTTTTGCTACTGCTAAGAGCTGGGAGGGAGCAAAAATGTGGACTGTCTGTGAAGGAGCAAAAATGTGGACTGTCTGTGAAGGAGCAAAAAATGTGGACTGTCTGTGAAGGAGCAAAAAATGTGGACTGTCTGTGAAGGAGCAAAAATGTGGACTGTCTGAGGGTCCTCAAAACCAGTTTGCGAAACATTGGCCTAATAGATAACTAAAGCCTAGATAGCACATGTCCACAGAGACAAATTGTAGTCTATTTAGTTTGGTGATCTACGTTGTTAAACTGTTTGAAGCTTAAGAACTGACATCATCACAGAAAGGCGACAGAATTCCTTTATTACCCAAGTTGCTATGCGCAGTGCCATCCTGTTGGATTGTGTTGATATGTTGTCCCCCCCCCCCCACACACACACACAGAATGATCGTGTGCAGCCAGGTGATGAAGTTCATCCTGGACAAGATCGAGAAGGACGAGAAGCAGGCGGCTCGCAAGCGGAGGCGGGACGAGGCCGGGGAGCCGAAGCGCAGTAAGCAGAGCTCCAGCCGGCTGTCCACGCTGCTCTTCAAGCACAAGGAGCTGCTGAAGGCCGAGATCCTCCAGAAGAGGGCGCTGCTGGACAAGGATCTGCAGCTGGAGGTCCAGGTGAGCAGCTCTCAAGAGTGTAGACCGCTGCTGGACATGCTTCCGAAGGCTTATAACGTTGCGTGTCTCGGCCACTGTGATGTAGAATGTTCCGTTGGTTTCTGAATTGCCTGGCGAGTGAGTCAGTGAGTGATAGTGTGCTTGGCCTGTGATAGACTGGCATCCTGTCCAGGGCGTCCCCCTGCCTTGTGCCATACACTGTCCCCAGTAAGCTCCAGGACCCCTGACCCCTCATTGCTCTATGTTGGGTAGAAGGATTTGGAAGATGGACTCATGGATTTAACTTTTGGGTTGTAAGTCTGTCCTTAACCGTGACGCTGCAGTTGGAGGGTGGAGCTTGTTTTAGTTTTAATAAGCTTAGACTTATGCAACTTCCATGGCAACGGCCTGGAGGACACGGAGGATGCTTGCGACGCACGACCGCCACTAGGGGTGCTATTTCTCTCCCTTCCAGGAGGAGCTGAGGAAGGATCTTAGCAAGCTGCGGAAAGAGAAGGACAAAGCACAGGCTGGCGTGGCCCCCGGCCCAGCAGCCACGCTCTCCCCCAGCCCCACCTCGCCGCCCCTCTCCTCTCACAAGCGCAAGCGCGACGATGACCGGGACCATGCCAAGGCCAAGAAAAAGAAGATGATCTCCGCTACCTCAAAAGATGCCAGGAAGGACACCAAGCTGTACTGCGTCTGCAAGACGCCCTACGACGAGTCGAAGTAAGGCTGCAGCGTCAACGACGGCGTCTAACGTCGCGTCATTGCCAGTTATTGCCAAGATTTCATCACTTTGGGTTGAAAACGGAGTTTCCGCATGCACACTCAGTCGGTTCCCTTGGGCTGATGTAAAGTGGGCTTTCTAATGGAGGGTGGGTGGATAGTTAGGATGGGAGGATAGGGAGGATAGGGAGGATGGGAGGATAGTTAGGATGGGAGGATAGTTAGGATGGGTGGATAGGGAGGATGGGAGGATAGTTAGGATGGGAGGATAGTTAGGATGGGAGGATAGTTAGGATGGGAGGATAGGGAGGATGGGTGGATAGGGAGGATGGGTGGATTGGGTGGATGGGTGGATAGGGAGGATGGGTGGATAGGGAGGATGGGTGGATAGGGAGGATGGG
>JABFEB020000044.1:3198987-3215155 GCA_019775895.2 Stomatorhinus ivindoensis
TAAAACGGTGTGTCGTCGTCGTCGTCGTCCCCCCCCCCCCAACATCGCACTTGTGGCGTTGAATAACACCAGGCAGGAATGCGAAGAAGACAAATACACTTAAATCCCTGTACTGTACAGATGGACTGAAAAGAAGCTAAAAAGCAGTGTGTGTTTGAAGGCATTCTGTTTGTACAACCTGTCAGATACTGAATTTTTGTGCTTTTTATTTTTTATATTACAACTCAAGAAATAATGTACTAATTAAAGAACCTAATAAAACAGAAGGCAGAGCTCCACTTAGCATAAGCTGTCTACGTTTTTAAGAATTCATCTATTTGTGCCTTTTTCTGAAATTGCTAAAGAAGAATTTGAAAATGAAAAAAAACAGTGATACTGCATCCTAATTAAATATTATCTAACTTCTTTGAGGAACAAGAATTTTATACTTTCTCTTTAATTTTTTTATGATGTATGCTATTCTAGGTTTCAATTGTGTGTATGCTAGTGCTTCAGTTGTTTCAGGTTACATGGTATCTTTTGGTCAAAAGCTTATCCAAGCTCAACAATATACTTTACGTAAAGATTATGTTTGGTTAATCATTCCGTCAGTTCTGTTAGTTTTGCGTTTGGGCTGCGATGTGCTTTTGCCAACATAGAAAGTTCAGCAGAGTATAGTGTACAATTTAAAACCCTAAACCTAAATTCGACTCGTGAACCACCCCATCTCAAAATGTTCGTGAAGAATCGAAAATTCCTGTCTTGCCGTAATGTATGGGCAAAAACGGCCTATTGCAGTATTTATGCATTTTCGATATTTTCTCGATTCTTAATGCAGCGAAATCATGGAACATTGTGATGTGTTTCTAAGATTTATTTTTGTTAATAAATAAACGAGTCTAAGTCCGACCCAGATGGGACTCGAACCCACAATCCCCAGCTCCGGAGGCTGATGCCTTATCCATTAGGCCACTGGGTCGCTACGACGGTGGTTTTAAAAGAATGTCTTTTAATAACAGTTGCAATTAACAAGTTGTTTTAACAATTGTAATTTTAATTATGTTTTGAAAATGAATGCGCTTGTTTCGTGTTGTACCAATATTTTTGGGCTAATAGTAAAGTAGGTATATGTATGACTTTAGCCTGAAGGAGTGAAATGGGATGGTTTACAAATTTAGATGACGTGTTTTTCGAATGATGCAGTCTCGCGATAGTACATGCGTTTCCTTGTCAACGTTTCCGGCGCGTCGTGTAATTTTTCAAAAGAGGCCAATAGGAACACGCTTTCACCTGAACTGACCAATCAGGAGTGGCTGTTGCCGGCAATTTAAAAAAAATTTTCATTTTAGACAGTCACACTTTCTAAACTTGGAGAGCTACCTATCTGCAGTGGTAAGTCGTCAAATTATCGAAGTCAGTTTAGATTTTAGATGAATTACATCACTTATAACTAGATCATCTGTTTCTTAGTATTTATTATCTAAATTCCCCGTTTAGTATAAATAATTCCTATCTCTTGAACTATCTGGTATTTCTGGATCTTGTAGTACAAGAAGAAAGATGGTTCAATGTTATAATGCTTTCTAAATGTTGTTATTCTGCATCTGTTTAAGGTAAAAAAAAATCTAAAATACTCATCCGATTGTTCCGCATTGAGCCGCCTGGTAAATATGTCTGCTGGAAACGAGAACGCCATTCGTCTGAACAAATTTAAGAATAAAGGAAAGGATGCAAACGTAAGTTCGCGTGTACACATGAATAGTGCTGAGTATACTTGCTTATGAAATCGATACGATGGATTATTTACAAGTTTTACATGTTTTGTCTTTCTGCAGGAACTGCGGCGTAGACGAATCGAAGTCAACGTGGAGCTCCGCAAGGCGAAGAAGGATGAGCAGATTCTTAAACGGAGGAATGTCAGCAGTTTTCCGGATGAGGCGACATCCCCGCTTCAAGAGAAGAGTCAAAACAAACAGGTTAAAGTTAATTAGGTGGTATAGCATGATAGAATGGGTACGGTTCCTTAAAACACTACCTACGATGAATATAAGTCTATACAACTCAAATGCAAATTAAAAATTACAGGCTGTCCAGCATTGGACCGTGGATGAGATTGTAGCTGGAGTTAACAGCAACAATCTGGATCACCAGTTGCAAGCCACGCAGGCAGCCAGGTAAAATTTTCTTAAGCAACTTTTATCTAGTGCTAAAATTATTCACTGCCCGGTGTGTTTTTACACCTCAATATTTGTCACTGCAGAAAACTGCTGTCTCGAGAGAGGCACCCCCCAATCGACCATATCATCAGTGCTGGGCTCATCCCAAAGTTTGTTGGCTTCCTGGGTGTGGCAGGCTGCCCCCCAATCCAGTTTGAGGCTGCTTGGGCTCTGACCAACATTGCTTCTGGCACATCAGACCAGACTAGAGCTGTGGTTGAAGGGGGGGCAGTTCCGGCCTTCATAAACCTAGTCAGATCTTCGGATCTCAATGTCAGTGAGCAGGCCATCTGGGCTTTGGGTAACATTGCTGGTGAGTACTCTTTACTAAGAAGTTAGTGATATGCAAAAAATTCATGTTGTATCATTGTACTGAGAAAATAAGTTTTTTTTTTAATTAAAAGAAAAAAGTTCTGCTGGGACTTAATAACGCTCATTTGGAAATGCATCCTCCTTTCAGGTGATGGTTCAGCCTACAGAGACAAGGTTATCAAACACGGGGGTGTGGCTGCTCTTCTTTCCCTGCTTGCAGTCCCTGATCTCTCAGTGTTCACGGTGAGTTAGAGATATATCCTTCAGGTTGTAGGAGGGCTGAGGGCTACCCCAGGCAACACAAGGCAGGGGAACACCCTGGATGGGATATCTGTCTATTACAAGGCATTTACCCGCACAAATTAACACCTCAGGCAATTTAATGATGCATGTGTTTGCATCTTTGGAGTGTAAGAGGAAACCAGAGGAAAGTCATGTCACATGCGGAGGACATGCAAGCGTGTAAACATATAGTCGTGCAAGCAGGATTTGTGCCCCCAGCCATGAAGTCGGGTGGCAACAGTGCAATCCAATGGACTCTCCACCCCCCCAGCTGCTGGGCGGTGTCATGGAACTGCACTACTACAAAAAGTGAATAATAACTGGAGGGCAGGGGGTTCACCGGGTTAGGATACTGTGCTGGTGACAGGAAGGTCCTTGGTTTAAATCCTATGGTGGGCAGAGAGATGATCACTATTGGACCCTTGAGCAAGGTCTTTAGTCCCCAGTTGCCCCAGGAACTGGTTGACCCTACTTTCCACTGTTTTACGTTGCTTTGCATGAAAGCATCAGCCAAATAAAATTATATTTATTTGGGAATAGATGTATTTCTCATGATAGAATCACATTTGAATAATGTGATAATTGTTGAATTCAGACATTTTGGATATGGTCCGTCTTTGCAGTTGCATTCTGCTGAGAGATATAATGACGTGCTGTTCCCTCACAGCTTGGGTACCTGAGGAATGTCACGTGGACGCTGTCGAATCTCTGTCGCAATAAAAACCCAGCGCCGCCGCTGGCTGCAGTTCAGCAGATCCTCCCCACGCTGGTGCGACTCCTGCACCACAGCGACAGGGAAGTCCTGGCAGATACCTGCTGGGCCGTGTCCTATCTCACCGACGGGCCGAATGACCGCATCGAGGTGGTACTGCAAACAGGCCTTGTGACACGCCTCGTGCAGTTCCTGGGCTCTGGGGAAATCTCCATTATGGTAAGGCTTTCTGGAATCCCTCCACCTCCAGTGAATAACTGTAATTATTAATACGGCAGTGACATTAACATACCCCATGTCACCAGAGTAGCAAATGTAGCTTACAGTTGCATGCATGGATAATTGAGCCCCACATTGCTGTTAATGTAGCTTCAGTGTAGTATAGTTCACTTCCTGGGATTTGATCAGGCTACATGGAGTTAGAGGACCACCTGTTTGTGCATGTGTCACTCTTGCAATTAGAGTTGGTAAATAAAATCTGTAAAACGTGGAGATTTACACTGGGCAAAAGTACAGCCAGCAGTTAAATGACATCTGGCATGTGTTTGAAAAAAAAACTTCCAGACCCCATCACTGCGCTCAATTGGCAACATTGTGACCGGCACGGATGAACAGACACAGATGGTGCTGGATGCTGGTGCCCTGTCCATGTTTCACCCCCTGTTACGTCACAACAAGAACAGCATCCAGAAGGAGGCAGCCTGGACCCTGTCCAATATTACTGCAGGGAAGGATATGCAGATCCAGGAGGTCATCGATGCTGGCCTGGTCCCGCTCCTGGTAGATCTCCTGAGACGGGTATGTTTCTGCTTGCTGGATGCTGCCATCTTAAGACTAGCGTGCAATTTCTCAGTAAAGTGGTAGATGGGGCTGTGAATGTAAATGGCTTATTCTTCCTTTTTCTAGGCTGATTACAAGACTCAGAAGGAGGCAGTTTGGGCAGTAACGAATTATACCTGTGGGGGCACTGTTAACCAGATTGTGTACCTGGTTCAACAGAATGTACTGGAACCACTGCTTAACCTGTTGTCCACTAAAGATGGAAAAACTATCCTTGTCATCTTGGATGCCATCTCTAACATCTTCCTGGTACGTTGGCAGTGTCTGTTCACATCACACAGAGGGGGGACCATCACTGAAATTAAGTTTAACCTGAGATTTATGATAAGGGCTTGCATTAGGGATAGTTGCATTATGTTAGGGTTGACATTAGCTATGGGGAAGGGTTAGGGAATTCTCTGCATTACCCATCTTTTCTGTGATATTGATTTTTTTAGGTTTAGATTTTGGGTTACAGTTGGCATGAGGTAGCTTCGCAATTGGGGTTAAGGATGTTGTCATGGGTAACACTGATTATGGCTGATAAGGATTATTTTTGGGTTGGTGTTAGTTACTTGCCTTGGGTCTTCACTGTGCAGTCTGGAATTTGTTATATACAGCTTTCTGGCTCTATTTTCAGGCAGGTGAAAAAATCGGAGAGGTCGAAAAGCTGTGTCTAATGATCGAGGAATGCGGTGGACTGGACCGGCTTGAAGCCCTGCAGACCCATGAAAATGAGATGATCTACAGAGCAGCCCTCAACCTGATTGAGAAGTATTTCTCTGGCGAGGTGAGCGACATGGAATTCGAGACGGACCCAAATGCAGGTTCAAAGCCCAGGGAAATGTTGTACCTCAGTAGCTACATTTCTGTACTATAATGTGCCTTAAAGTTATTGATTGGATTACATGTGCATCTGGGGATTTGTGTAGCACTTATTAAATAATGGATGTATTTCTTTCCTTTACAGGAAGAGGAAGACCTGACTGTGGCCCCAGAAACTACAGCTGAAGGCTATGCATTTCACATTTCAGATGACAAAAGCACTTTCAACTTTTAAATATGTGGATTGCCTGTTTATTCGCATTAGTTTGTCTTTTATTTGTGTAATAACTCCCTGTGCTGTACATAAACAGTAACTAATGTAAATAAACGATTAGAAATTTTCAGTTTATTTTGGCCCAATTAAGTGCACCTTAAGGAATATTAAATGGTACTAGTAAATGGGGAATGGGCGTCTGGATATTACCCATTCAAGGGGATTCGGTGGGTTGCGCCGACGCAGTGGCAGCCCTTCTGGAGGTGATGACGTCACTTGCCCGCCACTCGGCCGCCTCAAAGGATGGTCCGGCCAGGACGGCTCCGCGAGTCCTCGCTTGCTCAGTCCGTTTCGCGTTCCCCGGTCCGATCTGATCTGCTCAACCGATGCTGCTGAATGAAGATGCCGAAAGGGTCGACGACGGCATTTCTCTGTTCGGACTACGCGGAACGGCGAGCGAATTAGAAAGCGGGGCTTCGGCGAGTCCGACGGCTGCGTGTTCGTGTGGAGGCGCGCGCGCGACGCTGGCGTGTGTAAATGGCAACGCGGTGCACATCCGGGCCACAATGCCGTGACTCCATTACTGTTTATTCTCTGTGAAACTGGCGAAAGACCTACTTACGGGATCATATCGATAATATTCTGCGGCCGTGCGTCAAACTGGAAAACGAAGGGACATGTCTAATCAGGGGGTTAGGAGAAACGGACCGGTAAAATTGCGGCTAACAGGTAAGGATTTCTTAAACGTCCAGTGTGCTCACGTCTGCAAATGGATCCTTCCTGCGGGTTTCTTTGTAGCGCTGCAGCTTGCCTGTGCTACATGTTAGGGGAGTGAGGGGAGTCCTTGTTTGAGTACTTTTCCGAACTGACGTTAAAAAAATGTTATGTGTTTCATTAAGTACTGAAGGCAAGGAGGAAATATCCGAATACGACTATCTTGTATGTCTAGAGACAACTTCACGGGCTGAAGTAACTTCGGGAAAAGCCCCACGGAATCTGTGGCGCCTGGTTTGATGTTCCCATGACGATATAGTGTAACATTAGCTAATAGCGTTTGATAAATACCATGTTTTAAAGTGCGTTTCACTGGTTAGTTTGATGATATACTACCCCTATTCTAACCACCCAAGCGTTTCAGTCTTTGCTTCTCGTTACTAGGAAATGTTTATATTGAATACAGATTATTTTTAAGATCTCTCTTATAGTGCCGTGTGTGTGTGTGATACCGGTTTTTGGCGGGTTTTATTTGCGGGGATTCTTAAATTAATTGCAGTCACATCTTACAACAGATCAAACGGGATGAAAACTGAACGTCGGCGTGACTCCGAGAAGGAAAGAATCGTTTCGTGCGCGTGTAAATCTGGAATTAGCATTGACGCCGAGAGTTTAAGATTATGAGCGTGTGTATTTCGACAGAATTAACTCACGTGTCGACGTGGTAGTAATCTGTTTCACCAGCGAAATGCGACGTATGGAGCTGTCTCCACTGGTTTTGTCTGTTAAAAGACCACGAATGCGTATGAATGGATAAGGGCCAGTCTGTGTGAAGAGGCAATGAGTCCATTGAGTATTTAGATCGGTAACTACGTGGCAGTAGAGAATGATATATAATATAAACTGTGTGTTACCGGTGTTTTAATCGCACCTCAACAATCGCTAAATCGAAACTTGCTCGGAAGGCTAGAGTGTCCCGTTTCACCATAAAGCGCTATACATACGTGTGTGCGCACGCGTGCGTTAACTTGATCTCTTTCAGATGCATGTGTCGGGCAGCAACTGGGGATGGGAGTTTCTGAAGAATATAAGAAGAATAAATTACATCGGATACAATCTTAATTATGAAATTGTGTACAGCTATTATCTTCAGGGTTTCCCTCGAAACCTTTGTTACATCGTGTAAAGTATGAAACAAGAAAGGCCTGTTTTCCGGGCGGAGATGTTTAAGTTTCATAGTTTATGATTCGAGTATCTGCACCAATTTAAATCGGAGCACGTAAGCCAAGAAAATACTGAGTGAGGTTTGTCCTCGGAATGACGGCCACAACAGCGTTATTATTTAGGGATTTGCGATTCCATTACATCCTCCCGTTAATGGCGTTAGTTTTATTTTGACGACTGTATGGGAAGAGTGTCGTTCTTTCATGCGTGAAAATACATCGCGGATCCGTTACATTCAGACGATGCCAACCTGATGAATTACAACTGAAGACTTAAAACCAGCGCTGTGCGCGTCACTCCGTTATAATCCTGTTAATCAATGGAGCGAAGCTACAAATAAACAGCTGTAGTGGTGATGATTATTATTGTTTACTATTATAGTATTATTGCTGAATTAAGACGCGTCAATGATGACTGCTAAATGTTTGCTGTAATAGTTTACTTATTAGACACACAAATATAGATCCTGTCTTCTCAAGTTCCTAGCCCATGAAGGATGTTGTAATTAACACCACAACAAATCTGTTGGTAGCTCTTTCACTTCAGTGTATTTCTGCTAATGTACAAACTATTTCACGTTCTGCCAGATGGCTCGTAATTGTGGCGCTGTGCGTGTAATGAATATTTTTATTTCAACATAAACCACTAAAGATAAGAATCGTACCTTGTACTTCAGCTCAGCTTGGTGATGCAGCCACGACATGTAATGAATTATTCAGTCTGAGTGGTGGTGTTCCTGCTCCTGTAGTGGGCTGTCCAGTGATAACGTCCATTTCAGTTCGGGCCGGATGATGCGAGCGATCTCCCTGAGTACCGCTCTTTGCGGACGAGAGTTTCAGAGTGAGCAACAGATCACAAATCTGTTCACTATGGGTCTAAATATATAGATGTTGTAGAGAGCGAACGGTTTCCGTATTCTTTGAGCAGGGGGTGACTTATTTACGCAAAAATGGATCCAGACACTCCAGTGCTAAAGGACAAAGCTAGCCTGTGTGTAGGTTGTTGTATAAAATATTATTTGGGCAATGGCTTTCGTATCCTGAAAAAAAAGTTCACTGGCAACGGAAGGGCAAGTAATATACATAATGAAGCTTCCTGCATGTGTGTTTGCCATGATGATGTCACCACCACCTGGGCATTGGTGTTTGGTTTAGTGGCCTGATTCCTATGCTTGAGTCCTGCTCATTGTGACGCCATAGGTCGGTCTCTGTGTACCACGCCCGATATGCCAGCAGTCTTGCCTCTTGGGTTCCCCCCCCCCTTTCCTCCTTTATCGTTCGTCATCCACGACTGATGGGGAAACTGACTGACTGGTGCGGTTTCTTGGGTAGTGACCCCCCCCACACACACACACACACACACACGCACAAACTCGCACCACCTGGCAGCCGCCTCGCTCTCCAGATTGAAATGCTGTTCAAAACGCTTGATGTCAGCGCGTCCGTTTGAAGGTGCAGGTTGGCTGCTCGGAACAGCCGAGACGGGCAGAGCTACATGGACAGCCTGGCTGCAGGGTCTCTGGGACGTCACAATCCGGCATGAAGCCGCCGCCCCGGAGCACCGATTGACCCGCCATTTGCGGATAGACCACTGACCTATTTTCGCTTTCGTCTTAGCCAGTCAGTCAAAACCAGACCGTGACTACCTGTGTTGTCGCTATCGCCAACCTCGTGCTTTTGTTGGAAAGTCCCACATTTATCAGTTCTGTTATTTGCAGTTGTCTTTTCCCTGATCTACTGCCAAGAATGGTAGTGTTCTTTTACGAAAGCACCAGATCAGTGCGTGGATGGTGATTTAGGAGACTACAGGTGGATGAGATGCTCAACATGAGTGTATAGTTTGTAACGCGCACAGATTAACTCTGTCCTCTAATGTTCTTTTTTAAGGGGGTTGAGATGGGACAAATTAAAATGGCGATCTGTCACCTAATGTTTAGAAGGTGGAGAGGGAATGTTCCTTGGCACCACTATCTAGGGCAACAGCATACAGGTAGCAGGGGCTGCCCCCCACTCCCCCCATTTCTGACCTACTGAAGTGCATGAGAGAAGCACCAACAGACCGATTGTGAAACGCCTGAAACTTCCGAACAAATCCGTGCCCTTTGTTTGTTCTTAAGATCGCTATTTGCAGACATTTCCGTGCCACAATGGCCTGCATCTTGAAAACTTTTTTACTTTTTTTTTTTTTTTTTAAATCAAACCTGTTGGCAAAACATTGACCGTCTCAGCGATTGTGTCTCTGAATTTGCTGCGTATTAAGGGAAGGAAGCTGTATCAAGTGGCAGTGAGGACAGCAAGTCAGTGTCCCCTAACTGCGTTTTCATCAGGACGTTTCCTGCTTGACCGGCTACTTTTTTTTTTTGGTTCCTCGCATCAGTGGTTAGATAACAACAGGAGCTGTAACACAATCTCTGAGTAGTCGAAACTTAGCCTGTGATGTAACCTTGAGATAGATGGTCAGTTTGTTTTGCATTCATCCAGGCTGTAAATAAAGGCCAGACATAAGAGTGGAATAAACTCCTTTGACTGTTAAACACGTTTTATTCTATTGTCCTCCCTTTCACTGCCTTAGGCAGAGTTACCACTTTACTGACTCTTTAAAAGAGGTTTTTACAAAGTCAAGACCGTTTTTTTTTAAAAATCAAGAACTAATGTTAAGGATCTTATTTAAATGGTTTTAACTGTTCAACATTTTATAGTTAAGTTTTTGATTTGTCTGTTTTAATGCTTACATATTCTCATCACTAATATATCCCCTAGTTGCCAGCATTGTAAGTCAACATGATTAACTGTAAGAGTGGACTCAGTCGTCCTTGCTGTCTGTAATGTAATATTTCTGTGTCAGTCTCACACGAGCCAACTTTTGCCCCGACAGACACCTGTCATCACACCTTTTAGATGCACCTCCCGTCTTAGAGAGAGCTCTTCGGAGGAGATTGTGTTGTGACGTGTGGATGTATTGTTTACACACATTCCATGCATTTTTTGTATTATGGTTTCTCCTTTATTTAAAAACAGACACCGCATTTCTGTGTTATGGTTTTTATGCCTTTGTTGCTCCTAGTTATGTTATTAGGTTCTTTAAAATGTAGATGGAAAAAGCGCACTAGTTTAATGTCAGGTGCAGCCACTTGTGTTGAAATGGTTCCTCAGAATTTGGGGACTGCACTTACAGTACAGAAGAATGAAAACTCACCGCTAAAGTAAATTATTACCAGTTCAGGTAATAAATAGCCCACTGTCTTTACGTGACGTCTGCATCGTGACATGGGGCATACATTCAAACCGTTGAAAAGTTACACGTGTGCAATCTAATGAAGAGTAGGTTTGACTCTTCCCATTCTCTGCTAGCTGCCCGCCTGCATGTTGTTCAACTTTTGATGTAATCGTTCAGTTGCAGATGTAAAAGTGGGGATCCACAGGTGGCCAATCGGCATTGCTTTGGTCTAATGACTTAGAACAGCATTATAACAGGATTATGTATTAAGCGAGCTTCATGGGCCGAATGGCCTCCTCTCGTTTGTATAGTTCTTATCAGCAGAGGTGGAGATCAGATCATGACTTTTTACAGTCAACTGGTTGGTTGAATGACATTTCGGTCTGGATTTTTATCTTTCTGGACCTGAAATGTCCACCTCTGGTTTAAAGTCATACGTGGCCAACATGCGAGTTCATTCACATCCCTTTCCTGAGTGACGAAAATAGGCTTGGCTAAATGACAAACAGACCAAACACCGATATAAACCTGACATCAGCGCATTATTGACGCAGTCTTGTGACTGCTGAGGCTAAATTGATATCCGAATCGATGCATATTTGACTGATAATGTTAAAGCCGTATTACTATCCATTACTCGTGGTTTAATTTATGGACAGCCCTGTATTTCAAAGCAGTACTAATATATTATTGATACCAATGTAGCAAAGCTGGTATCGATCCAGTTATAACCTGTTAGTGGGTCTTTGAAAACCTATTTCTGGATTAGACTTAGGAAATCGGGCCGCCTTCTATTTGCTGCGGAACAGTGCGGTCGTATAACAGCTGGAGCAGTGGGGGCAGGGCATAGGATCCGAGGTGCACTAGGACCTTGGGAAGCACGGAGCGCTTGGCATGCTGAACGTCTACATGCCTGGTTCATTCACAAGAAGTTGGCTTATTGCAGGGAAACTGTCACATGTCAATGGAGGTTATTCTGAGTTCTGGTCATTTTTACTTAAAGTAGAATAATGTGATATGACGGCCTGATCAGATCTGCTGAGATCAGGAGGGAAACTAGTGTCAGCCTGAAACTTTTAATTTTAATTCACTAGTTTATTTATTAGTTTTTTTTATTGAACTTTCGACCATTAATCATGATGGGATTTCTGACGGCTTTCTCAGACCCACAGAGGGTTCTCTCTGGGTTCATCCTGAAACTGCGACGCGTTTTCAAATTCCACTGCGCTCCCTTAATTCCGCTTTTAATGGAAGATGACGCATTCCTTGTCAAATGTGCCTTTTGATTACTCTGCGTGTCGCCGTCCCCACAGCTTTATATCTAATTGCCTACTTCTCCATTCACTCCAAGGAGGGAAGATGCGTCTTGATGTCTGCCGTATATTTCGGTCAGTTGTAGTGGAATTCGCGGAGCGCAGGGTCCCTGCTCTGTGAACGAGTCTTGGCAGGCGGTGTGCTCGAGGAAGCGTGCCAGAGCAATCGGAAATAAGCACCGATGGAGGGAAAATCTCCGCCTGCCTTTTGACTTGATGTTCCCGTTGCCATGGTGATGCGGTCCGGCAGCAATGGTATGGGATGTACACAGGGCATGTGTGCTGGGAAGAATTGCCCCATGGGAAAAACAGTTTAACAAATCTCCTTTACACTAGCTAATTTTTTTGTGCCTTTTAACTTCCGTGACTTCAAAGAAGCTTTTGCCGGTAACAGGAAATGGAAATACAGGCTTTATTTGTGTGATGAAGGAAAAGGACGTGGTTACGATAGCGTTACGTTCCCGTAAACCTATCGTAAGGAGAAAATGAATTTTAATGCAGTATACCTAATCAAACATCACAGTCTAGCCTACCTTAAACATACTTACATTAGCCTACAGTTGGGCAAAATCATTAACACAAAGGCTATTTTATAATAGTCTTGAATATCTCATAATTTATTGAATAATCATACCCATTGTAGAGTCGAAATATCGTAACACGGACCGAACCTGGGGAGCGTCTGCATTTTCTTCACTGTCTTGAAAACTTGATGTGTGATGTATGGTCTTTTTTTAGAACTTAGATGTTCATCTGACAGACTAGCAGGTATATCCCTCCAGTCTTGTCTTGCTTTTCTTATTTACATTACAGTGTTGCCTCTATCCTTGACAATCAACAATGACCACTTATGACGACCTCCCAAGTTGCCTACATGCAGGTGTTGATAGTGCCTTCACCGCAGCATCTCAGCAGATGCTTAAGTAATGAGATGGTCTTCACAGACACAACACATTCCCAAGGATGTTTGGATGCATGGTCGCAGTGTCGGTCCTGGTTTTTCCCACTTTAGTTCTGATTATGCTTTAAGTAGACAAAGCTATCATTGTTTACTCTGGGCTTGTGCACATTTTCAGATCTTATTGTTCTCCTTTAAAATCAGTTAATGTTCTGTATGTGCATTAAAAAAACAGACCACCCGATTGTGTGTAAGAGCCAAGAGAAAGTGAAGTAATACTGGTGTAGCCGTGCCCAATCGTGTAATGGATGGGTCTCCCAGTAGAGTAAATGAGGACATGCCCACAGCCATGTATTTTCCTCCTGTGTTTGCCTTGTTCCTGGATGAGCAAAATCCCGCCCTTTTTTACCAAGATGCCCAAGATATGCCCTGTTTAGCTGTCAGTGTATGGAGTTCTCACAGTTGGCGGGGGGGGGTGTTGTTTCTGGTTTCCTCTCAGGCAGGTCAGGGCTCTAGAAAGATCTGTGTTCCAGGCTGCATTGGGTATATTTAGGTTTGTGAACATACTTTATGTGGAACAGGGAAGGACCGGGGCGCTCTTAAAATCGACATCAGCAACTGATGAAAAATTTATGCCTTCTCTGGAGGGACGCTCACTGCCTTCTCTGGACGATTGTGGGCCTTTATCGCAAGACACCAAGGCTGGTTATTTATTCAGGGAAGTGATGTATCTGTCCGAATCGGGATGTGTGTGTTGCTTTCCTCACTTGTGTTTTAAGGGTTCAGATCCCATAAGTAGTTCCAGAAGTACTGTGGCAGCACCTGGTTATGGAGTGTAACCCGCGAACAGTCTGTGCCCTTCTGGAGGACTGGGGACATGACCGGGACGTGTCTTTAGGCACCTTCAGGGTGGATCTCCGTCAGCCTGTCCTACTCCTAAAATGATCCCAGTCTGCCTGCGTCAGTGCGCTGCAATCAGATGTCTGTGCTATCTAGGTCTCGTTAGAAATGCTTGGGTTTCCCTTCTTATCTCTGCTGGGCATCACACCGGTATCGCTGGAATGCAGCTACAGTCGGGCTGGAGATTACTTTTGAGTGGCATAAATGAATGGAGTCAAGTCACTGGAAAGTATTTTACTGCTTAACACAGCATGACACTTTTCTTTGTCCATTTCTTGAAGCCATTATTCAGCATGACATTTAAGTACATATCGCATGACAGATGCGCCAAGTAATTACACAACGAGGTCCCTGTCTCCGGAAGCTGGGGATTCGTGCCCTGCAGTGGTTTAAGGCAGCACCTCATTGTGTAACCAAACCGGTTCTTGGGGTCCCATATTCGGTCCATGTTTTTGCTCCCTCCCAGCTCCCAGTAGAGTTGGCAAAAAAGGAAGCAAAAACGTGAACCGTCTGCGGATCCCTGAGGACCGGATTGGGAATCGCGGGTGTAAGGAGCGGAGAGATGACTGGGGTTCCTGAATTGTGGGCTTGAGGAAGAGGAGGGTGAACTTCTCTTATGGTATTCCGAAGGTCTTGACCTGCTGTATGATGTCATTACAGTGTTAGCCATTAAGGGCCCTCATGAGCTTTAACTGGTGTCAGCAGGTGGCACAGCAGGTTGTAAGTTCAAATCCCGGGTGGATTCCTGTTTCCAAGATGGAGGCGTTCAGCCCGCATGGTTTCACTGAAAGACGCCCGCCTGATGGTAACTTCCTGTGGCATTCTGAGCATGTGCATCTTGTTAGCTTCCCAGAAATGGTCAGTTCCCCGTATCTTGAAAGCCGGCCGTTGCTGCAGCAGCAGCATCCCTGGCCAGCTGGACTTCTGTGTCCGGGGGGGTGAATGAAGCGATTTGAATGCTTTGTTGCCCATCGCTATAGCAGCTTGAGACGTTCGCGCCAGACTGGAGGAACCGTGAGAAGGGATTCAGGGCTTCACATTCATGCTCTTGCTTAATTCTATTTTCTGTTATACGTGCAGAATACATCAATTTTTGGATTAAAAACTGACATTTTCTTTCACACGTTCCTTTCACTCACATTCCTTGTTTTTTTTATCGAGGTACTGGAGTTTTGCATTTGGAAGTACTCTGCCAATGTAATGATGCGTACACCCAGGGAAGACGGTGAGTGAGTCTAAAAAAATGGTAACTTATCTTTTGTTTTTCTTTCACAGTCCTTTGTGCGAAAAACCTGGTGAAGAAAGACTTCTTTCGTAAGTAACCCATTTAAAAAGGCCTATTTCTGTCACATAGCGCCATGCAAATTCTCTTTTTTTTTTTTTTGTCAAAAGCTGTCTGCTTTGAAGCCCGTCTCAGGAGGAATACAGATTTTGGGTCACTTTACAGTTTGTAAGGCCTACATGGATGGAACTGGTGCGGTATGTCCGGGCTCTGTTGGAGTGAGGACAGTTGGAAACGGAGATCTGTGAAGTTACCTAAACTGAGATTTATCTGTTGTACATTTAAAGGTGAATCACTTAAGTCTCATGTGGCCTGCCACTATGGGTTCCTAGCAAAGTGCATTCTGGGCGTAAATTAATCAACAGCCCAGTTAGCCGTGTTGGGCCAGACAAAACCATAGTGGAGATGTACTTGTCCGGAATAGTGTGATTCGGTCTCCCTCTGTTTTGGCGTCTTGGGTACATTTCTTCCCCATTTCAGCACAGACACTTTAGTCACCACCCAGACAGGGACTGTCAGCACCCTCTGTGTCTGTCTGTGTGTGTGGCCTTGCACAGATGCCCTGTGGATAGTCTTAACTCGGCTGGTTTGGCACAGTCATCAGTTAATATGAACTCGCTCAGCTGTTGTGTAAGCAGGCAGGTGGGTCACATGATCTCTCCCCTTTGCCATTGGCTGGCACACTGAACACTTAATCTTGTCCATTGGGAGGAGATCATACTTGTGCAAGTTCAGTTAAAAGGCTGTATCTAAAGGCCCTTTTATTTTACAGTTGTTTAGTCTTTTTTTTTTTTTTTTTTTGCGTATCGTTTAGAGTAGAAACCCAATACGACCGAAATTAGTCATGGATACGAAAGACGTTTTTTGGCTTTCCAGTGCTGATTTGTCGCTAATTAAAGGCTTGAAAGGAACACCTGATTTTCTCTCTCCCAGCATGAAAAGCTGTAAATGTCAGTACAGTTGCATCAATTACATACCTCAGTCACTGCATGTGATGGGCGGTTTGCTCCATGAAATGCTCAGCTGGCGATGGGACGGTAGTGCAAGCGTTCTCTATTCATCTCTGAATTCTTGCTACTCTAAAGCATCCCCAGGCCCCTGGGAATCACTGACCTACAGAGTGATATTTGACATTTATTGCTGACATCTGAACTCTGGCTGGCCCGCATGGGTTCTGATCCTGCTTCTGTACCAGGTCTCCCGGACCCCTTTGCCAAGGTGGTGGTGGACGGATCAGGCCAGTGTCATTCCACTGACACCGT
>JABFEB020000044.1:3225368-3239976 GCA_019775895.2 Stomatorhinus ivindoensis
GAGACCAGCCTGGCACCTGTTTTTGATTGCTTGAATTATTTTTATATGGTAAGAACTGTAAAGAAAAAAATAGAAAATTTTAACAAATTATTCCAGTACTTTTTTTTTTTTTAAGAAAAATGTCTCAAAGTATTCATTTTTAAATGCTAGACTTTTTGTGAATAGGACATAAGCTTGAATGAAGTTCACCACTCTGAGAGCAAGCTGAGAGGAGCTGGGGGGGCCATCTCCTCCACCCACACTGATTGAGTGCTCTTTTATATATTATGCACCTCTTCCATGCAGTCTGTTATTGAATTTAGCATTTAACCAATAACATCATAGTTACCTGGAGCTGTAGAGGGTAGACGTTTCTTTGTACAGTCCTAATTGCCAATATACTTATTGAACTAGACCCGATTGGTGCTAAATAATTTCCCAGAAGACATATTAAGTGTTTAATGTCAGCGTCATTAAGAAAAAATTATGATCTGTCCAATCTGGGTGAGAGAAGCGTGAAAGTGGGCATTTTGCCTTGTAATTTCAGAGCACTTTACAAGAAATACGGAGCAGTAGGTGCTTTTGTCATGTCTGTTTCAAATGTCTGATAGCATGCTATAGTCTACTCCAGTGTTTTCCAATCCGGTCCTCAGGGACCTGCAGACGGTCCACGTTTTTGCTCCCTCCCAGCTCCTGTTAGGTGGACTGTCTGGCAGGGAGCTGGGAAGGAGCCAAAACGTGGATCATCAGCGAGTCCCCGAGGAGCAAATTGGGAGACACTGGTCCACTCCAAAGATGTGTTCCATTGGCGAGTGCGACGGCTCGTATCTGCGTGTCTGCCTAGCCTTTGCTGACACTGACCCATGTCTTAAGTCCTTAAATGCCCACCAGACCTTGCGCCCTGTTCTCAGGAGCTGCAATCTTTTGATGAAGAATATATCTTAAGCTAACTCACTTGTGGGTATACGAGTACAAAATACGTCTCATGATAGCATGTCTTAAACACTATGTTGAGTTGTTCTTTCATAAAAAAACTGGTGTCTGAAGGCGGGGCCATCTCCCAATCTGAACGTGTCTTCCAAACTACTGGCCCTTTAACAGGATTGTAATGATGTAACCGCACCACACACACATTCTATACGCACGCCCTGCAAGCAGCTCAGCAGCTATGATTTAATTTTTTTTCCATATAACTGTTGAATGTGCTTTTTTGTTACTCCTGATGGGAATCTATTCAGATCATGAACTGTTTGCAGCATTTGAAATCACTCAAAATGAATATTGATTTTATATAAATATATATAACAATGTATGTAAAACTGTGTACAATGTAAAAACTCAATAGAGAAAATTACGTATTCCAAGGTTGGGCTTTGTACAGTATACGATTCACATATGTGGAACACACAACTTTTAATTTATGTTGACTTAATAGGGGGAACTGGAAAAAAAAATATGATCCCTTTTGCACACAGACAAGCTGCAAGTCGTGGTACCTTCCATCAATTTACCGGATAGTGTATGTACTGATCGTGAATGTACACGCGTGGGTATGTATGTACTGCGTGCATACGGATTGCTTCCAATTTGGAATGTCATTGCATTACGATGGATCATTCTGAATTATTCATGGTTATATTGGTTCTACTACAGTGCACTATTCTTACAGCTGTACGTTGTTGACCAGTGATCTATTTTACAAAACCCCATACTTTCCTAGTATTCTGTCTAGAATTAGTACTGACTGGACTTTTGTCTTCATCTTTAAACCTCCATGTTTTACTAACGTCCATTTTGTTTGTATTTATTACAGTATGTGTGTTTACAGCATTCACTGTGTATGTTCTGTGAGCTTGAAAACATTTTTTTAACTGTAACATTGTGTACACATGCAGAGGATGAGCAATAAAATATATACTGTTGTGGAACAAGAGTTCCTTATAATATGGTGTTTTTGGTTACTTTATTCACGTGTGTTTGTGTATGTAGTACAAGATCACAAGACTGTAGAATGCTGTACTAGTTAACACCTCTTTGTATAGCAGTTCTTTTTTCTTTTCCTAATAAATTGGTTCCTGAATTCCCAAAAACCACAGCTAGGACCTCTAAAATACGGCGGTAGAACAAACTGACAAACTTCGCAGTACAGTTTTGCTGTGTTCGCTAGTGCCCCCTAATGAACAGAAAAAGCATGAAGCACATGAAGAAGACCACAGAATTCAGTGCCCTTTGATTGACTTCACCTGCAGCACTAGATTGGGATTACAAATCAGTTCAGGGCTTTGGGGTCCCCCACCACCCCAGGGTAGATTGCACCAACCATGGGCTTCACCCACCATGAATTTTCCCTGGTTTGCCAGATGGCTAGTCCAACCCTGTTCACCGTCATCTGACGCTGGAAATTCTGCGGTTATTTCCCATATAATCTCTGATGCTGGTAACATCAGGAGGCATTTTACACACTGATAGATGATTTTGAGGTATATATTCCTTTAGGCCTCATGAGCTAAACGTAGCCACATCTGTATCTGTGGTTAATGTATCTCAATATGTAACATGATAGTGTGATCATAGACAGAGATGGTTACAAAAATGGATACAATTAAAATCTTATGAAATTGAACGTTTGCTTTAATATTGCCTGTAAAAAAAATAACAGTATGCTTTGACATTAAACAGGTCTCCCGTTAATAAAAACAAATGAACCTGATTAAAAAGGTATGTGGGAAATAATACAATGGAACCAAATCAGCAGAATTGTCGGAAGATGTATTAACATATCATATAGATAAGGCTACTGTATGCAGTTAACATTAGAATTACCGTTCTTGTGGGAGTCGAACCCTTGAGAATATTAACACGAATAAAAATACGAGCTCAAGATGAGCAGGCAAGAATTATTCTGAAGCAGATTATTTATTTTGAGACTTCAAGAGAAATAAATGTCATTGTGGTTTTATTCTGCGTTACAATATTAATATATTTTCTTTAACGATCGTAAATATTAATCGTTATATGTTAGTGTTCAAACGAGTATGCCGTTATTACGTAGTTAACTGCTTTATCTCAACATACAATAAAACATTTACAAAGACTAATAGACTTGGAAAGCTTTTCAGTAAATTACATGTAATACAAATCATTCTGATATTTATATAAGCCTCATAAATTCATTACTGCGACTCACAACTGTAATTGTTGTGTAATTATTTTGTTATATTTTTTTCAGAATCAAATGTTTTTTTTTCGAATCCATGTTTAATATTTAATCAGTAAAGTAATGAAGGATTTTGTGGTATTTATATTCAAATTAGCGGCTCACACGAAGGTTTAACTTCCAGGAAGCTGAAAACACTTCAGAGGGTGACGCGGCAACTTGTAATTATTTCCGATTTTTTTTTTTTATAACGCGTTACAAGAACATCTTGTTCTAAAATCTAGAAACATCAATATATCTTCACATCTCTCTCGATCCGGTAAGAGTTCAGAAAAGACCATTTGTATTGTTATTATTATAAAATCTGAATGTCACAATATGTATTCTTAACACGTGTATGTCCTAAAGCTATTTCACGAATCCCGGGAGCCCAGCCTTACTGATGACGTCATGCCCTGTAACCGGAAGCGCCGGCGGCCTGATCTCGCCGGTGCCTCAGTGGTACTGGCATTGTACTACCGCTAATCTGCTGGTGCAACGGCGGCGTGTCTCCCGGTATATTGTCTGTCAGGCAGATTGTTCCAGTGTTGCCTGATCTCATGCGTCCGGCGTGGCACTCACGCTCACGCAAGAAGTCTTATGGCAAATGTACATTATTCCATTATAAATCTAAAATTAGCTACATCAAAAACGTTAGGGTAGTTTGCAAACTCTATAGACTATTTACAAGGTAATAAAACAGTTACATACATGTGCATGCTTGTCTCGAATTTAAAATCTCCAATCAGCTGACCAAAGTTGGCAACCCTGCATGTGGTCCAGGTTTGGAAAATGAAGGGAACGTTACCATGGTGCTGCATGCGACCTATTTGCAGTATAAATATCACTTTATTCGTAAAATATACACAACCTACCCTTTAAATGGCCACGAAACTTGTTGACGATTTCGCTTATGCATGCCCAGTTCTGATACATAATGACTTGTCTTTAAAAATGGCATTGTAGCACAATTTACATGTTTCTGCAAGTATCAAACGTGTGTTACAACGAGAATGAAAATATTACTGGGTTACAGGGATGATCCGAGGTTTTAGGTAACGATATTGTCTATGAAAGACAATGATTGCGCAACACTAACATTTTATAAATGTATTTATGTTACGATATACATTTTCCCTACAATATGCGAGCTCTTACTATAAGAACAAAAGATATTTCTTAAATTTGCAATGAGAAGGAATGTAATCAAATACAGAAGGATGATGGTGCACATTTTAAATTTATTTCATTAATTCCAACAATGCAAACACAAAAATATTTGACAAAACGGGATATAGTTATATAACTTCTACATTAATTTATATAAAATATGAAAGTTTTGATGTAATGCATAGGCCCAGATAAGCATTGCTGCGGCAGGATGTTAGACGGAATAGTGCCATTCTTCTGGCGGATTGATACATCCTATGCCGGCTGAAGTGAGGCTGGACTTCCTGTTGCGATATAAGCCGGCTGTTATAGGAAAGACACCGGCATTTTTAGCATCATCACTGCTAGCCGGGTCCACTTTGGTACTTTTGTTTTAACGATTAGTACAGTATTTTTATTTTTTACTTTTTGTTTACACTATGCCTGGTTATTCGGACAGAGATCGTGGGAGAGACAGAGGGTAAAACCATTTTCTTGTCAAATTCGTGCATCGTGTTTCTACTTTGGGAATTTCACATAATTAACGTACACCATGTATCTTAAAGGAACAGTCTTAATTGTAAAATTTCCTTTGTGTTTCGCATGGTGTATATCTTTTGTGATGCCTAGCTATGGACACTCGGTTTGGTATAAATTCTGCTATAATGGCGTTTTCCCCCTTGGATTACAGTCATTATCTTTATTTTTGTTAAAAGAGCAAGTTGGTCGTGTATAATCGTAATACGACCGAATGTGGGCTATCGGGACATTTAGCAGTATCGTTTGTTCAGGTGTTACATAACGTGAAAGCGGTGGCCGGCTAAGGCGCCAGGCCCCTCTTTCCGTGTGTTCGCCATGTGGCGGAAAGGGATCTCAAAATGCCGGCCGGTTTCCTTTGTTCCTCTGCTGGGCAGAGAGAAAATGGCAGCGCTTAAAAATGTGACGCAGGAACAATGTTCTCATTCCACTGTATGTATTTTCCTAAAAATCAAACGATTATTTGTTAAATATCCGCGTTTTCATAAATTTTTTGTTTTTTATTTCCTGGTCAGCATTGCGGAGATCTATTAAAGCGCCTCTGCAGTGCACCTTATTTCCCCTCGAGCATACGGTTTTCGTATTGGTGTTTCGTTGTAACATTGGCTTGGTGTACTGTCCATTTACTGAAATGACGAATAATCTGTTCACTATTATTTATTTCGGTAAGGTATGGCGGTGGACCACCTCGTTTCGGGGGTAGTAGGAGTGGGGGATCCTCCGGAAAGTACGGCAATCCGGGCGAAAGACTGCGCAAGAAGCACTGGAACCTTGAGGAGCTTCCCAAGTTCGAGAAGAACTTCTACCAGGAGCATCCTGATGTGACCCGGCGGTCGACTGTAAGTCTGCTCCGATTCCCCGGGGGGGGGGTACTTCTTAGCTGTATGTGGGAGGCTCCCCTGAGTCACCTGAGAAGGATTAAGTTTGTGATGTATTCTGTAACAATTTTGTCGTTTTCCCCAATGCAGCAAGAGGTTGAAGAGTACAGGAGAAGTAAAGAGATCACAGTAAAAGGTAGAGATTGCCCAAACCCTACAATGAAGTTCCACGAAGCTAGCTTCCCAAGTAAGTAAGGCCCATCGTTTTGAAGTAATATGCTGCATGAAGGCTTCTCAAACTGATGGGCGATTATCTTTCCAGCATATGTGATGGATGTGATCACCAAGCAGAACTTCTCAGAACCCACACCTATCCAGGCTCAGGGCTGGCCTTTGGCTTTGAGTGGCAAGGACATGGTGGGAATCGCGCAGACTGGGTCTGGCAAAACCCTTTCGGTAAGCGACCCCTTGGTTCCTGATGTTTGGGGGCGTTGGACACAGTCTGAATACCCTAGGTAGTGCAGTTACAGATGTATAGGGTTCATGGTATTTGTTGTTAGTGTGGGGGTGTAAGCTGTGAATTTATATTCTGAGAAATCTCATACATATTCATACTATTGTCTTTGGATAAGTATTTATACTACTATTCATGCTAAGCTCCTACTTCCAAGCTTTACCATGGTCTTGTGCGTTCTAGCTTAATGTCTTGTACTTACTGCATCATAAGTCACTTGTGAAACTTTTGTTTTATTCCACAGTACTTGTTGCCAGCTATTGTCCATATTAACCACCAGCCCTTTCTGGAGCATGGGGATGGGCCAATTGTAAGTGAAGACCATAGCTTGATCTCTTTCAGCTCAAAGAGAGAGAGCTGTTCCCCTAATGGTGTTTGTCCCTACAGTGCCTGGTTCTGGCCCCAACTCGAGAGTTGGCACAGCAAGTTCAGCAGGTTTCAGCTGAGTATGGGAGGGCTTCCCGGCTGAAGTCCACCTGCATCTATGGCGGTGCCCCAAAAGGACCACAGATCCGTGACCTGGAGCGAGGTATCGTCAGATTGCTGAAATCTGAAGAACCCCAATGAGACTGTCTGCAAAGCCTTGCCAAGTCAAGCGCCCTAATGTTTGTTTCCTCCAGGGGTGGAGATCTGTATTGCAACTCCCGGACGTCTCATTGACTTCCTGGAGGCAGGGAAGACTAACCTTCGACGTTGCACTTACCTGGTTCTGGATGAGGCCGACCGGATGCTGGACATGGGGTTTGAGCCACAGATCCGGAAAATCGTGGACCAAATCAGGGTAAGCACCGGACCATTCAGCTGCCTTGAGCTTGCCCTGCCAGTGGCTGGATCCTAATCTAAATGGTCTCCCATCTGCAGCCTGACAGGCAGACGCTCATGTGGAGCGCCACCTGGCCCAAAGAGGTGCGGCAGCTGGCCGAGGACTTCCTGAAGGAGTACGTGCAGATCAACGTGGGTGCTCTGCAGCTGAGCGCCAATCACAACATTCTGCAAATCGTTGATGTCTGCAATGATGGGGAGAAGGATGACAAGTGAGTGTTCCCACCCTTGTTACGCTTTACTTTCTCTATTTGTCTAAAGTTGAAGCTCTCTTAAATATGATCTTGGTCTTGCAGACTAAACTGTAATAGATACTCATCATTAATATCTGGTAACTTCAGGGTCTGTCTTTGAGCATACTTTATTTCCCTAATCACTTGCCTAATATTCTCCACCCCCCCCCCCCAGACTTCTTCGTCTGCTGGAGGAGATCATGAGCGAGAAGGAGAACAAGACCATCATTTTTGTGGAGACGAAGCGGCGATGTGACGACCTCACGCGGCGTATGAGGAGGGATGGGTAAGGTTCTCTTTTGGTCATAGGAAACGCATCTAAAAATGGTTCAACCTGTGGGTTTTTACAATGAATGATCTGTCTCTAGCTGGCCAGCGATGGGCATCCATGGTGATAAGAGCCAACAGGAGAGGGACTGGGTTCTGAATGGTATGTCCACGCCTAACTTGCATGTGGTCAATATTCCCGCAGATGGCAACTTGGCTCAGGCTAATGGTGTCTCTCTTTCTTTTTTAGAGTTTAAATTTGGAAAGGCTCCCATCCTTATTGCCACCGACGTTGCTTCGAGAGGTCTCGGTTAGTGTCCACTAAAAACACGGTCTAAGCGCGACACCTTTTAAAGAGAGGCTCCTCCTTTAACACTCTCTGCATTTTCTGAGTTCCCTCACCTGAAGGTGCAGTCTTTGTGGCAGGGCCTAGGCATGACGCTTCCCAGCCACGCGAGGGGAACGGAGCTCTATCCGAGATGTCCTGTTGACAGGTGCCACCAAGTCGTGTACAGGGGTCAAGGGTCAAGTGCAGAGCCGTGCTGGCTGTAGGCATGGTGTAACCAAGCTGTGCTCTGACCGCAGCTGTGGTCAAAAACTTCACCCAAGTCTGTTCAGCTCAAACTTCAAAACCTTGTGTTTAAAGCGTCACGAGGCCAGAAGTTGGACAGTTCTTCCTTTTTTTAAATCTTTTTATTTTTTGTCTTTCCCCCTCAATTTTGAATGGCTAGCCTACGGTTTCTTGTGCCTGAATCCCTGGAATTTTGCATTAATTGCATACCTCTGTAGTAAAATTGACGCCTGGCACCCATAGTGACACGGGGATATCCCAAGAATACGGAATGAGCAGTGAAATTCCTCCCTCGCCTGTTTGTCATGTCGAGACCTGCCAACGTGATTTTTTTTTTTTTTTTTTTTTACATTTTTTTTTCCTCCTTTTTCTCAAGTGAACTCTGGCTTCTTGGACGATCTTGCCTAGATGAGACTGAGGGATGCAGCTTTTCATTTTTTTTTTTTTTAAATGGGGGGATTACTTTTTTTTTTTTGCCCTCCCCCTCAGACTTTGTACCTAATCTTGGCAAGACATGCAGTGTGGCCTTGTGTAGAAAGCTTACCAATAAATAAGTGGGAAGGACCTTGAAAGACTTACCATCTGAAAGGTCCTGTTTGCACACAAGGAGGCAACAGTGCTCATAGTGGCCCTACTGCGTAGAAGCATCCGGAAGTCACTTGACATTTTCTGGGGAGTTCTCTGCATTGGGAATGGACTAGTGAATGCATACTCCTTAATGGTAAGACGTATCCATTTCTTTGTAAGGGAGCGGGACTAACCCTGGATTTTTTTATTGTTTTTTTATTTTAATTTTTTTGGGAGGGGTGGGGTTGGTGTTTTGGTCCCAAAATGGAGTGTGCATAGTCTCCCCGCATTAGTATTCCCACTGGAGTAGAACTTTTACGTTTTTTTTTGCTTAATTTCTGTTGTTGGTGTCTGCACTTGGCTGATTTGTATTTTTTTTTCTTTTTTTTTTTTTTTTCTTTTCTGTCTTTGGCCCTCTGTGTGTAAACTCCCGTTGGCCTTTCTTGCCGCAATGTGCAGATGTGGAAGATGTGAAGTTCGTTATCAATTACGACTACCCCAACTCCTCTGAGGATTACATCCACCGCATCGGCCGCACGGCCCGAAGCCAGAAGACGGGCACCGCCTATACCTTCTTCACCCCCGGCAACATGAGGCAGGCCAGCGACCTGGTGTCTGTGTTGCGTGAGGCCAACCAGGCCATTAATCCAAAGCTGCTCCAGATGGCAGAAGACAGAGGAGGTAAATTTAATTGGTGAGATACAAGACCTGTGGTTCATCTGCAGACTTTTTCTCTCTTTTCCCCCTTATATGGGGCTGGGCTGGGGGGGGGGGCGGAATTCCGTTGGGGTGCTTCCTATGCATTCTTAAACATAACCCTAAGCCTGGCTCCATCCTTGTTTTGATTGGCGTCTTTTTGTCACAGGTCGTTCAAGGGGGGGAAGAGGTGGCGGCTATAGGGATGATCGTCGGGACAGGTACTCTTCGAACAGGAGGGATTTCAACAGCTTTAGGGACCGAGACAGTGACAGGGGATTCGACAGCGGACCAAAAAAGGCATTTGGCACCAGCACACAGAACGGAGGCTACGCGGCCAGCGGGTATGACACCGGTATCAGCGCTGCCTACGCAGCAGCCTACAGCAGCAATGGACAGTCAGCCTTTACCGCCAATCAGGCCACTGCATTCGGGGCCCAGAACTTCCAGAACCAGCAGTTTGCTGCAGCCCAGGGTGCCACCCCCGATGTCATGGCCCACCCCCAGTTCCCATTCACCCCCCAGCTGCCTCAACAGCCCCCACAGCCAATGGTCCCTTACCCCCTGCCCCCAGCATTCCCACAGTGAAATGCACTGTAGCAGTAATTTATTGGTTTATCCTCAAAGTTCAATATCCTTTACCCAAAAATTGTACTTTGTTCTGTTTGGGTTTTTTTTTTTTTTTTACAGCAGGATTGGTACAACATTCTACACCTCTAACAAAGGGTCATGTGACCTATGGGGCTGCCATAGTAACGGTGCACTCATTTTACTATTTAATTTTTATTACATTCCGCTGTAACCTTAGTCCAATCTTTTTGTACTAGTCATTGCAAGCCCTCCTGGTTTATTGTAATGTTGGAAGTGATATGTTTGGATCTTAACACGAGGCACTGCATGGCCTTTGAAATAAAACAAAAAGGAATCAGTTCGAAGTTGTACTTTTGGCTTATTTAGAGTGGTGGTGCACATTGAGTGGCTTCTCAAGTCAGGGACACGCTGATCTGCAATTTCATCGAGTAAGATTTTACCGGTTTTGCCTTCCAGCTGTTGGGAGCGGTTTTGAACACCAGGGGGCGGCCTTATGCAGCCTCAAAGGCCCTTGGTTCAAATTCTTCCAGCGGAAACGAGTCAGTCGTGTGTGCCTCAATCTTGTCCCGGGGGAATGTTTAACTTTTGTTAGTGCATGTCATAATTGCTGGCAGTGGGAGATCTCTTGGTGTGATATTTAGGCAAAGTCTGGCACAAAATGTCAATTCACACGTATAAATTTTTCCTATAGTACAATGATACACAAGGCAGTAGGAATGGGGTAATGTACCGTACCTGAACTTTTATTTTGGCTTAATTCATCCCCCTATTAAATCTACCTTTTTATATTAAAATACTGTGTCCCTTCCCCCAATATTAAACTTTCCAACGCCTCTGGTGATGCATTCATTATTCATTCTCTACATGACACGTTACACGCGCATGACGCAGGAAGCATCCTTACTATTGTCGCTTAGCCGAGTATCTATCATAGTGTCCAAAGAGGTAGCCCGCCCGGTTTTCCCTGAAATAAAACTTGTACGGTGAGTCGATCCCTCGTGACTTGTATCCCCATCACTCATTTTTAAAGCATGTCTTGCCCATTTTTCTGCTGGGAGTATTCTCAAACTAGAACGGAAGATATCGAAGATCTATACAAATTCGGGTCCTCAAAAGAGTCAGTTACTGGGTTTGAATACTTTAACATAGAGCATGTCTGCCTATGCACATATTTCAGGCTCACGTTACGTTTATCTCCTGTCTGCCTAACTGGGCGTATCGCTGAAGCCGGCATATTTTAACATGCTATACTTGGCGCCCGTATCAGACCAACAGGAAATATAATTGGCAGTTAGTTTTTTTTGGGATGGAAAACCTGTAGAGTTAGGTGTGACAGATTTCCGCCCCGGTCCCCTCCCGCGGCCTCGCCCTCGCCTTTTCCTCATTTCGCAATGAAGGCTGCAGTCCCCGCCGTAAACACAGGGGGCGCTTCTGGGCCCGGTTCATCGCACGGAACAATCGGCTTCATTAGTTACGCGCGTTTGAGATTCTAATCGAATGAATCAATTATGCAAATTTTATGTAGCACTGTAAATTTTAGGCCCATTAGTGTCAGATAAAAATACAAATAACGCCAAGAAGAATAAAAACACAAATGATTAAGAGTTTTTAATAGACAAATGAGATTTTAAAAGAGCAACAAACCCCAGTTTTAATCATGTCAGTGATACATTGTCCTTGAACAGGTAATTATCAAAATGATGTGTAACAGTAAATAATACAGTCCTCTCTAACAGTGCGGTCAACCTGCAGATTAGTCGGGATTAACGAATAAAGTCAATAGTGAAACATTTTGTATCTAAATATACGAATAGTTTCGCATTTAAAGCAATCCTTTATTTATAAATGTAGTTGTACAAACCTGTGAATATACAGAAATCGACTTCCGTTAATAATGTTCTTGTTTTGCGATAAATTATTTCTCAAGATGAAGAGTATGATTTCAAACAATGCATGTGCATCTTTCTTGATGGTTACGGTTCCACTGCACAGTAAGGCTCCCTTTGGCACTTATAAATGGTAGTAACTCATTAATAAAAAGAAAATGCGTTCTAACTTATTGTCTGTTGATGATTTCCAAAGTGTTACCGCCTAATTAATAACCAGATTACTACCCATCCATAAACCCTTTATAAGAGTAGTCTTACGGTAAAGTGAAACCGTGATTACTTGACAGATTTATGCGACGTACATAAGTGTTCCCAGGAGTGATCACTAATATGATTTAGACATTTTATCTACCGGTTTTTCACGTGTCTTCAAGCGACTAATCACCCTACACTTGCAGTTAAACCACAAAGTGCTAGGTGGCACTCCTATGTTACTCAGAGGCAGGGACTTGGATTTCATTAGAATTTGACGCCGCTGTTTACTTCCGGCGTCTTGGTATCTTGATTTTCTGGGTTTGTTCTGTAAGTGTTTTTGACACTGATAAGTGGTGAAATGATAAAGTATGTGCATTCTTTCGCATCGGACAACAAAGCAACTAGGTTATGAGACGTAGGTGAGATACGGACGAGTCTCTTTGCACAAATAGGCCAGTTCTTAGGGAGCGCTTACCCTCCCCAGGTATGTGGGTGGTGTTGAAAGGCATGCCTTCGCGGGGTGTGTGTGCGTGTCTGACTGCTGGCTGCGCCTGTTCGGTCCCCACACTTGTGGAAGGGTAGTCATTCACAAGAGGGGGCGTTTACACGACCCGCACACCCCCGCATTAGACTCCGGTGATGCGTTTAGTGTCCCTGGCAGGGTTAAGACTACCTGACAGTCACTGTAGCAGGGAGTGTCATTGTCACCGAATGACACGTGTAGTGGAACCGCCAGGCAGAACGAGGAATGCGGTAGCAAGAAAATTCCTGTTCCACACGTAGTGCTTATAAATCTGAGTCTTTGCGTGTTACATGATGGAAATGTGACGGTCTTTGAAAAACAATAGAGTATGTATTGCAAAACAAGGTCAGCTCCAATCACTCATTTCCAAGGTGTTGTCTGTCGTTCCCTTTTGTGTGGCCCATGTCCACGCCTTAATGAGTTGCGGCAGATGTATGCCTTCTATATTATAATACGATTTTGTGCAATCAAGCCGAAAGCCTGGAGCTCTTATTTAGTGTTGCTGTCGTTGTGCAACACATAGGCCTATATAAGGAAGTTAAATGTTTTATTCTCTGTTTTTGAAAATAATTACTTGGCTCCACCTCCTGTTTTTTTTCTCCACTATGTGTTTATGCTGTTGTAAATCTTGATTCTGGACATTTATTGAAAAGCCCACAGGAGTCTCAGAGTACCTGTTTACTGTCATGCACGCCTCAAGGATGGGTTGGGCCCAGTGTTCGGGGACCACATCATTGGAGGTTTCCAGAGTGGTCTTACAGTGCAGACCCCCATACTGAACACGGGAGGAAGAGCGTGTTAACACCAAGGTGTTCTGGAAGCTAGTTTAGTGCTCTTGTGAGGGTTTTTCTGCCAGATGTGAGAGGGCACAGACCACAGCCTATGCTCCGGAAATCCTTGTATAGCACTAAACGGAGCTCCTGATGTCGCAGGAGGCTTTGTGTAGGATTCTTTCATTCCCCCCCCCCCCCAACCTTACATAAATTACATGAATTTATTCCACTACTGGAATGCAGTGTCTACCACAAAAATGTTATAGACATGCAACATAGCCAGTGAGTTCTGTGCATTAGTTCAAACTGTCTGGGCGTTTTTTTTACTGCATGGTATTGTTTTATATTGGTAGCACAGCTGCCAGTCTCATGATACTCTTTAGGCTAATAGATTTTGTCTTCAGTTCAGATTACAGTAATGTAAACATGGCTTGATCTTGGGCCAGTAATTGAAAGTTGGGTGTCACAGTGGCAACATAGCCTCACACCTTCAGGGTTTTCATGTACAAGCTAAGCATGGAAGTTAGGAGTCACTCAAAGACACTGTGAGAGTCTCTGCTGAAGCTCCTCTGAAAGACAAACTGCAGAGAAGTGGGCAACAAACCAAGTTCCTGCGATTTAAGTAGCCCTTAACGGCAAAGTCACTTAGCTGGCAGAAGTCATTCTAGCAACTGGGGAGGGCTGACAGCCTGACACCTGTGTGGAAGCTTCTTTATGAGAGCTCATTTTCTGCCCCCAAACCAACTATTCAATAATACATAGTCAAGAGTTTTTGTCAATGAATGTGGCCAAACTGCATATTTAAGGATTCACAGAAGTATAATGAACTTTTCTTGTGAGCTAATCATCCTTGGCTTACATTCACTCCTTTGGGGTGGTGGAGTGAAGGAATCTTCACTGGGACTTGCTGAGATGCAGAGCTGCCACTGTATTCAGCTCTGAGAACTAATGTCATGTTTAAATTCCTGTCGTGTTTATGGCAGCATTAAACAGCAGATTAGTACAGTGATGCAGATGAGAAATGCTCACACTGCTGTTCGACTGTAACCGACTATCATATACCTTGCAAATGGACCTGTTTCCTTAGGTGCGATCATTAAGAGAGTAAAATCGTTCTTGTTTGTCTTGTTTCCGTTTGCTAGCTTTGATACATATTTATCATTACACTTTAGTAATAGCTATAATTCATTTAAGAACATAAATTTACAAACGAGAGGAGGCCATTCAGCCCATCAAGCTCGTTTGGGGAGAACTTAACTAATAGCTCAGAGTTGTTAAAATCTTATCT
>JABFEB020000044.1:3307387-3319570 GCA_019775895.2 Stomatorhinus ivindoensis
TAGTGAGAGTAGAGGAACCTACTCTCTGTCTGCGCTATGTGGACCATGACCTTATGCCACACGAGGAGTTTATTGGGCAAAGGACATATCTTTATAAGTACAATCTGACTGTATTATTTGTGTCCCCTTCAAAAATTGCTCATGAGATATTTTATAGTTATTGTCCCCCCCTACTGTTAAATGAAACACTCCTGCCACCACCGGGAGCCTGTCTTCATAAATGGAGAGGTTGCCAGCGGAGACGTTTGCTGAGGAGCCACAGAAATGTGGCTGTCGGATGGGGAAGCTGCCGTTCTGTGATGGAGGCCCACCTGCCTTCTGGTTCTGGTGGTTCTGTGGCACATCTTCGAGGTCATGGAGGCCTGAGACTCCGGACCAGCTGCCCATTGTATGGGCGTCCCGAGTTTTTTGTAGGAGTAGTTTGTAGGAGAAAAGCATTTTGTTATCATCAGCAGATAAAGACAACAAAATAAGCATAGAAAATATTTTTCCTTTACTATTTCTGCTTGTTATATTAGTATTTTAACAGTTTTTTCCCCTCGGAATGATTTATGTGTACATTTCCTTGCAGTGGCAGGTTCCTGAGGATGGCCTGGTCACCAAGGGCCGGTACTGGGTGTTAGGGGACCTGGGGACCGAGCATTCCCATCTGTGGACTCAGCGACTCTCTACCAGAGTGTCAATGACGAGCAGAGTGCCAAAGGAGTCCGTGAGGAGTGCAGTGTCACCCACAATGCCTCTGTGACAGTGACTTGCCTGGCAGTGATGTAAATATGCTCAGGACAGGAAATCTGCAGTGAAGGGATTGTTTGTTAAAGTGTGACTTTGCAGGCAAGGTGGCCCCCTGTTGGTGACTTTATGAAAAAGTGAAAATGCAGTTGTCAGTGAGTTTGATTGGTTGTCAGAAAGGCGCTTAACATCAAAGCAGAAAGAAAGCCAGTCTGCATTCAGAAGAAGCAGGTGGGTGACTCTTAGAAATTTAAATGGATCTTTCTGCATGCAGGTCGTGGTGGAAGTTTCCGATACTTCTTCTGTCATCACCTGCGACTTTGTCTGCAAGGGCAATATCGTATTCTGGATCTTCTAGGCAAACTGTGCAGCCTCAGGAAGGCTACCCAGGGGTGCTGCTGATTGGCAGGGTCTGGCAGCCAGGACAGGATCACATTGCAGTGGAGCCGCCCCTGGTATGGTGAGTGTGTGCAGGTACGGGGGAGAGGACAGCAGATGGCGCACGTGAGTCATGCCACAACCGTGAGAGGAGTCGTTACCAAAGAGAATGACATAGACTGCTGTCGAGCTGGGTGGATCATATGTAACCAAGTGGATGGGGGTCTGCACCAGGCCTTGCGTGGAGGAGGTCTTGGCCGGCCTGTAGTGTCTCCCCCTAAAGGCAGGATTATGTACTACATCAAATTACTGGATTCCAATGACTTCAGGTTAGCAGTGTGGCCGTAGTTCACCCCTTATCCCCGCTGTGCCTGTTCTGAATTGTCTGATTCACCGCCAGGGGCTTAATGAGCAGCCTGGAGTACAGCCACAGTGACCAATCATGGCGTGGATCTATGGTCTCCAAGTTATGATGTCATCTGTTATCTTTGTGAAGTGTGCAGCATTGCTGGATGCACACATGCACGTAAAATGGACGACCTTGCACTTGATCCGTTTTCTTTGGGGTCAACTGAATACAGTACAAAGAGATTCTGTTTATTTCAAATATACAGCCAATAAACATTATTGTCAGTACCTGCAGGAGTCTGCGCTTGTGCGTGCAGGAAGGCGTGCCAGGCAATGGGTGCGTGGGATCCCCCTACTGATGGGTCTTGGCATTGCTGTTGAGTTTGATTTACTGGATATTCTGGAAGTTTAAAAAGAAGCATATTTTTGTGATGGATGTGACTCAGCAGCTTCTGCTCCATCTTGGTGGGAGACCATGATGAAATGGGCCTAAGTCCATAGACTATTTTTGTATCTTACGCTTGTGTACTTTAGACATGATGACTAATTGGTCATTGGCCACTCTATCCACTAGAGGGCACTGCACAGCAAAGGTTCCGTTCTGCCAAATTGAAAAAGTGAACAAGGATGATATTTACAGGCTCAATGGACCTCTCTGGTTTTTGGTACATTTTTGGACATCTCTGGTGACACATCTTGCTCTCCTGTAAGACTAACACACATATATACTGGTGAGAGTGTAGTTTTCTAACTATGTCCAAGAGTCAGATCCCAGGAAGACATTGCTGTGGTTTCCCCCCCCCCCCAGTGCTCACAGAGGCAGGAGACCCACAAACAATCTGCAATGTGCATATGATCACGGCCCAGGCTGCCTTGCTGTTTGGTCCATGAACTCCTCAGTAAAATAGTTGGGTTTACCACTGAACAGAACGCTGTTCCCCAGCGCCGTGAGACAGTGAGTTGTGCTGGTCATGCTCTCAGCGCTGAGGCGCACTGATGACATTTAAACTGCAGCCCTATGACTGAATTACTCGCGACCATGTGCTGCAGCTAGAGAGCCGTAATTATGGGATGCCTGCTCTGGAAAGGTGGATCTTGGTAAGGTCAAATTAGACTAGGCCATGCTTGCAGCTTCTCGCGGCCAATTTGCACCGAATAGTCCTTGAGCAGCGGATGGTAAAAAAAAAAGCGAACGAGGGATTTAAAAAGGGAGCAGAAATGCTCTCTGTCAGCCTCGGTGCTGATGCGGGAAGGATTTTCACATCATCCCTCAGCACAGTGCGCCTCGCCTGCTTTAGCCAGCGCCGCCGCTGTTTATTAGCGAGTCGCTGACATGCGAGTACGGCTGGTGTAACGGAGGCCAGGGCGTAAGGAAGAGCTCTGTAAACACGGCAGTGTGTCTCCTCAGATCTCCCCAGGCTCTCCAAGACATATGGCTCACCGTTGCGTGAGGAGTACGGCTCTCATGTCCCCTCGATATGCCGATCTGAGTCATACGTGGAGACCATGCCAGTCTCCCTCACCGTCTTCATTCTTCCCCTCTGCACTTTCACCCTTCCATCTGTTTTCCCCGGACCCATTCAGAACTAGTAAACACTTTATGCAAGGATGGATTCTCTTCTAAATGCTACATTTGTTTACTTGTTAATGGTTCCTGGTACCTGCACACACTCAGCCTTGCTCATGCAGTACTGCACCCGGTGCAAATTTGCTTCATCTGCCACAAGGGGGTGCTATTTCATTGTTTTTTTTGCTGTTTGTATATCACGCATCAGCGGTCCTGACTGCAGCTCTGTTCTGTGGTCAGCAATGGCAGCGAGACCTGCCTCATATATCAAGTGAATCGAATACCAAGGAGGAAATTTTGGTCCCTTCGTTTTTACACAATTAACATATTGCACCACTGAGCCAATGATTTATTAGCGAACATGGGAACAGAGCTTTTGCCGGTGGGAGGGGATTAGATAGTGGGATCATCAGTAACTTCAGGCAGTTCTGCCTGGACAGCCTCAGCAGTGGAGAACGTGGTCGGTGTTTGGGCCAATCGTGGGTGAAAAGATCTGGGCCACGTTCCTGTTGTAATGTTATTTGCTGGTGTAATAGTTTTCCCAGACTGTCAATCAAACCTACACACCTCATGGTGGATGATAATAATCCCCCCACCAGCCCCACACACATGGATATCTCATGCTGCATTCCATTTGAAATGGGAAGTCAGAATTTAGGTCAGAGATTTCAACTGGAACGCCCCCTGAAGTCGGAACCTCTGCGACTCCAACCTCTGAATTCAAGATGGCTGCACTCGTTATCAGCAGAAGTGAAAGCTATAGTTTTATACTGTTTATTAGTACTTGTGTCTTATTTGTGGGTCATTAAATCAGTCATACACACAGTACTGTCCAACTGCTGTCTGTGGACATGTTGCAACAGTGTTTGTATGTGTAAAATACTGCATAATGCGTTGTTATGGGCTGGTATTGCTAACGATGGCTAACAATGAACCTGGCTAGAACTAGGGCCTGTTTCAGAAAGCAGGTTTTCTTGTTTAGCCGGATAACTTGTTAGATTTAAGGGAGTCTGGACTAAATGTAAGAGAACTAAGATCAAGGCCATTTAAACTGGAGTACCTTAAATTTGACAAGTTACCCGGCTATTGGGTCCCTGGTGTGGCTTTGCACCTTGATGTCCTTGAAAGCGGTTACCTTTGGTGTGATGTCATTCCCAGCTCCGACTTCCTACCTCTGAGATAAATGAAATGCAGCATTATTTCGCGAATACCTTCCGGATGATCTTTGTTGGAAGTGCATCCTTGTCTGGACAACCTTTCTGAGTTTGCAATGATCCATAGAACACCAGCCTGCTGGAAGCCCTCCTCTGCTGCCCCAGTGCTCTGCTGCCACCAGGGGGTGCTGATGTCATTCAGCTCCAGCCGCAGAACTTCAGTAATGTTCGCACAGCATTAAATGCTCACTTGTTAAAAAAACAGAGGTACTCAGGGTCCAAGAGCATTACAGGTGAATCACTCAGTGGTTTGTGGTCCACAGCAGTGAGCAGAAGGGTTAGACCAGGAGTCTCCAACTCCGGTCCTGGAGAGCTGCTCTCTAGTAGGTTTTCTGTCCTACCTGGCTTCTAGAGCAGGTGTGGCTCAACAGAAGCCAGGTAGGATAGAAAACCTGCTGGAAGGTAGCTCTCCAGGACTGGAGTTGGAGACCCCTGGGTTAGATCTACTGTGACATCCATGGCTGGCAGTCATAGTGACTTACAGTACAGGACTTAAGCTTCCATTGTTTTAGTCAAGCTCCTGTTCTTTTCCTACAACCACATACATGCTCCCCTTCACCATGTTATGATCCGTGGAAGGTTCTGGGTTAAGTTCTGCATAGCCCTCAACCCTAGAACACCCTGCTAACATCTGCAGTTTGATGGAAGCCTTTGAGGTTGGTGTGTGTCCACAGGCCTCCTCACCTCCATCGTTGTACATCAGTGTTGCGTGATCCGGTCCTCGGAGACCTGCAGTCAGTTCCACGTTTTTACCAAGAGTTGGGAGGGAGCAAAAATGTAGACTGTCTGACAGGGAGCTGGGAGGGAGCATAAATGTGGACTGTCTGACAGGGAGCTGGGAGGGAGCATAAATGTGGACTGTCTGAGAGGGAGCTGGGAGGGAGCATAAATGTGGATTGTCTGACAGGGAGCTGGGAGGGAGCATAAATGTGGACTGTCTGGGAGGGAGCAAAAACGTGGTGCATCTATGGGTCCCCAAGGACTAGGTTGGTAAACACTGCTCTTCATTATATGTCATTGTTATGATAATAAGCCACTTTCATTGCTTAACCAGGCAGGTGCACATCAGTGTCTAGAAGATGAGGGTCTTCAGCAGACTTTGGCCATGCCCCAGAACTGAAAAGCAGCTGCGAATTCAGCGCTCGTCCTTGTCACTGATGGGAAACCCTTTAAAAAAAAGGTGTCGATTAAGTCCCCAGCAGTGGGACTACATTGCGGACTCTTCAGGTCTTTAGTTGCTGCTGTTACCTGTCCTGCTGGGGGCTGAGGTGGCTGCCACCCACAAGATGTCGTCACTGTGTACCAGAATACTCCTGGCCAGGCCAAATCAAGTATAATGCCACCAAAGAAGGGGCTTAGGTGAGGGGAGGCTAATTGTGACCCGCTAAACCCATTCAGTCTCTGTCACAGCAGGCCCAAAGCCACCTGACTACCTAACAACGTCCGCAGTGGTCTTCAGCCTGGAGGGATGATTACGGACAGCTGTCCCTAACTGACCCGCATTGTCTGCATTCACCTGTAATTCACAGACCAGCCATGAGGAGGAAGGATGTCATTTACTCAACCTCTGAAAGTTCTGGATCAGCTGTGTTTTGTAATCCAAAATGCTGCTGTCCTCCAGTACTGTGTCCAGGTTGCATGGACCCCATTGCAGAATCTTCCAGATGCAACGGAAAACTTGAGATACATAGAAATATACAGAGCCTGCTGTAGGGTTTGTTCAGTGTCATTAGCTGCATAACTGATGGTGTTTAATCTAATAAAACAGATTACTGCTCTGGTTAAGTAATTTAAGCCTACAGGAAACTGCAGAATAAGCAGAAATTCTGTTGGTTTCCGGACTCGTTTTCTATCGGCAACCTAAACTGGCTCATTGAGTCAATATGAGAACGAGGCCCCAGTTCAAACTGGTTTTTGTTTGGCTCGGTGGTGACGAGTCGATCAGAGGTACGAGCACCACCATAATGGCGTAGATTTGTGCAACCGAATGTCTTCATGGCCACTCAGAAGCTAATGAGGTGTTTCTCGCACTATAGATTTTGTTTTTTTTGGGGGGGGGATTTTTCCACACCATTAGTCCAAGCAGCAGACAAGGGTCCTGCTGGGGGTCGATTTCTGTGCATCTCTTAGGGTTTTGTGCACTTGGAATGTCACACACTCCGAGCCCCTGGGAAAACCAACGCAATGAAGAACAGTCTATTAGCAGCAAGGTTTTTTTAAACAAAAAGGTTTGTTAGAGACACTGAGGCCCTCCCTCTGTGACCCACGTTCGAATTTCCAAAAAAATGAGACTTAATCTCATATATAATAATTCAAGCTAAAATGCTGGCATTGTTTTTTTCAAGACAATCAGATATAGAAGGCAGATGATGAATGATGTATGTGCCATTTAAAACGTCAGCTCGTTGTAGGAGCTCGTTATCACCAAGTAAGGAACCCAACGTCTGTGAATAAGCAGCAGGCTCACATGTGAAACGCGGGCAGAGGCACAGCAGATGCACTGAGCCGTGCTGTCCTGCGGTGCGGCTGTGATGCCACTGAGTAAACTGCTGACACTAAATCCAGCATTCTCTGTTATTACTATTACAGTGTGCAGGTACAGAGAGACACAGAGATGGGGGAGGCAAAGAGAGATGGGAAGGGGAGAAAGAGGGAGAGAGAGACAGGGAAGAAAGAGAAAGGAAGCGAAAGATGGGGAATAGGGAGAAAGAGGGAAAGAGTAAGACATGGGAGAGAGTAAGAGGGCGACAGAGAAAGAAGAGCAGTAAGGTGGGAAAAACTGAAAAAAGAGGGAGAGAGAGCGGAGAGAGTAAGAGAGAGACAGTACAAGATGGGGTGAGAGTAAGCGAGAAAGAGGGATCGGGGGAGATAGAAGGAGAGAAAGTAAGAAAGAGATAGTGGAAAAGTGTACGAAAGAGAGATGGTGGAAGAGTGTAACAAAGAGAGGTGGAGGAAGAATGTACAAAAGAGATAGTGGAAGAGTGGAAGAAAGAAAGATGGTGGAATAGTGTGAGTAAGAGAGATAATGGAAGAGTGCATGAAAGATATGTAAATGGGTAACGTTTGTGTTTCTTCCCTCACTGAGACGCGTGAGTGCGACAGGCAGCACCCTACTCATGGGCTTCACTCGGCCGGCAGCGTGTACAAAACGGGACGACGGGAAAGTTAGTCGCTAATAAGCTAAATCAACAGCTACAGAACGAGGCTGACCCTGTAGCTATGTGGCTGATTAAAATGGCACGTGGAGGCCTGTTCGCACGCTCAGGGCCGCCGGGAAAAGCCTTCCATGCATTTTTAAGCCATTTGCTGGCCGGGTTATTGCAAGGTCAGCATTAACACATGAGATCCGTTTTAGATACGTGACTGTGCGGTCCTGCTGTTCTTTATTCAGTGAGAATCGACTCGCCCCCCAAAATTAAAATTAAATAGTTGACCGGTGGGATCTTGTAAGATGGGTTATCACCGTCAGCAGGGAGACTGGGTTGTGTATTTTTTCAGGGAGGGAGACATGGGATTTTTCTGGGCTACGCCAAGTGAGGCTGGCTGGTGACAGGTATCGGAAAGACAGCACCTCCCACGGGGTACTCATTACCGCACTGAGGAGTTCGCATGTCACTCTGCCAGACAGACCCCTCCTGACAGCAGCCCCACGCTTGGAGGTGGTCTTCATCAGGCTTTTGGAGAGGCTGTGCGCTAGTTAGCGGTAGCTTGAGAAATATTCCATTTCCTAATGTCAATGCAAGCCATGTTGTTGTTTTTTTTATAGTATATTAATGATTCAGCAGCTACTTTTGTGTACAGCAAGTTACATAAGATGAAGCTATTCTCCCCTATTGCATTCATTTTTGCCATATGGATGCTGCCGTTATCTGTAGCTATGCAGGGGGAACGGCCACTTGAAGTCACAAATGAAGCGTTAGTCGAATGGAACACTGAGTCGTTCATTTAACACGCAGTGCTCGTTTTAAAAATGTACCCTTCATTTTACCGAACGAGACTTTAAGAGCAGTTTATTATTTAAAATGACACCCCGGCAAGTGCTACTGCACCACAGCGGTAAAACATTGCTTGACGCTCCATGTTTAGGCATCCGATCGAAAGCTTGCTGACGTGTAGGCCGGTCGTCACTGATGGGGCAGGGGGGCCTGCTGAATCGTGAATAAATCCATTTTTGGGGGGGGAGCAAGGTGGCTTCACATGAACAGGAACATGATGCCATTTGTTGTATGTGAATGTCTGCCAGGCTCTTTATTTCCCGTATCTGTCATGTGTGGCAGTGGGGAGGGGAGGCGCCCCACTGATGTGATTCATCGGGTGTGAGCTGAGGAGCCAATCAGGGGGCTTGTACGTCACACTGGGGAATCTGGTCCAGGCTGAGGAGCCAATCAGGGGGCTTGTACGTCACACTGGAGAATCTGGTCCAGGCTAAGGAGCCAATCAGGGGGGCTGCTATATCACACTGGTGAGTCCGACATCACGCACGTGGACGTCAACATGGTGGAGACCCACCCTCATATCTGGCAACGTTGGGACGTAGGCATTATGCAGATAGTTGAATGTTAAACTTGAAAAACCCCTGAATTGTAACACATTTCCTACACTTACTTTAATCATCATATACACACGCACCAATGATTCCCATACCGTTATTTTAAGTTGGATGTTCGATAGAACACAACCCGTCGCAAGGTAGCGGAACAAGCAGAAAGACTAAACCGTGCCACTCTACATGCATGTGCAGGAGCTAAGTTTTTTTTATGATAATTATTAATTATTATGATCTTTAAATATTGTGATTCTTTACAATTGTGCTGGTCTCTTGAGCGTGTCCGACACGGGGCCTTTCACTCTTCTCACAAACCCGTGAGCGTGTCCGACACGGGGCCTTTCACTCTTCTCACAAACCCGTGAGCGTGTCCGACACGGGGCCTTTCACTCTTCTCACAAACTGGCAGAAACTCCCATAAAGTCAAGAAGCCTCTAAGCCTATAAAGGTGACACACATCCTGACTCACCTCCACACACCAACCTCACTCCATCAACCTCCACATTTGCATAAACACACATCTGTGTGTGTGTTCACTGAGCTTTCATATGAGGCTTGATTTTGAAGTCCGCTCTCTAATAAGGATGGGTCGTGCCTTGGTGCCGCAGCTCTGTTTTCCCTGTGCACCCCGATGTCCTGGAAACTAATAAAAACTTTACAGCCAGGTAACTCTGTCTCCCCCCAACAACCCAATACCCTCCCTCCCAAGTTAACACTATATGGTATTAGGCCGCAGTCTCTCTGACAACTTGAATAAAGATCTCAGCCAAAATCAGCTCTCTGAGATTGGATTGTCCCCAAAGCCTGTCCTTGCCTTTGTCCCCTCCTTATTCAATAATGGATAATTTCCACACACGGCAATTTACAGGAAGCAGAAGTTTTAATAATCATGTAAGTCTGGGTCTATTTGTAAATATAATTGCCCCTTAGTCCACCATTAAGTGTGAACCCCGCAGGCTTCCAAAATGGCCCCCCCAGTTATGATAAACAACCAGCTTCTGCTGCTCGTCTCTATGGTCGCCACCCAGACAGGCAGCCGCTGTCCCGCTTTCCATTTCCCGACCTTTGACCTCTGCGTCTGCCAAGATGGTCGGTGAAGCTTATTTGGACACACGGAACAGTAACAGGCAGCTGGATGATGGTGCACGTCCGGGCAGGGGTTCATATTGAAAATGCACAGGTACTCCCTTCCTCAGAGGGATCTAGATGCTGACGAATATCTAATTTCCCTAGTGACATTAGATTTACCTGTCAGCTGAACACATTTAAAGGAAGGCGCTCTCTGTGAAAACAAAGATTTGGTGGAAATTTGGAAGTATTAACAGTGAGTATGGGCTCCTGCTGGGCTGGATTAATCTCTGTTGTTTCAAAACAGTGAAGGTTTTCTTCAGTTTTCTTAACCCAGGACGCCAGACAGCAACAGCCCAGAGCTTATATTCAAATACATGGAGCTCTGAGAGAGCGAAGGCTTGTGGGAAATGCCCAGCCTCTGCCTGCTTCTTAAACACTAGCTGGGATCAGTCAGCCTGGATGCCGACTCAGAAGGAATTCAAGGCTGAATAGGGAAAAGCATGCACATCAGCAACAGGAAGATCCACCCCAGTCCTGCCATTTGGATTTTTAATGGGGGGGCAGAATCTCATTAAGAAACAATGACAAATGTTTTTTTTTTCGAGTGTGGTGTGATGCGATTAATTTTAACGTGTTGTTGCGGAGTGTACCAGCAGTGACAGCACTGGGTCACAGGGCATGCGTGCGAGGAGCACGAGGGTCACAATGTAACCATGGCAGCCAATTATTTTTAAGGGTCAGGACCAGAGCCGGGCCCAGTGGGATGACCCAGGCGGGGGCCTGGCTTTCCCAACGGCTGGATTGGCTCATCCCAAGAGTAAGCAAATGCCAACCAATCACAGACTTCTATTTTGAGTATTGTAAGTCAGAAGGAAGTGAGTCCATTTTTTTTAAAGATGTCCTTTTCAAAGTCCTATGCAGAAGGAGTATAGGAGCTGCACAGGGCTGGGGCTGTGAATCGTGGCACAGGAAGTGCACTAGGAGGATAGGGAGGGAGGAGAGGCCATTTTCTGCTGGTGAGCACCATGAAAATAGATATAGGCAGCTGGAGGGTAATGTTTCGGAAACTGCGCTCATTATTTCCTCGTCCTACAAGGGCCTCGTGTTGTTTATTAGACTACAGCAGCTGATAAATAGATGTAATAAATATCTGTTTTTTGAATAATGATTCATACTAATGGCACTGCAGTGCACATAACACACATTTAATGTAAATGCACAGCCTCTTCACCAGCATTTCCCTTTTCCTCGGGCAAAAATGTGTTTTCCAGGAAGTTGTCATGGAAACAGATGTTTGCCTAATAGGGAAGCTGCATCAGAAAGGGAAAACATAAAAAATGAATAACATGAGTTGGTCCCATAGAGAACTGGGCCGTCGTTACCGCCAACCCCCAGGCTTGCAGAACCACCGTGCCTGTCCTGGACTCCCAGATATGGCTCTCTCCTAGAGTCCAGTCCTGAATCCGAGTCTCTCCTAGAGTCCAGTCCTGAATCCGAGTCTATCCTTGAGTCCTGTACTGAATTCGAGTCTCTCCTAGAGTCCAGTCCTGAGTCCAGTCCTGAATCCGAGTCTCTCCTAGAGTCCAGTACTGAATCTGACTCTCTCCTAGAGTCTGGATCTGAATCCGAGTCTCTCCTAGAGTCCAGTCCTGAATCCGAGTCTCTCCTAGAGTCCGGTACTGAATCTGACTCTCTCCTAGAGTCCAGTCCTGAATCCGAGTCTCTCCTAGAGTCTGATCCTGAATCCGAGTCTCTCCTAGAGTCCGGTACTGAATCTGAGTCTCTCCTAGACCGTGGTCTTGAATCCGAGTCCCTCCTAGAGTTTGGTCCTGAATCTGACTGTCTCCTAGAGTCCAGTCCTGAATCTCTTCACTCAAATAGCCTACAGCATTAACTGTGCAAATCCGTGCATCTGCTATATGCATAATGCTGGGCTGAATGTCTGCTTGGAAAAATAAATCAATATATCCCAAGACACTGCTGAGCCCTCAGACTATCTCTGCCTTGAAGGCTGTGTGAACTGTGACCTTGTGACCCCTGGTTGGGCCATGTGACTTTCTTCAGCTTCTAATTCTGTCCTTGGGGGGGTCGGGGTGGTGGTGGGGGTTGCTGGCATCAACGGGGGCACGTAACAAGGCTCACGCCCGTTGTCCGACAGGTCTGGCAGCTCAGCTTGCGAGCTACGTTCTGGGTTGTTTGTTTATTTTTAAATGCCTGTAGCTGTCTGTTGTATTACCTGTAACTGAATAATTAGCTTGGCTCCTGCAGTCTGGAGCAAAGGGCTCCTTCACCCTGCTACTGCCAGGCTGTCTGGGGCCCCCCCCCCCCCC
>JABFEB020000044.1:3325945-3349700 GCA_019775895.2 Stomatorhinus ivindoensis
GTCTTAGATGACGTGGTTTTGCCCCCCCCCCCCCCCTCCCCTGGCTGTGCGGCTCAGTTGATCTGACGGCAGGGTTCGAAGGTCCATTTGGAGACTCCACCGTAGATGTCAAGGTTGGCCTCTGACCACGAGAAGACATTTCCCACCTGTGCTTTGCTGCTGCATGTGGCCAGGTTGTATATTTCGGCCGAGGAGAGCTTCCTGTCCCAAAGATTGAGGTTGGCCATAGTGCCTACGAACGCCTGGGTTGCATCAAACCCGCCCCCAAGAGTGTCCTGTCAAAGCACAGAGAGGCAGAAACTTAGGCAGATATATTCGTTTAAGAAATCACTGAAGGAATAATTCATGTGTGCTGTGTGCAAGGACCTCACGCCTTACATTTGACATACAGCCTTCCAATTTAAAATTCATAAACACAAATTCACCTTGTAGTTTTCTGAGCGATTGCAGAAATGTGCTTTAGTGTGGCTTCCTGTACAGCGTGCTCCTAAAATCATCGGCAAATAAATCTACAGACGTTTACGTCCCTTTCAAATACTGCTCAGGCTTGACTAAGCACAGATCCGTAATAACAGGACCGATCCAGAATTTACCGGGCAGAATGAAGTGGCCCGGTCTGTCAGTGGGAGAGCGAGCGGAGCGTGGCGCCCTTACCTGCTCCTGACCCAGCACCAGCACCCCGTGTGCTTTGATGGGATGGTACGGAGCCAGGTTCTCCCCGCTACCGCGCATGGCGCCGTCTTGGAAGGCCTCCCACACCCCATCACGAGTGGTCCACGTGACACAGATGTGATGCCATTTTCCGTCATTTATAATAAAAGGCAGCTTCGCCATCTGTCACAGGGAAAAGGACCGCTAGCTTGTCACTGAAACCGGAGCTTCGCCATATTTGCGGGCGACTAATGGCATTTTACAGTTTTCTGACTGACTTAAGCTTATAATTAACGTACCATTTTGAGTAATTATACCCATTTTATTCTCAGTTATTTAATCTCAGTGATGACCTTCAACGCACGATTGGTAGAATTTATTTCACATTAGAAATGTAATATATTTCAACTGACACTTCTGATTTTTTTCCTCTAATCTTTCATTATAAACTAATGCTAAATAGTTTACGTTGTGTACATTGTAAATAACCTGGCAAGCCATCCTCAGGTGTTCTACCTGTGACCTCTACCTCCTGGGTTAGGCTATGTGGCTAAACGTGATCTGGGAAACTGTTTACGGCTCAGATACCCTGACGTAGCTTGTGTGCTAGCAGACCGGGGTGAGTTTACCTTGTCATTGATGAGTATCTCCATGGGGTTATTGCCCCAGCCGATAAGAACGAGCTCGTTGGCCTGCCCAGGGACGGCGTAGGAGAAAGGCGTGCCCACGCTGGGCGAGGCGTTCGACCGCAGCCACATGCAGATGGTGAAGGCGTACATCTCAGGCAAGCTCTTCTTCACTTTGACGTACATGTAGTTGGTCCTTAGGGGGAACGTCAGCTGGAATTTATCCAGCGGCCGGTTTTCTTTCTGACCTGAGTTGCAGAGCAGAGAAGCACATATACTATGGAGTGATGAACGTATCCATGTCAAAATGTTGTGCCTTCGCGTGTGATTCAGTATAGTTCCTTCTGTTTGAAATTACGTTTTCATTTTTGCAGACAGAAGCTGTTTTGCCATTACCATAGAGGACTGAGACAATTTAAGTTTTTCACATTCCAGATTGTCTTGGCCCAGATGGTCTTATTTATCTTTTATTTGTTTGGCAAAGGCTTCTCTCCAGAGCAAATTAAGGATCAGTGTATGATTTATTTCTCTTCAGAAATGTCCCACCCTGCCTAGCAGGAAAGGCACGGAAAAAACATTGCTTCATCTGAGTTCATTTTTATAACATTAAATGGAAAAAAAGAAATGTTATTTTTCTCGCTTGGTAACTAGTCTTCACATCACGTTTTGATTTATCTGAAAATATGCGAGAACCTCGAACTCGTAATCAAAATTTTATACGGCTGTAACACAGCGACAGTCAATACGGCTCCAGGTAAAGTTTGTGACAGACGCTGACACTCAGGAAAACTTCCCTAGGATAGGCAACATCGGATCCCATTACACTCACGCGTCGTACGGGTTTATGTAAGAAACAAGCAGGGAAGCTGCTGAAACGTCTGCGTCGCCATTACTTAAAATGAAAAAAAGCCTGCATTGTCAACGACGGCGTGTTAAGCGGAATGTGCGATGCAATGCAGCGCTGCTTTCAAGCCGCACAGCGTGTGTCCGCTGCGACACTGACGGTGCGCGCGAGCCCGTGTTTTTCATGTTTATAATTACGTCATATTATCTATTAATAAAATACTGCATTCGGCTAGTATATTTATTAATGCACAAAATGCAGCACGGCGCTGTCTTGGCAGAAAATAGTTGGCCCTCCGTCAAATGGGTGTGTGCGCTTCGACTCTTTGCCCCCCAGTTACCTTTCTCCAGTTCTGTTATTCTCTGGTGCAGTGATGTAAGGGTCGATTCCACTTTGCCGCGCTGCTCCGTCTCGTTACGGAGGCTGCCCTTGCCCTCCTCCAAGCTGTTCACCCGGGACAGAACCTGTCTCTCCAGGTCGTCGATTTTGTTCTGAAGAAGCTGCTTCAGAGTGTTCGCCTGAGTGGAATTGTTGGATCTACTGTATTGCTGGAGGGAAATAAGCACAGTGAAAGGATTCACAAATGTTGATACTTTGGATTGCATGTGTCACAATTAAAGTCTTATTGATCCGTTTGCTTGTAGTGTCAAAAGTTGCATTAAGTAACTAAGTTAGACTTAGAAATGCTGTTATCCTCGAATGACTGGATAATTAATTAATACTATGAATAGTACGGGAAAACTTTTCATAAGCACGTATTTAAGAATAACATGAAAATATTAACAAAGGCAAATTTCAGAATTAATAACGCCCATTATTTAATACGATACATTTAATGCGAAATTTACAAATGATTTTGACAAATATAATTTATATATATATACCTATATATAAATAAACTATATATATATATATATACCTCGAGGTTTTCTAGTCTCTGTTTCAGGGACTGTAATGTCCGTCCCATTTGCGTGAGTGTGTCCGTTGGACCTCTAGATACATCTCCCATGGTGTTTTTAGATCCCGGTTCTTTTTTCCTTCCGCCGTCTCTAGTGCTCCCAGTTTCGGGCATACTCTGACTCTCGCAGCGGTTTAATTTCGACGTCAGCTCCGTAATGGTCTCCTTGTGGTTCATGATCGTCTCCTTTTGCTGCAGCACGGTCTCCCTTAGCTGCATGACCGTGCTCTTCAGGTCCTCCGCCGAGACGGTATTTGGCAGGTTGGCTGCGCATAAGTCCACATCCTTGGGCACAGACGTGCAAATGAATTGGGTCTGTCCGAAGTCCTGGGACAGTATCTCCATAAAAAAGAAGTGGAGTATTAAAAGTTTCAGTGCGATGCTCATGACAGCGATTTCCCCTTTGTGCTGCAGTAAGAAACGCGTAGTGAGCTCTGCGATGTTTCAGAACCACAGCGCTGTCCCCGATGTGAGCGATTCGCAGAGTGCACTTGCTTTATATGAAGCGAAGCAGCGTATAGACCGTGTCTGCCGCGTCCCTGTGGGGAGGAATCCCAGTTTGCGGTCCTATTGGCGCGTTTCCTGGTCTTAAGGTAGAAGGAATATGCGCATTTGAACACAGCCGTGTTCCTACCGTCTTATATATCTATATAATTTATTGCGTCGCTGCGGTGCCGTATCGATTCCTAATAAATGTTCTGCCGCGTGATATCTCTTTTCCTTTCTTACAAAACGGATTGAGAGAATAGCAGGATTTTTCTTTATCATGAAAACTGTTTTTTCCTAAATAATAATGATATTCGACGTTTCTGTTTGCTACTGTTTGTTCAGTCTATTGTATACGTCTATTCGATAACATTGCGTTAGAAATTGCTTTTTGTGTTATATGGAGGACTATTATGAATTACATCGAAACATTCATTGACTGTATCTTAAATGTCCAGCCTTTAGTTAATACACTATTAATACAATAAAAGTACGCATATAAAATATTACTTTTCTGTGGTAATATTTTGAGCAGGTCCACCTTTACACACGCTCCTCCCCTTTGATATTGCTGGGATCTCTTTAAGTAAGCTGTGCTCCACGCGGTTAGGCCCGTGTCTGTGTCTGTCAGTCAGACATGCGAAGTTATCATACATCAATTTCCCACAATCACGAATCTGATGCAAGATTGCAGCAAGTCTGAAAGACTGTGGCATGAAGCATACAGGACTGGGGCCAAGGTGCATGAGATCATCACACACACACACACACACACACACACGCACACACTGGTGTGTCTAAATGGGGTCCTTCTATTCATTTCTATGGGAAAAACTATATATTAGGTGAGTGGTACAGGGAGTAAGAGGTACCATCTGTATCACTGGCCAGTGAATTGTTGAGTAACAGGGGCCAATCAGCTTTCAGCTAGGGCCAGTGGCCCACCCCCTTTTACGCATTCATCCAGCAGTTGGGTTGCTCTGGTTAATGGCCTTGCAGTCAAATCAGTCTGTCAACCCTCGAATTTGAACCAACAACCTTCCGATTCCGATTCATTGTGCTCTTAGCTGCATATAGTATTTTAAAAAGAAATAGTCTTTGCATACTGGCCACTGGTATCCTGTCTATTATCTTGTACTAGCTGGTACTGCACCCCATACTGGATAAGTGGTTATGGAAGATGGATATTCTGTTTTATTGTGAAATCACAAACACTTTCCCAAATGGCTTATTCTCATGTACTGTACAGATGAGGAGACGGAGCTCAACTCCAGCAAGGTGCCATTTAGACATAAGGAGGCGGAGCTGATCTCCAGCAAGGTGCAAATTGGACAAAAGGAGGCAGAGCTGCACTCCGCCAAGGTGCGATTTGGACATAAGGAGGCGGAGCTGCACTCCGCCAAGGTGCGATTTGGACATAAGGAGGCGGAGCTGCACTCTGCCAAGGTGCGATTTGGACATTAGGAGGCGGAGCTGCACTCCGGCAAGGTGCGATTTGGATATAAGGAGGCGGAGCTGCACTCCGGCAAGGTGCGATTTGGACATAAGGAGGCGGAGCTGCACTCCGGCAAGGTGCGATTTGGACATAAGGAGGCGGAGCTGCACTCCGGCAAGGTGTGAATTGGACATAAGGAGGCGGAGCTGGGTTGTTTATAGCTTGAACTACAATGACAATATACAGCAATCTGGGCCTAATGGTACTTGCAGCAATTACAGGACTTTTGGAAAAGTAAACATATTTAAAATACTCAATTACTGTTTCAAGATCTTGAATTTGAACTTTTTAACTTGTTTAGTAGATGAGATATTATTATAATCTATTTAAATGGCTAAATTGGACTGTGTATCTAATGATAGTCAGCTACTGGGATATAAGTGTGGACTACTGAAACCCAGATTTAATGTTTTTAATATATATGTATATTCAAATAAGTCTGCTATGAAATCTGCACTGCTCACTGCTCTTTAGAGTCAGCACCATTTTATAAACACTTATATGATTTTGCTGTGTGTAAGTGATGTAAGTGCCACAACAACATTAAGCACGTTGATTTATGTCTTAATGAATAATGCCTCACTAGACAGCTGAACATAGTTAATGGTATAGATCAGTAATTATCCCAACACATGTTTCTGTGGTAACGTTCACCATTAAGTGCCAAAAAAGAGAAACATTAGATTAAACCCCAAATCCATAGAATTTCAATGATTTGTTTGCCTGTTCAGGCAATTATGATACTTCTGCACAGAATGTAGCTTGATTTATTCAGCTAAAAATGGTTTTAAAGGTAGCCTGCACTGGGAGCACACAGCCCCCCTGAACAAGGCAGTCTGTACTGGAAACTCACAGACACCAGAGTGAGGTGGTCTGTACTGGGAACTCAGACACCAGAGTGAGGCGGCCTATACTTGGAACTCACAGACACCAGATTGAGGTGGTCTGTATTGGGAACTGACAGGCACTGGAGTGAGGCAGTTTGTATCGGGTACTCACAGCCCCTTGAGCGAGGCGGTCTGTACTGGAAATGCACAGCCCAAATGAGTGAGGCAGTGTGTATTGGGAGTGCACAGTCCCATGAGTGAGGCAGTCTCAACTTGGAGCTGACAAACACATGAGTGAGGTGGTCCTTACTGGGAGTGCACAGCCCTATGAATGAGGCGGTCTAAACTGGGAGAGCACGGCCCTGTGAGCGAGGCAATCTGTCCTGGGAGTGCACAGCCCTGTGAGTGAGGCGATCTGTCCTGGGAGTGCACAGCCCTGTGAGCGAGGCGATCTGTCCTGGGAGTGCACAGCCCTGCGAGCGAGGCGATCTGTCCTGGGAGTGCACAGCCCTGTGAGCGAGGCGATCTGTCCTGGGAGTGCACAGCCCTGTGAGCGAGGAAGAGTGATGAGGGATGAGATGCTTGACGGTGAGACACCAGACTGCCGTGTCCACAGCTGAAGTTCTCGCACAGCGCACGGCAGTCGTTAAACAGGTAGGTCGTTAAGTGAAGAGTGCCTGTATGTACATAGCATTACTGCAGCTGCATTCATGCTGTTCTGTGTAAGGTGGGGTCACTTTCAGGCAGCATTAAAATAGCAGCCTGTGAATATGAGCGCTCACACGGTCCTCCGGGAAGGATGCTTACTCACCACCTTGTCATTCAGACAGTGAGACCTCGCTGCCAGGAGAAGACCGGCAGGCGCATGTGGAGATCCATGAAGGGAGACCCCCCACTCACCCACTCACATCCCATCCTGCATCTTTGGAAACCATTCAGCCCACTGCCAGGCTGCTGCTCACACCGCAACATAAATAATACAACTGAAGCTTCCCTCCTCTAAAAATAGATATTTTTTTCTCTTTTTTGTTGTTGAATATTTCATCCACCCATCAGTCTTCTGCTCTTCTCGGATGGCTTGACGATACGGAGGAGAGACCCCTGCCCCAATTATACATGCCCCCCCCCCCTTGCCCAATCTCTAACAAACCCTTTACACTGACATCAGAATATGCGCTTTACATCTCAGACTGATATACTAGGTTTTTATTCTATTACACAGGATCCTGCTTAAACTGCATACACAGATTATATACTTCATGCATACTTCCTGTGTTTGATTCACAGTGGCACTATTCTTGAATTTAAACAACGGTGACAGATGTTATTGCCTGGCTACATCTGATTGGCTGCTTCTTTCCCAGTGTAATCCCCTGGTTACATTCATTTATACTTCCCAAATCGTTTAGCCATCGAGCTTCTATTCTTTTCTTCAGGTTGCTAAAAATTGCCTTTATTTCGAGAGTCTATTTGGAAGCGCATAGGTCCTTAGTGCATTATTTAAAAAAGGTCATATATTGTGTGGATACTCACTGTGGTGCATCCCGCATTAAATGTGGGGTAACGATTACCGTGGGTCTGTTTATATCTGCATGCTGTCTCCTGGCGCCAGTGAAATGTTTATCTCATAAGGAGCACGGCGCCAAGACTAAGCGAAGACAGCTGAAATGGATCAGAATACAGTTTGTTGCTGCTTTTTATTTTTGGTAGGAACTGCAATTTAATTATGATTTTTCCCTGGGAAAGAAGTATGTGTCTTGTTGTCTAGATCTTTGAATTTAATAAACATTGAACAATCCTCATTCCCCAAGGAGGGAGGAATTTGATTCCAAAAACATTTAGTTACACATTCGGTTTAAAAGCACTCTTAATTCTTAAATAAACTGAGATGAAGGATACGGACTGAGCTCTGCACAAAACATGCGTTTTGCAAGCACCATTTTCAGCATTAAGAGATATGTCTGAGCACACAGCTCTCATTTCTCATTACAGTTGCATAAATGAGCAACTTTGTTAAGGTATAAATTGACATAATGAAAGAATCATCTTATGCAGACCAGCGTCTCACCTCTAGGGGGTCTTCTGGGCTCGGCGGGCTGTAATAACTGGCAGAATTTGATCCTTATTACATTTTTTATTGGTGGATGAGCGCAGACTATTATGCAACGTGACGGGGAGTGTGGTGGTTTGCCGCTGAATTGTGGGAGGGTGGGATCGCAGAAATACGGTGACACCTCCACAAATTTATGCGGCTCTACGGTTGTGGTGGTGCAGGACCAAGAAGAACATGAAGAGTGTGACAGGGATGGAGATGTTCTTTGAGCTGCTTCTCTCTCCCGCGCCTCCCAAACAGAGGAGGGGGTGTCGGCTTTGAGCAGGAACAGGATGCTCTGCGGCTGAGTCACATGACGTGGTGCAAGGCAGCTCTGTCCAAATCAAACTGGTCTATTGCCATAAACTGCTACCCGATAATAGTGCTGAATTTTCGGGTAAAGTACTAACCAACATTTACAATACATCAGTAAACTGAAATATTTTCAGCTCAGATAAAGGCAATAGATAAGGCATTAAAAGTGTCACAGAAGGAGGAATATGAGCAGATCTTATAATGGAGAGAGCATGTATAAATGCCCCATCGTCCCGTTATGGGTTACTCTCTGCCTCTCCTTCACCAAAGCAACCGGAGGTGACTCAGGTATTTCTTTGCCCTTAGCCAATCAGGTGAGTCTGCTTGGAAGATCTGTGCTGCATCACTGTGTCCATTGGCTCATCCTGCCACAGTGCTAATCTGTGCTACAGCAATACTTGTCATGTTGAACAAATGTGCTCATAGTGAAATTGTTTATTTCTGTGTGTGTCTGTTAATTGCTCTTTGCAGCTTTCAGTGATCAGCCTTTCCAAAGAATATGATGGTGCCCATTTCAGTGATCAGCCTTTACTCAGGGTGTGACGGTCCTCATTTAAGTGATCAGCCTTTACTCAGGGTGTGACGGTCCTCATTTAAGTGATCAGCCTTTACTCAGGGGGTGACGGTCCTCATTTAAGTGATCGGCCTTTCCTCAGGATGTGATGATGCCCATTTTAGTAATCAGCCTTTCCTCAGGGTGTAGTGGTGTCCATTTCAGTGATCAGACTTTCTTCAGGGCGTGATGATGCCCATTTCAGTGCTCAGCCTTTCCTTAGCATATGATGATGCCCATTTCAGTGATCAGCCTTTCCTTAGCATATGACGATGCCCATTTCAGTGATCAGCCTTTCCTTAGCATATGATGATGCCCAGTTCAGTGATCAGCCTTTCCTTAGCATATGATGATGCCCATTTCAGTAATCAGCCTTTCCTTAGCATACGATGATGCCCATTTCAGTGATCAGCCTTTCCTTAGCATATGATGATGCCCATTTCAGTGATCAGCCTTTCCTTAGCATATGATGATGCCCAAGTGATCAGCCATTTGTCATTTGGGAATGTGAGCTTTAATCTGAGAACAATTGCCTTATTCAATGTTATTGGCAGTGTGTAATCCATAAAGGCCAGAGTGTGGTTCTCTAAAAAAAACACAAGACCCTGAAACAGAATGGTTTTTCATTTTTGTCTAGACAGAATAGTGCCCCCTTTTGGTACAGTAACTTCAGCAGTGTCTCAGGTGTTCTATCTCATTACAGTAGGAACTCAGCTGAGCCCAGTTTAGCATTAGCCTCTTGGCAAGAGGAAGCTGGAGTGCCATATAGCTGCAAGCTGAATAGAGCAATTTATTCAAATATTTGCATAAATTTGCATGAAGCTCCAGGCTTCAGGAAATCTGCCTAAAATGCAGTTTACGAGACCTCTTCGGGGAGGGTGTTGAAATTTGCATTTTAACAAGATTTGTTTTTTATTGAAATATGCGTATCCAGATTGCTGTTTGTTTTTGGGTTTTTTTTCCAGCTGGTAGTTGTAGTCGTGCCAAAATCCGGTTACTTAATTATGTTGCGGTTTATCACGATTGCTCAGGTGTTGTTGCATAAGCGATTTATGAACAAGAGAAAATATTAGAAAACAAGAAAATGACACGAAGGCCCTAGGAGACAGGGGGCATTTTAGCCGCTACGTTTTTTTGATTAACGAATAGTAAATGACTAAATTTGACCTTAAATGCTAATAGGAATGCTAAAATCAAAATAGCAGAGCTCAACCTGGTATTTTCACAGATATCTGCATTGCACGTGCGAATGCATATTACCCTCCTCATTTAACTCTCCAGAATAGCCCACTTGGACACCCGTATTACAAAACGACTTTTGTGGGAAGACTTTTGCAGCCTCCAGTCTGTAAATACCCACAGGGTCTGTTGGTGAATAAACTGACTTTCTGAGTTTGAGTAGTCTGTAAAGCTTGTGCATTTCACCAAAAACAACAGTTATGTAAGTAGGTTAAGGTGTAAGCTGATAACGCAGTAGTAATAGGAGCTAACTAGGCGTTTGTTCATTATTGTTGAATAATGGGTGCTGTCTCTTTTCTGAAATGATTGTAACAGGACATCCTGGATAATGGCAAAGACATAGAGATACTTGGCCTAATTACTGTGTTATATGTTTAATTAAGCCTCATCTTTCCCTGGGGGGGGGCTGTTTATGAAAGACGGCTGTGGTAGTCGTGGAGATTGCGAGGGGAAGCGATCGCGATGGCGAGCAGCTGCTCAGCCCTCGCACCTCCTGCATACTCACAGCTGGTGTGGCGGCACTGCATAGCGCCGGCCGGCCCGCTCGCTGTCTGCTCAGCCCTCGCACCTCCTGCATACTCACAGCTGGTGTGGCGGCACTGCATAGCGCCGGCCGGCCCGCTCGCTGTCTGCTCAGGCACCGGCACCTGAAGTCCAGATCGTCTGATGAAAGCGCTTCTGCTGCAAGGAAGGACATCAGAAACAGGGACTCTCCACACATTCTCAGCTAATGCCGGCACGTTGGGGCGATCCAGCTGTGGTGGTTTTTCGGTTGGGGACTTAAGACCACACTGTCAATTTAGAACGACGATGTTCTCCCATGTTCAACCACAAAAGCCCAGCATAGACAGCACATGAAACCCAGCGGGTTTTCCTTTTGATTTGTTTTTTGGTAATATTTTCTATGAATGCCATATTCATAAGAATCTATAAACATGCCTATATTTATAAAAAAGCATAACACATTATACCCATGTTTTTATGCATTATGAATGCTTTTTGAAGCTCTCATCTATAATGCATTATAGATACATTTATAAGACGTCCTTAATCCTTATACCGACCATTAAAATGCATTATGAAGGTATCTATAGTGCATTATAGATGAGCACTTTAAGTAAAGTGTTACCATTTTCTTTTTTGTTTTACTTGTGTATTCAGCTGGTAGTTCTTCAGCGATGCTTCTGAGGTACTGAACTGTTCTTGGGGCTACAGGAGCCCCAGGCCCCCGGCCTTCTCAAGCTGGGCCTCTGGCTACCTGGATGAAACACAGCAGACCCTAGAATCCGGGCTCGAGCTGAATGCCCAGCGCTGGTCTTATTGCCAGAGGAGGACAACTTCAGCAAACTCTGATAGAGCGAGAGGAGTTCTGTGGGTGACCCGTATCTGACTTCTGTGGTAGTTCTTCTGAATGCCTGATTCCCCCCGGATTCTTCCCACAGTCCAATGTGGTATCGACCGATCGAACTGTAAACGGCAGAATGTTTCCAAGCTGCTCACGTGGCCGGTGCATGTGATTCGGAAGGTGTTTTCATTACCGTGTGGTGAGCAACAGCAGCCGGTGCTGTGTTGCAGAGATGATTGGCAACATTGGCATGTGGGTCCAGCCCCGTCTGATCTGCCTCTGAGGAGACCTTGATCCTGGTACGAGTGTAAAGACAGATCACTTTTATCCTGTCAGTGGATTCTACTTGATCTCTTAGGCATAATCTCCCGCCTTCTCTCCTCCCTTCATTTCTGTCTTTCTCTCTCTTTCTTTCCCGCTACTTTGCTGAAAACAAATCAGAATGTGTTTTTCTGTCTTTGGCTAAAAAAAAACCTGGGTTTGGAACAGATCTGTCCACTGTGACTGCAGACAAAATAAAAACTGAAATCATATGGATTGAAGTTCACAGGGGGGGGGGGTATATAAGGAGTGTGGTTCTGATGTAGATGTTGCACTGGTCAGACTCTCGTTAGGAATATCTCCTTGTCTCTTGTCCATCATACCCATTCCTGAGCTTAAAGCTGCTATTGACTCAGTGTGAGTAAAGGGGAAGCGTGTTAACCCCTTATTTGCTGTGGCACCTGTATCCCCGCAGGTGCAGACAGCGTATAACCCAGCGTATAAGTTCGGCCCGTCTCAGGGAAGTTTGGCAGCGCAGCATTGACGTACCTGGTAGCTGTAAGACATTGCAATTTCTCCCTGAGATACTGTCATCTCCCTGTGGGCAAGAGCGTGGCCTAAATGCATGAAATGTCAGCGTGGGATGTGGGCGAATGTGCCGATGTCTAAGCTGTAATGGGGGCGTGGAGTGCGTGTATGTTCAGATCAGTGTGGGAATACCTCATCCCAACATGACTGTGAAATAGATGCATTTGCTGGTGTCGGATCTCCACGCTCAGAAGCCTCCCTGGCACGGCTTTATTTCTGCTGATCTCATCCCGTCACATTCTCATAGCCTCTATATATTGGCTAAATCTCGTTCTCTCGTTACCAGCTGATAAGCTGCCGCTGTCTGTTGCTTCCAGGCCTGACGTGTAACCTATTTGAAGTCACCTCTCGCCACGGCCCATGCAGGTGACCGGCCTCCCCGTTTGATGGGTGATTGTCTAGCAAACCATCAGTTTATGCTCAATTAGTGTCTGCTTTCCTGATGCGCAGGAAGCTACGTCTCGGAAAGATTGCAACCTGTGCTGAGCAGTTCTTAAATTAAGGCTGTCATTTGTTTGTGAAAAAACTGTTTTTTTTTATTATATTTACGTGGCTGGTTTGGAGTAGCGCCATAGGCTTTCAGCTCCAGGGCTACGGGCGTCGCCGAGGAAGAAGGAAAGACACAAATAGCATTTAATGACAGCAGTGTGGGATAACTTAAACATGAAATAAGACAAATGACAGACAGGCCTTTGAGTCGAGGGTGACTGAGCGGATTTCTTTTGTCCCTGAAAACCTAAAAAACTCAAATTCTACCGGGTGAAGGAGGAATGGATGTGTGCATGACTTTTCCAACTTGACAACTTTCTCCACATGAAAACTTCCAACATTTTCTGCCAAGTAATAGAACCTGTCGTGAATATAATAGAATAAGCAGGCCTTTCTAGGCAGGCCTTCCTAAGCATGTGCACGTCGAGGACGTAACTCCTAATGAATTTCTTAAGATGCCACGTCTAATATTTTAAGTTATGCTATTGGAAACTGATGTATATTAGTAACAGTAAAGCCAAGGTTCCTTGGCTGGAACAGTCCTAATGAAAAATTTACATTGATGTATGGGGAGTTTATCGCTGGCTCTGTTTCAGTAATGGCTTAACGGTGGTACGTCTTATGCTTAATAACGGCATTCATATGCATACATTTAAATATGTGATAACAAAAAATGTTCCAGTCACCAATCCACTGTCATTAAGTAATAACATGATAAGCAAACGGGGGAGCAGAACAGAATCCTGTAGCAGAACAGATTCCTGTAGCAGAACAGATTCCTGTAGCAGAACAGTCTGCGGATTTATACTTTAACTCATACAAGAAAAAGTTGATTCTGAGATTTTGATTAAATTCTGTCTCCTTTGTTTTAAAAACTTTGTTCTCCTTCAAAACAAATTCTTATGCAAAATTCACAAATAATGTATACTTACATGGGCAAATCACTCTCAGAATGTTTAAAGTCCAGTTTAGAAGAAGATGACTGTAAGCTATGTAAGTACAAACTCTACCAGGACATTAATATTCATTTTTCACAGTTACCACTGACCATTTGCTTGCTTAAAAACAAAGAGAATGAATCACTTTGGGTTAAAAGACACGATTTCAGTAAACTGACATTCCAGAGAAGTAAATGAGTCTGAACCACACTCCAAATTTAACACCACAAATGGTTTGATCACTGGATCAGACTTGATTGTTTGACAACGCAGGATTTTCTCTAAAGCATCTCGCCTGGCTTTGAAAGCTTAGGCTGGTTTGTTTTGTACAGCCCGATATTTCTGTGTTGGTTTCTTAGCACGCAGTAGACATGCTGCACTGTAATTCCCACTGTCCGGAAAGCTTAAAAGAAATGCCTGCTTTCATAAGAAGTAGGGCTGTGACTGTCAGCAGTTTTTGCCCAGCATCCCAAACTAAGCCCTTTCCCTATGCCCAGTCCCCGTGCCCCTTCCCTGTGCCCCTTCCCTGTGCCCGGTCCCCGTGTCCTGTCTTTGTGTCCAGTCCCCATGCCCCTTCCCTGTGCCTGGTCCCTGTGTCCTGTCTTTGTGCCCAGTCCCCATGCCCCTTCCCTGTGCCCAGTCCCCATGCCCCTTCCCTGTGCCCGGTCCCTGTGTCCTGTCTTTGTGCCCAGTCCCCATGCCCCTTCCCTGTGCCCAGTCCCCATGCCCCTTCCCTGTGCCCAGTCCCCGTGTCCTGTCCTCGTGCCCAGTCCCCGTGCCTCTTCCACGTGTCCCTTCCCCGTGCCACACAGCCACGTCTGCCGTGTTTTTCTTTCTCTCGAAGCAACTCCCACCCCGAAACGTCACCTCATGTCTTTTCCCACACAGGGGGTTTCAGAGAGCAGCATGCTTTGGCAGGTCTGTGACCATACTGCCGTCTCTAGGACTGAATCCTCGCCGACTTGTACAGAAGCCCAGCTCTGCGCTGTTTAATTGAAAGGCTTTGCGATCTGCCATGCCTGCCAATCACCGGTTCAGCGCTGGAGGGGCCACAGCTGGGAGGCTTTCTGCTCCAGCTGCCATGTTTGATCCCATCTCAGAGTCACCGTTTAGCGGGAGCCACCGCACTCTAATGCTGACGCATGGTGGATTTAATTATATTCTGCAAGCACTGTATTAATGTGCATCTCCATATACTGGGGACTACTACATGGAGTAGTACATATATAAATAAAGGCTGATTTTGCTGACCGAGTGGGAGGGGGTGCTTGGTCATTTTTCACCGACCAGGGTGTTCCCCATCAGAACAGTCGCTGACTGGGGGTGGTTTGCGGAATGGGTGGGGGCGATCACACATATATGTGGCAAAATAAGTTACGAAATGGCATCCTACTTAATCACTTTGTGCAGGACCGTCCCAGATTGCTGTCGAATGGTGAAAGTGAGACAGCGTGGAGATCGCGTCCACGTCGAGTTGGTGCCTGGCCACCCTCCAGCCCGGCTGACTCACTGGCCCTGTGGGCCAGACTCAGAACCAGCCACCGCCTGGCGCACCGTCGGCCCACGCGTCCGTGCGACACATTGACAGGAAGTCGACGGCTTGCGCGCCGATTGCCTACGCAGTGATTACGTGCGTGGCCTGTTTCGCCTGCGTAGTGCCGCTCCCGTCACGCATCAGTCTTCGGTCTGGCCCCTTATGGCAGCAGCCATCGCTGATTGAGACTGTGCAGGCTCGGATCTCTGGGCAGCTTCTACTGTTGTGTCTCTGAAAACGTGCTATATAACAAGAAATGAGATAGCCAAAATGGCCTGCAAATAAATAATGTAATCTGCAAATAAATAATGTAGCTTGGATCTCCATTAGTAAATTAAAGAAATGTATTGGGGACAAATGGCGCTGGCAAAAAACTCAAGGGATCCACACGCTGCCAAATTTTGCCCATCTCTTGCAGCTTCTTTGACGTTTAGAAAACAAATCCCAAATCTCACAAGCTGTCAAATTGCAGAAAAGCTGGATTGCCTGTTCGGTGTCCAGCACACTGCTTTACAAATCCACCACCAGCCGCTACATAACTGTTCTCTTCCCTGCTAAAACGCGCCCTCCAAGCCATGCTGCGAGTCAGCGTGTGCTGATTGGCTGTGCGGTTTGTGTTCACCGTGAGAAAGTGAGTAGCCTGCTCTCCGAGCACTATGGCTCCCCACGCGTCCATTCAGCCCCCTGTCAACAGCGTTTGAAGGGTGAGAACTGTGCTGCAGGCTGTAATTTAACCTGCAATACAGAAACATGTTCATTTCACTGTATCTCAAGCGGTAAGAAAAGAACAAAAATTGGCTGCATTTCTGAGTTGTGTGGACATGCATCTGGGAGAAAGGTTTCCTAAAACATGTGTGTTTATAGCAGGAGTGGCACAGTGGTGTGTCACACGTCTGAGATCTGAGTTCTACAGGACCTTGCCTACCATTCCTGTGTCACTGTGAGATGCCCTCTTTGTTTTCTGGTAACCCCCCCCCCCCCCCCTCATCGACAGCCCATAAACATGCTTACCTGGAGTTCGCAAATTGCCTGTGTGAGTCACTGGTGTGTAAGTGTGCCCTGCAATGGGTTGGTGCCCCGTCCTGGGTTGTTCTTTGCCTTGTGCGTCAACTTACTGTAACTCTCGCATGAAAGTCTAAAGTCAGCCCAGGATTAGACAGCTCTGGTCCATTGGAGAGTGAGAGGCATTGCATAACACACACAAGGGACTCTATAGATCACGGCGTTGCTTGATTTTTCCTTTGACTGCTCCATTTTGGCTATATTTTTTCCCCCAGCCACATTCTCATCCATTCCTGCATGTCTTTGCACCTTTGTGGTGTGAAATGATTCATTTAATTGGGTAACTTTAAAGATGGAGGCACTTGACGGACCCCAGGCACCTCTGCAGAGAATGCCCGGTTCCTCCATGCGTCTCCGCTGTTCCTAAGAAGCCACCCAGGCTCGTTAGCAGAGACAGGGTTTACTTAGCGGTAGTGCAGGGGCCTGGCCTTATTAGGCTGCGGCAAACAGAAGCACACTGAGCAGAGCCTATTGGTCGACGGTGTCAAGAAGGTGACAGGCTTCCTTTCTGGGAAATCAGATATAGGCAGGCCTTAAACCTTGTGACTGGGACCAATAGTCCATCTCTAAAGGGTTTTAGTTAGAAAAATGGTTCATTTTGAATGTTTGCTCAGTTTGTCAGCCATTAAGTCGCAAGATTGCCAGTAAAACATCCCTATTCCATCCACTACAAACCAGTGCCCAAGAATCTGGAGGAGATTTTTACGGTGTCGTTCTGAATGATGCTGTGTGGTTATATTGTGGCCTAATGCGACATTACATTTATCTCAGTCACTGCCCCCCCCCCCCATCTTCCATCTCACAATGGGGATTGGACCAGGGCACCTGCCTTAGCTGAAAGCTGATTGGGTCCCAGAGTTATATTTGGAACATGTCATTGGCTAATGGTAAGATTGTCCCCTCTTATGCTGCCCAAATTAAAAAAAAATCTAGAATCACCCCTGGGATTAGGGCAGGATGATTTTTTTTTAATCCTGCACCAATCATCACTCATAAATAAGGGATTCACTTCACTCAGCCAAAATCTCCTCTTTTGACCTTTTCATCCCATACTAGGCTAGGTGGGGGGTGCGCAGTTTAATCTTGGATAACTGGCACAATCCCTGCAGGGAGCTCAAGCCAAAGACTGTATCTTCATGGTGAGATACTCTCTGTCGCATTAGATGGTGGCTGTAGGGGGTGGAAAGTTGTGTTTTGGGCACAGGGGACAGGAGGCAGAGACGATGGTGACAGGCATGCAGGGATGGGTGAAGTGGCCCCAGCAGCTCAGCTGAGGGGTCCAGCCCGATGGATTTACATGCCAAGTCCGAGGGGGCACTCTGGGGCGTGTGGGGGGCATCTGCGAGTGCCCCCAGCCCCAAGGCTCCCTGTGCATCAATTCGCTTCTTGACAAAGCATCTCCAATTTGTTGTCCAGCAGAAAGTTATGCTTTGTTCCACAATATAACACACTAATGCGGCCGTCCGAGATTTTTTTTTGAAAGTATTTAATAAGATCTGTGCTCAAAATATAACAAAAGATAAAACCATCAAAGTTAAAATGCCACAGCGTTCTAATCAATATTGTTGAATGACTAAACTGCTTTTTCTTAAAGGTGTAGTGCCATTTTTCCTTTCGACACCGAAAGAAGAGGCTTCATGATTTCATTATATCACAAATGATGTAAGAATCGCTGGGGAATGTTTATGGAGATCGATATGGATCGGATCTAATGGTAGCAGATATTGTTTTCTGATTTGTTTCCAGTTCATGTTTATTTACTGGATGCATTTCACAGAATGCGCTGAACTACGACAGCGCAAATTGTAAGGCTGCCAACGAGAAGCCAGTCGTCCACATCGGCGGACATGCTGCTTACAGTGGAGACCCGATTTGTAGTTTTAATTGGCGCCCATTGCGCTAGCGATCCGGTCTTTGAGTTGTCAGAGCCGCCGTCTGCCTGTGACCCACAACTCAATCAATCCAGTCCACAGCCTGTTATGTCAATTTGGTCAGTGGCCCATTATATTGATTCAGAACTCAATCCATTATGTCGATCCAGTCTTTAGCCTGTTATGTTGATCCAGACCGCTGTTCGTTAAATCGCTTCAGACCTCAGCTCATAACATCAATGTCATCCCCACCCCGTTATGTCAATCTAGTCCTCGGCCCATTACATTGAACAGGTGCTCGGCGTATTACATCAATTCAGTCTTCAGTTTTTAATGTTGATCTAGGCCTCTACCCGTTACATCAACCCCAGCCCATTACGTCTATCATAATCCTCGGGCCCTTGGCCCTTTACGCTTGTCCGGCCCTCGGCAGATAACGTCCATCTAGTCCTGAGCCCATTACGTCCATCCAGTCCTCGCCCCGTACCGTCCTCCCGGTCCTCGGCCTGTTACCTAGTGTCCCTGACGTCTTCCTCCTTTCTCCCCGCAGCTCTATGCAAACCTCTGTATGCCTGGAGACATAAACCTGAGCCAGCAACAGAATATCTGTATTCCAGAAGCTCGATGAGCAAGTCCGTCTGATAAGTTGCCTGCTGGGTGCAGACACTTTGAGAAGGTGGCCGCGTGGCCGTGTGGTTTTCATCAGCAAGCTAAACAGGTGCTGGTGAGGGAGTGTTTACTCGCCTCATTTTAATGCAGGTTCTTCTGCAGGACAGTCTCTCCTTCCACTTTGAAACTGGCTCCTTCCCTTCGGCAGGAGCACCCCCTCCTCCATTACCCATGCTAGGTGGTTTCCTTTTAAAAAATCTCTTTTAAGTTTCTTTAGAAAAAAGCGCTTGATCACTATTGATCCACTGGGTTATGGGCTCTTTTAACTAAACTTCCCCCAGATGTGTGGCCTTCCTTCAGTTCCCTTTCCTACATGCTGCCAGCGATGAGAAGCCTCGCCAACATGCCATGTGCTACCGGCAGTGATATATCCTTGGTCCCCGCTGTGCAGATCTGATTCACATTTTCTTTTCTTTTTACCATCCATTTGGTGTTACCTTCCGTGTGACACGCAGCTCGTTGTTCACAGGGGTGGTGCCGTACGAAGGAAGGTAGGGGGGCACTAATCCGATTCACGTCATCCTAGGTGAGGTAGCTACAGGGCGGCTGAAAGCTACATGTTATTCAAGGATATTTAACCCCCCCTGGACCACGTGTGCACCCCTCCCATTGGCCATGGTTCAGTGGTCGTTAGAAGTGTTTTCGCACTGACAAAAATCCAAAAAAACAGGGTCATCTTTCGGACAAAACCACTACATTTGAAAATAAAATGCTATACAGCAATTGCTGAGACGATTAAAGAGGGGACGATACCAAAATGGTATGAATATCATTTTAATTGTCTTCTATTAGTTAATTAATGTGTAAACACCAATGAAATGGCCAGAAAAGGTAGCAAGCTGCACCTCTGGGGGGGGTACATTACATCGTAGGGATCAAATGTCCCTGTTATTTTATCATTGGGTAGACCTTTTATCAGCCCCCCACAAGGGGAAACTCAATTTAATAAAGATCTGTGACTGCGATCCAAAAACTGAAAAAGCTGGAGACTTTTGTTTGGTTGCTTATGGATCAGGTTATGGCTGGGTAGGGGTTATGGTTCTCATTCTTTTTCCTCATTACCATAGAAATGAATGGACGGTCCCCACAAAGATGTTTGTACGTGGATACATGTTTATTAAAGAACACAGAATCAAACTAACAAAAAACAAAAAATATCGAGACCAAGCAAAGGGGACAGCACCAACTCACAGTATCATAGCACGCATCTAACATTCACAATGACTGGCCAAAGAACTGAGCAGTGCCAGGCACTTAAAGGAGAAGCCAACTGTCCTAACGAGGGGCAAGGTGTTGAACATCATACAGTCAACCAATAGCAACTGTGCAGGGAAAACAGGTAACAGGCGCAGTAACTTATATCAATAAAGACGAGGCCTGGAAACCTGTCTAAGGTGTGCCGCAGACTTGCACTCTGTGCTACCACCCCCCAGAACCCGGTACTGGATTAGCAATTGGAAGTCGAATGTCTAAAAAATGGAGTAGACTGCTAACCAAAGGTTTCCTGTTGCAGCAGTAATTTTGCAGTGTTGCCCATTTACACAGGAAGCCGTTTCTATACGAGCAGTCCAGTACTTTGTGGAACAGAGCCCCCTCCGGGATATGAACTAGTAACCACAAATTCAGCTCATTAATTTATGCATAATAGAGTTTTGTTAACTAATGTCTGCTAAAGACTTCAGTCTAATCCCCCTCCCCAGGGCACTGAGGACCCAGGTGGTGCCCCCCGACCAGATGTGCCTAGCAGCTGACATTCTCTGATGAAGTGGTAAATGTTCTCTCTGCCAGTTTTGGGGCTCGTCTCTCACTCCATTCTCACTGCTCACTGGCGTTTTCTTCCCTCTGTTTGTTTGTCCCCTTCTGCTGGGTCTGGGGGATGGCACCGGCCATGACAGTCTGCCTGCGGGGGCCGTTTCCCAATTTGGTGGGGGGGCGAGCCCACGACCGGGGCCAGAGGGCCGACAGAACCACAAAATGGGTTCATATGGTTGGGCATGGGGGTGGTTCATTGTGTGTTTATTATGGGCTGGGGATTTTTTTTGCTTGCTGCCTTATCCCACTGTAAGTAAAAAAAAAGGTTGCTGGTATTTACAGATATTTTCCTTTCAGCTGAGCGTGTGCATCGTCTAGCATCTGCTGTGGTTGTTCGCACCTCGCCGCTGGTGTTAATGAGATGTTTGTGTTAACGAGGCCCAGCTGAACGATATCACTGTGGTGGGGGTTGCTCTTCCCCTGTGTCTTCCCCCCCTGCCTGTAACACTGTTCTGCTGTTTGTCAATCCCAACACAGTGTTGCCCCCCCAATCCCCCCCGCCCCTTCGCTCACCTCATTTCCTCTGCCCAAACTCCACACCTGTATCATTTTATTCCTTAAGCATACAGCTAAGTCCAGCCAGTTAACATTTGATTACATCCCCCTGAGTCTGCTGGGATGAGCTCTGAGTCTCTTTCTCCCGTAATCTCTGCCGTGTGTATGTTCGATACTAGTGAGTGAACAATCCAGGACCCGCCGTGTCCCATCTCTCCCCACCCCTACGGACCCCGGATTCCGCCTCGGCTCACCGCCAGAAGCCGGGTGACAGAGTTCCACGCCGTCGGAGAAAATCCCCTCACTGGGGCCTGCTGTGGTCAGTAGAACCAACCTTCCGGACTGTTTATAGAACTCAAGATGCTCACCGTTCACGCCAACGCAGAACTCACTCGGTGGTGCGGTTTAGCTTTACAAGCCACCCCCCTCAATAATCAGCTTTTGGTTCGTTCCAGATTTTATATAAAAAACAGGCGACAATTAAGGAATTATGTGACTAACAGCAGTCACTGTGTCCCCAGGTTACGAGCGAGATCCGCTCCCTACGTCTGCCTTTAAGTCGAATTTGTAGCTAAGTTGGAAAAATAATAATACACTAATACTAATAATTGTACAGTGATAATAAATGTTATGACACTCAGCACTGTGCTGTACCCTGAGCTGATGAACTGCTGAAGCTGTGCAGTGTTTTCCCGAGCATCACAAAGTAGTGTTTGCTCGCTAACAAGCCATTTTTGACCTGAATTTTTAATATAATTTGCTTTTTGGCAGACTGTTCCTAGGTACAATAGGCCATAAGATGGACGTTCTTAACCCAGGATTTGACTGCATTCAGTAATACTTTACATTAACTGCATCTTCATATGCTGTGTAGGCTGGGACTGATTCAGAAAGTTGCCAGTTGCAAGACCCTTAACCCCCACGTGCTCCAGGGACAGGCCGACCCTACCGTCTCATTAGCTTCGTATGGCGGCCTCCTGGGATGCTTTCCCTGCTGCAGGAGGGCTCCCATATATACTGATCAGCCATTGGCCGCTTTTCCTTCACTCTCTGGTCAAACTCCTCCAGAACCATTTCTAACCTGTTTAGGTCTGATGGCCAGGTCATGTGACACGGCACCATGTCAATCTCCTTTGTAAGCAGCTTGGCTTGTCCAGACTTTTCCTGGTCCAGAAAATTGAAGCTATTATGTTTTGTTCATTGATACTGATATGAATACGATGCTTTAAGACAAGCTAAGGTACATTGGCTCACTGCTTATTAATGTTCTATGAGTGTATTATGGATCTGCTCTTAATGTAATTCATCACCCTCTAAGGCATCATTCAGCAATCGACAGCAGAGTGACATGTTATTTGCCGTAGTGAAAAGGGAGGGGCCTGGAGCTGTGTTATGTCACAGGAGCCGGTGAAGCCAGAGAAACTTGGGGGGCTGGACGTGGCCGGCCTGAGCCCGTATCAGCTCCAGCAAAGCAGCTAAATAATAATAGTAAGGCAGGCGCAGGGGGCTGCAGCCGCATGCTGGGTGCAGGAGAGCAGCCCGGCCGCCCTTCTGCCAAGATGATGATGCCATGTGCCCGGGACAGACTCCAGGTCCGAGGGGACGGCCGGGGACTCGGCGAGGAAGGGGGCGGCTCACCAGTGCTGGAGGGCGTGCACAGCGAAATCCGCGATGCACCTGAATATATTTGCATCGCATTTCTTGCAGCGGATGCTGCTGTGGGCCATAGAGGGAACAGTGAGGTTACTATGGAAATGAGCTGCGCAAATGACCCAGCCCATGGTCAGGCCAATTCCCAGGAAATTTTTTGTGAATCCACATTACAGATAATCTATTTTTTATCCTACAGTTACGGGTTCAATTTCTGTGTGACGTAAACGTTTTACTTTAGGGCCTTGTTCAAGGGTCCAGTGGTGAAATTATTCTGCTGGCCTGGGATTTAAACCAACAACTTTCTGCTTGCAGCCACAGACCCCTCCCCCCAAATAAGATAAGAAAAGGTAAGAAATTTGTTGATGTCTAACTGGAAGGTTTTTGTTTTCCAGCAGTATTACTGAGATCTCAAAATGGCTCTCCAGAATGAAGATATGAATAGTTGTATTAGTGAGACTGTAAAACTGCCACACCAGTCACCAGTGTGAGCGGAGCCTTGACTCTACAATTAATATTCATTAGTGTGTCTGGTTGTTGATTATCTTAGTCTTGGTTCCTTATAGAATGGTACCTCAGAACTCGAACTATATCCGTTCAGAACTCTGGATTGAATCCTAAAAAAAGTTCGAGTTCTTATCAAATTTTCCCCTTAATAAATAATGGAAAACCAAATTTATCGGTTCCCGGCCCTAAAAAATTATGCCTAAATATGTTTTTTCAGCATTTAAACACATGAACAGGATAAAACAAGAAGAGCATATACTGAACACATCTAAGCACATTTATGAAAACAGTAATTTGTAATGTAACAAAATAAATGTATCCAAGCAATGTGTAAAGTTAAAAAAAAAATGTGTCCTGCCCCAATCATCCACTCATTTACATTTACATTTATAGCATTTGGCAGACGCTCTTAGCCAGAGCGACTTACATAAGTGCTTTAAGACTTCAC
>JABFEB020000044.1:3354767-3372798 GCA_019775895.2 Stomatorhinus ivindoensis
GAAACATTCGCGCTGTTTATTAACAAGGACATACAAGCGCATATGCAGACCAAAATAAATTATAAAAAACGGACACACACACACATACAAGTTGGTCTTCCTATCTAAATAGGGACCATCCATTCATTTCTATGGGAAAAACCCTAATTCCAATCACAACACCCTTAACCTCTACCCATCCCTAACCTTAACCATTAGTCACCAACCCAAATATAAGACTTTTGGCATTTGATTGCATTCACAGATTTTTTATAAAACTGAGGTTATCCAAATGGGGACCTCAAGAGATGTCCCCAAAAGTAGGGAAATTTCAGGTTTTACTACACTTTGGGGACAAATTGGTCCTCAAATGTGATCTATGCAAACCTACAGACACACACACACAAACACACCTCTAGGACTCTGGAAGTCACTTTTAGAATAATAGAGTTACACGGGAAGCTAAGTTACGCGGGAAGCTTGATGCAGCTTGATGAGTCTGAGGTAAGAGGACACCGGGGGAGCATAAAAAATAATCCTTGAAGATAGTGCAGAAGTTTCTGTTCCAGCTGAAACAGGCATTATCACATCTGGGGTTTACTGAGACCCCCCCCCCCCCCATTTGGCTTTTGTCCATTTTCATTCACAAATGTCTCAAAAGTTTTTTTTCCTGCTCTTCCTAACTCTTCGTATTTTTGCATGTTGTCCTTTAATAGTAGAAGCATTTCCAATAGCCCTTTTCTACAGTGACACAGAACTAATCATTGCCTTGGATGATGAATTTGTGTTCCTTGTGGTGTATTGGAAGGAACTGGGCCATTTTTCACGAGTTATTAAAGGACTTCATAGATGGAAACCTGAGTATTCTGGGCTGAAATGATTTTTCACAAGCATGCCAGACGTGGGTATAAGTGTCAGAAACCAGAAGGGCAGGAAGACCAGTTCGGGGGGGGGGGGTTCCACTTGAGCGATGTGAGAGCCAAAGGCTAGCAAGAGGAATTGAACTTGTGGCGGTTATCGATCCCGGCATCTGCAATCAGGTCTCCCTCACGCCGTTCGCACTCCGAACGATGAGATTGTCCGTGATGTTCGGCTCCCAAAATGCCAGGATTCAAGTGTGCAGATTTTGAAAGCTTGGATGTGGGCGCACTCCCCCTGAGCAGCAAAGGCGTGCTGGAGCGCCCAGCCAGGAGACCCAGCCAGACGGCTCCCCCAGCAGCACGGGGAATAATCGCAGGCCAGAAATCGCCTCTTTGCACACTTCCCTATTTGTTGAAGTATTTTGTTTTGCAGCTTATTTTTTTCTTACCTGTCTGTTTCTCTTTTCTAGTGTTTCTGATGATCCTTCAATGAGATTTCCTGTCCCTTTCCTTCCTAGTTGGGGTCTCTGTTAGGGACTGTGGTACCTTAGGGAGATTAGAGCTGCCCCCAGGTGATTGGCGTCCTTGGTGTGTGAATGTGGCGCTGTCAAAAAGCCTGCTTATTTCAGAACCATCAGGGAACCTGTGAAGGAAATCATCTGGTCCAGAAGGAGCCAAAGTTTTCCAGTGGAGCGCTCCTGTGTGAAGTAGGGGAGAGAAGGCTGGAAGCAGGAGGGACTCGGGCACCGTTTGGTGACGTGGGTCCCTCTGCTTCCCCTCTCAGCAGTTTGGGCTCCCTGTCCAACATAGGTAGCCGTCTAGGTCTTCACTGGGCTCTATCATTAGACCGCTTGTTTTTTCTCCATGACACCTGTCATCTGTAGGATTGGAGCCACTTCCTGTAGGTGTTATGTTCACATCTTAGGGCTGAAAGCCGGGGGCTGGACAGGGATCCCACAGGATACGTGCCCAGACTGTGACCCCTCAAATTCCCCTTTATGGCCTAACAGCCATTTTGCAGTTTTTTTTTGTTTTGTTTTTCTGATGCCAATATGGTGCCTTTTAAAATCTCCACTCTCATGCCCAAATACAGTGTTGCTGGGGCTTATTCCGGCAGGGTTTTGTATCCCGAGAAGAAAGAGGCAGTTTTATTATAGCACACTTCCGTCTCGCTGAAACGCCGCAGTCGGCCGCTGCTTTCCCACGGGGGTGGGAGCACAGCGCCGCCATCGCCACCATCGCCACCGTCCCCCAAGAGATGCTTTTATCAGTCTCTCAGCAACGCAGCTGTCAGCGGTTTGAGTGTCTTTATGACTCTGTCTATTTGATACCAGTGGTTATTCTCACACACACACACACACAGACACAAACAGGCATGGAATTACAGACCTGCTAGTCTCCCACCTACACGGATTGCCTTCTTCCCTTTCATTATCTGTTTCTTTAAACCTTCCTCACTGTTCTGGACATTGGACCAGATTACCCTGACAGTGGAGAGGGTGAGCTAATCTCCATTCCCCCCCAAACCCAAAACATGTATGATATTTTATTTGCTATTTGTATAAGTAAGACGGAATATACAAGCATAGCACCCTCAGAAAATGTGCACCGTCACTGTGTATGTGTGTGTGTGTGTGTGTGTGTGTGTGGGTGGGCTTTAGTGATTTTGTTATGGACCTCGCACTGGCAAAGTACTTCGTGGGAGTCCTTTATTTTTACCAGAGGGTGAATTTGGGGTCAGTTGTTGTTCCAGCACCCCTGGAGTAATTTTCAGGGTAAAGGGCCATGGGATTTGAACTGGGAACCTTCTGGGCCAAGTTATCTAGGTCCCCCATGATCATATCCCAAACAGGGGAATGAGCATGTGCTGACCCCAGTAGCTGTTAAAGCCAGGATTCATTCCCCAGGCCTGATTTACGGACGGATTAATGGTAACGGTCAACAGAAATGGGGAAGTCCTGCTGCGGGACGTGGCATCCAGTCTGACCGCAGAGTTGCAAATAACGAGGCAGTATTAATAAATGTAGCGGGGTGGCAGGGGTGCATGGGGAACGCTTGGGGCGGTGTGATTTGCGGACGTGCAGAGAAGGGCGCAGTAGTTGCAGAGGGAGGTTGGGAGTCTGTAAGGACGCCCGAGCTTTCAGCAGACGCGTGACTGCCTGTGAACGCCGAGGTGAAGCGCTCTGCTAAAGGAGATTAGCCTCTCTTCGGCAGGATCATTACCGTAATTCGAGCTAGAATTAAAGGCAGTGTGTCTGGCGCTGTGCGAGTGTGTTGCCTTTCCCCGGCTGTGTGTGTGACTGCAGCACAGACAGCACTGAGACCACTGGCGGTTTGTGGTGCACGGCGGGTCCACATCTGCCTACGACTGGCACACAGGTAGCCTGAGACTGAGCCACGCCAAGCCAACGTCTGGCACGTAAATAACCCGCATATGCCGGATGATGAGCCAATGGTGTGGCTCCATCCCTCTCAGAATTGGATCCATATTTGTATTTAAAGTGTTTTCTTCTGAGACGCAATGTGAAGTGAGCTTTGCAGAAGGACGGTGGCTGGAGTCACTCAAGGGAGAAAGAGGAAAAAACAACCTAGATTATGTAAAAAAAAAAAAAAACACCTAATAGTGATTATGTTTAACTGAAGTCTTTGTTTGGTGTTTAGTCAAAAATTTGAAGTAATTAGTGCAATATATGTCATTAAAGCTTTTTTTCTGGATAATCGCATGAAAAAAGGCATCACAGCCATAGTTATTATGTAATATAAGAAAATATGGTTAAGTTTTTGTAATGGGTAAAGAGACGTCGCTGACTGCCTTCATTTTTTTTACTCTCCCCCTCCCCCACTATGCTTCTCCTATATTTGGTGCATGTCTGCTCTGTGTCGCGCGTGCAGAAGGACAGGGGCGTGGCCGACACAGGGATCAGCCAAATGGTCCATTTCTCATATTACTATATTTATGCGTTTTGGCAGACTGGGAAGAAGTCTCATTTTCATCTGACCCCACAGTGAGTGGCTTCTGATTTTGTAGAGAAGAGATTAACCTGCCCACCAACATCAGGACCGCACACACAGGTTCCAACTCCCCTCCATGACATTCTATCTAAATGAAACTGTATTTCCTGGTAGGTTGAAATGCTTCTTCTCTTTTGAGAGAAGACACACACAAGGTGGCGCTCAGGGTCAGGCTACGAATCTGGTGGTCCAGGACCACTTGCAGGCCCTGCGTAAGGGTCCCTCAGAGATGGGATTCAAACCAGCAACCTTCCGATCACAGTCACAGAGACCTAATGCACACTCTGGATAAGTACAACTGTAGCCCCTTTTGCCCCTTTCCATGACCTTCCCAGTGTTGTTTTAAGACATTCTGGAAGGACATCAGTGGCCAGGCAGATTAATACCCTCCATTTTCCCATGAAACTGTCCTTCAAAAGAATAGAAAGCAAATTAAGAACTAGGGTGAATGACAATGCGATGCTTAATTCCCGACTGCTCAAAATTCATTCAGTAGGGCGGCACGTTCTGATAAAATGTTTTTTAAAAATGTTTTTTTATAATATATCCTCTGTAATACCTCACACGCTCTCCGTCTCCCCAGAATCCAGGCATCTCTCATGCCCGGCGCTGCCGCGACGTGATTGGCCAGCCATTTTCTCTATTTATTAATCTTTCCGAGGTGCAGTTAGGGCACATGCAGGAAATCTTCGCTGCCAAGGTCCTGGTGAGCCTGGGTGGAGTTTAGCCTGGGCCACACGCGCGCACAGCACGGCTCTGACGCAAGCCCTCTGACACCGTGCTGACGGAACCGGCGTGGCGTGCGGGCGGAGGAGCGCGCTCCTCTCAAACCGGGCCGTGTGCACTGGCTGCTTTGGAGAGAGTGCGGAAACAAGCAGTTAGAGAAAAGGGTGACAAGGCAGCCACCTCACTGCTGTTATATAGACTCAGATATGAACAAATCACTCATTTTTTATTAAATTAATGTTCTCAGGTCACAGCAGTGCTGTAACTGTATATTAGACAGAAAAAAATGCATTCACCTCTATGGCGAGGGCTGAAAATGATTCCCCCACTGTTTCGAAGGTGGCACTTAAATAATGCTCCAGGAAAATGGTGCCTTTAAGGGTACGAATGCTTGCAGGATTAACTTGTTTTCCACACAGCAGTGCCCCACCTCGGCCAGCGGGCCGGTTTCTGCTCCCTCTGATTCTGCCATCTGTCCAGTAATCCTCTCTGCCCCACACATCCTCTGCGCCCGCTCTGCCAGCCCGTCCCGCGTGACTCTGGCCCAATCAGGGTCTGCAGGAACTGGAGTCGGCTAACGGGGCTGGTCTCGTGCTTCTCTCCTGGGCTGGATGAAACCCCCCGCCCCCCCCCCCCAGTATGCCACGCCTCCTCCGGCCGTGTGCGTTTGTATCCGGTTAGCACCCAGCACTGCCAAGGCCCCCCTACAAACAGAAAAGCTCATTTTAATTTAGCTTTAATTCCTTTTCTAAATTTAATTTTTTAATGTAATGTAATGACTATTTCGTTGAGTCTTCTCTCAGAATACTGAGTATTCTGTTTTCCTTACGTTTCACAAGTGTTATGTGTATAAATCTGTTAACCTCCTGAGTGATAATGTCCTCCCAGGCGATAAGGGCACATGCAGGAAACCTTCACTGCCAAGCTCCTGGTGAGCTTGGGTGAAGCATGGATGGAGTTTGGGTGGAGCATGGATGGAGTATGGGTGGGGTTTGGGTGGAGCATGGGTGGAGTTTGGGTGGAGCATGGATGGAGTATGGGTAGAGTTTGGGTGGAGCATGGATGGAGTATGGGTAAAGTTTGGGTGGAGCATGGATGGAGTATGGGTAGAGTTTGGGTGGAGCATGGATGGGGTTTGGGTGGAGCATGGATGGAGGGTTTCTCAGCCCCTGCTTCACGGCAGCACTCCTGGTCACCAAGGCTCTGAATTGGGAAACTCAAAGCTCATTGAGGCCAATATGTGGTGATCGCTGTCACGGTGCTGAATGGTCACTGTTACTTTTTTAAAGTAATTAATTGTCATTGTTGACACACCACAGCACAATAATGAAATGCGTCCCCTACATTTCAGCCATGTGTGATACTGTGACATTACTGGTTGGGGATTCAAACCAGCAACCTTTCTATTGCACTGACCAGGTTGTTGGCACACATCTGTTTTAAAAGGCATCTGGTTAACGGAATCACCTGTTAGATTTGGCCATGATATATGATATGATATGATATGATATGATATGATGTGATGTGATGTGATGATGTGATATGGTATGGTGTGATGTGATGTGATGATGTGATATGATATATATGATGTGATGTGATGATATGATATATATGATGTGACATGGTATGGTGTGATGTGATGTGGTGTGATGTGATGATGTGATATGGTATGGTGTGATGTGATGATGTGATATGGTATGGTATGGTGTGATGTGGTGTGATGTGATGTGATGATGTGATGTGACATGGTATGATGTGATGTGATGTAATGTGGTGTGATGTGATGTGATATGATGTAGGATCACACAGGCACATATTACAGATCTTAAATTCCAGGTGGGCTGAGATAAGGCTGAGCCTGGTACGAGAGGTAGACAATGGCCTAGGCATCAAAGGGGGGTTAGTGACCCCACACACATAAACACACACATCCAGATAACAAGGGAGGCCAGCACTCCAACTTTTATTGCCCAAAGATTTAGGGACCTAATGGACAGAGGTCCCTTAACTCGGTACACAACCCCCTCCCCAAACATCCTGCCTTCCATACCACCTTCCAACATTCCTTTGGGGTCCTTATCTGATCTTGGTGGTCCGTTGCCAAGCTCTCTGTGTTCTACCATACTATATTAAAAGAACGGAATTAAGATGTACATTATCCATTCTGGAGAAGGTCAACTGGGATAAGCCACACCATCTAACATGTTATTTCCAGATGGGAATTACCACAAACTAACAGCCACGCTTATCTAAAGATAAAATGTGCTGTTTTAATGTGAATATGTGAGGTAACGTCTACACAAAGTGTAACATCTGTTGAGGTGCAACCCAAAACACCTGCATCATATACTGCTTGTGAGTCAGTCACATAAATAATATAAGTGATTGTTAATTAATTAATACAGATGGTATGAGGTGTGAACCTGTGAAGCTGGTATAACATGTTTGGTGTCAAACTGATGGACAATCACTCCTGACTCCAAGTCTGGTCAGTGGTTACCATGAAAGTGGATGTATCAAAGGTTGTACCAGCTTAATGAAAATCATCAGTAAAGGGAGAATCAGTCAGGTCAAAAATCACAAAAGGACTGATATGTACCCCTTCTGAAAGCCCGCCAAATTGATGGCCAGCCATTGGGCCAGGAGTCGAATTCCTGGTCATCCCTATTCATGAACTTTAGACCATAAAAACCTGGCACCTCAGAACAAAGGGGGGCAGAAATACCATCAGGAGCAGAAAAGACCTTCAGCCCGGCGCAGAAAGACCATCAGTCCAGGAGAAGAGAAGCCCACAAGAAGCCCCCCGGTGAAGGCCCAGCTGGACAGAGACCTGCAACCAAGACAGCTTCACCAGGAGAAGAGAATCCAAGGGGCTCCACTGCTCCAAACGCCGCGCCTTCCTGAGTGCCACCATCCCATCATCCCAACAGCTCTGCAACCAACTCCCAAGACCCCCCCGCCCCCGCTCTGCAACCAAGTATACCAACTTCCTTTCATTCTAATAACCCAAACTGTTCTGTTAACCTGCTATATGACTTTAGGGTCCTGTTTCCACAAAAAAGTTATTTTGTGTTTGTTGTTTGTATTAAATGTAATGTCTGTCTTATGTTAGTTGTAGTGTCAGGAATAAATGCATGTCTTTTACACAACTTCAGCCTCCGTTCATTGAGTGCTCACAATAGTCCCTGCCTGATCTTGCTACATGCTCTGAAACCTCTAACTCGCCTGAAATATCGCGAGACTCTCTCTCATCGGCCGTGAGGGGAGCTTCGCTACCAATCGTTTACGTTACCTGGTGATGCAGCTCGCCGGACGAGCCTTCTAACCCAGGCTACTAAGCGATACTGGTAATTAGTGAATCCCGTTTAAGTCTCACATTAACAGACTGACGGGGATACCGCAATTGAGTTTGGAGAAGCCGACCGTTCGGCATAACAACTGGTTAATAATCAGCATTAAATAATAATTAATTAAAATTTTATTAATTGAGAACATATTGGTGGAGACTACAATTGAGCTACAATTCCTACAATGATATATGATATGATATGATATGATGTGATATGATATGATATGATGATATGATATGATATGATATGATATGATATGATATGATATGATATGATAGGATAGTGTTAGCCAAGAATGAGGCCATCTGGGCTGATCTGTGATCTGCCCAAAGAATTCCCCCTACTACCCCTCATCTGTAATTCCTGAGTAGATTCCCTCTGTTAAGCCTTATTAGGGTTTATTTGCTTTTGTTGTTTCATTTCTCTCTTTTGATTTCTGTGCTGAATTACACATGAGCAGGAGCATTGTGGGATGGCTCCCTTAGTCACCAGTGCCCGCGATTGCTAATGAGCTGCTTCGCTGACCTCTGGCTCCGCCTTCCATAGCCAGAGGTCCTGCACTCAGAAAACGCTTATGGACTTTTCACAGTCTGCCGCGTTGACGAGCCTCGTCAAATGACCCGAGTCATTTACACGTCACAGACGAGTCGTGCGCTTGAGCCGGCCGCCGGGTAGTAACACACATCGCGGCGTGCCGGCTTGTTGCTGCGGACGACGGCAGTGTCGCTGACACTTTACTTTCACTTTAAGAGAGGCGTTCATCAAAGCTCTGCTTCCGAGTCTGCGCAGGGTAATTGGCAGGAATGTGTGACAGGGAGGATGGCAGGACGGAAACCAGAGACCGGGTCAGCGCAGCGTGAGGTGTGACTGGCCTCGGCCGAGTCCAACACCGACTCATTTACAGAGACAACCGAAAATTAGACATGGAAACTTGTCTGGTTGTATTTATAGCGTTTTATTTCCTTCATGCTTTTGAGGATCCCGTTTGCCCTGACTGGCTTAAGCAGTGCTTACAGTATCTGTTCTATTCGCCTTTTCTCATGTTGTCGGACAAGCAAGTGACACATGTCATGTCGCTGAGGATATTTTTACCGGTTTGAGAAGCTGTACAGTCCCAATAAAGGTGTCGGATGGTGCTGTAACCATCAAGACCGCCGCTGCCCACAGCGAGCTCGTCCACATCACCGCCTTTGCCAGCCAGTGACAGGTGGACAGCAAAGCTGGCTGCAATGCGCCTGTTTTTTTAGGCACCAAAAGCTGCACTTCTTCCATTCATTGGTTATAATCACAGCCCCAGTGACAAGGCTATTGGGTGGGGGGGGTAGTCTCACGCCTCCAGGGATGTGGGTTTGAATCCCGACCTCATCCTTAGTGTGTGTAGAGCTCATATGCTCTCTCCATGTTTCCACTGGTTTTCTGGTGAACTTGTACCCAAGGGTTGGGCTCCAGGGCTGTCCATGATCCCGGCCTGGATAAGGAGTTAGCAAATGAATGAATGGGTGGACTTAGAAGGCAAGAGAGTACCTTCATTGTCATGATTGTACAAGGCTATTGGGGGTGTGCCATTCCTGTGACAATGTAGAAGAAAAATATGGAGTATATACAAAAATAGATGATATACATTTATATGTATTGAGAATTTTACAAAGATAAAAGCAACATATTAATAGCAGTACTTTACACACAGGTGGGATTAGCACCCAAGCTGTACCGGAAACAGAAGGTGACATTGTTAGCATTATCTTGCTGTGGCGTTTTCTTACCTGCTTGATTAGACTAAACACTAAGGAATTATACCAGGCTAACTTTATCTTCCTCCAATCAGAGCACATATTATAGGTACTTTCCTCCAATCAGAATGCAGAACAGTGAGATAGATCACCTGGAAGTCATACTGATATATACATTAGCTTAGAGGTGTATATTAAATACGTATCTGCTGTCCACTGGGGCTTCTTTTTAAAGCAGACCGATTACGCGTCAATCAAGCTTGCTATGCGGGGTCAGGCTAGTTGTCGCATAGCAGTCTAAGTCCATATACTGCTGAAATAGTGATCAGCACAGTACAGACCAAAGTATTATTGTGACTCCATCGTGTGTTTTATGGGCTAGTCTTCATTAAGGATACAGTGATTCTTCTGCCTCTCTGATTGTCTTTCAGGTTAAGGATTTTGCGCACAGCAGCGTGACTTTGTATGTGTCCACGAGCATGCAGTCACTAAATGTCGGGTCAATGATGAACATGTGATTGTCGGAACATTAGTGTTACTGCTACTCTGTGATCTGCACTACAACTTTTTTTTTCTTTTTTTGCTGCACTATAACTTGTTTTTGTTTCTGCCGCTATAAATCAGCTGCTGCTCATTTATGTATTGTCTGTTGCCCTTGTTGCACTTGTTTACTCACTGTTTTTGCACACGTGCACTTTTACACAGTTGTCTTATGTGGCAACCCATGTCTTTCTGTACTGTCCCAGTCCTTTCATGTAGCACCATGGTCCTGGAGAACGCTATCTCATTTCACTGTGTACTGTACCATGTATATTGTTGAAATGACAAATAAAGCAACCTTGAACCTTGAACACAACTGCTCTGCACAGAGGACAGGAGGCCTCAGCCTTCTAGAGCATCATCACCCTTGATGAAGCTCTGAGCCCATGTGACTGATCAAAGTGCCCATTAAAACAGAGGTTTGCAGCCTTCGGAGGAAATACAGACATGATGGAAGCCACCAGCATCTTCTCAGTGTCCAGGGATGGTTCCACTACTGCTGATGTAAAATTCCCACCATTGAATTATGCTGTTGTACATAAAACACCAAACATTAGTGTTTCCATCAGACATGTACCTAATACAAACACAAGAGGTCTGCATACTATGCTTTTCTCACTATGGCATCCTGCCTCACTGCAGCTCTCGTCACGTCTCCTCCTCCGCGCGTGTGCCGTCAGCACCACCCAGTGCCGAAATCTGTGTACTGACTCATAAAAGAAGCTTATCTGGTAAATCAGTTCAATCATACAGATCCTGGATTTGCTTACAAAACTTGCATTATTATGGGAAACCTGGAAAACAGATGTTATGTCTGATGACTTCCTGTGGGAATTACTGAGACTCTGGGGGAAATTCCAGTACACACACAATAATAATTATACCACATAAACATAATTTCTGCTGCAAATTCTTAGACATGAACATTTAAAAAAATTACTTCAAACCAGGAAGATATTTGGCAAACCAACTGAAAACAAAGAAAAATCATCTATTTAAAATATAGACAGAAAGTCAATAATATAATGCTCTTAGGGAAAAGTCAAACATTAAGTTTCAAAGACCTAGGACCCCCCCAATGGTAAGCAGTCTAATCATAATTCCTACAAATCACACGACTGAAACTAAACAAATGAGCTCCAGCCTTCATTCGGTATTACATTAAAGCCAGTAAAGACCCAACTCTACCTCCCACTTACTGACCATTACCACTTACAGCTCGCTCACCAGCAGCCACGGTCCCTGCTGATGGGATAATGCACTGCAGGGGCCACCAGGCAGCAATGCCCTCTGCCACCTCTGTTCGCTGTTTTCATGGAGCCGATCTGTAATTAGCCATGACCAGAACATCACAGGCATTACAACCCCCAATACGATACACTAGATTGGTGTTTATGAAGATGATGCCCCGAGATACCTACAAGAACCTTTAAAATCATCCTAGACAATATAAATTCTATACTATTACAGTATATATTCTATACTATTACAACGAGTCTGTTAATTAGTCAAAACCAACAATTTTGCCACATGATGAGGGCCAGGGGCATTGTTAGGCCCATGTTAGGGTGCCATTAGCCCGCCCTAAAATGTCTTTTTTATCCCCCCCCCCCCAAATAAATGTGTAATTATTGGCTTCAGTCATGAATAGTTTGACATCAGCCACTCCAGTAAAGAATCAGCCCCCATATTCATTCTTCTCTAACTACTCCCTTGATGAAGTATATGTATATAATGAGATGAGGTGAGATTAATTAACATGGGTTGGAAAAACAGGTGACAGGTCGTTACTCATTTCCTAATTAGCCATAACATTTTGTGATTGTGCTTCTGCAGATGGGAAGCCCTTTGCTGTGTGGAGTGGTCTGAATTACAGGATCTGATTGTGTTTCTCTTACAGGGCTCACTTTTCATTGGTTTGTAAAAGGCAAATAAACATAATTTATGCATTTCAGGAGTATGTATTTGTGAAATGTCTTTTCTACGTGTCATTAATTATGGATAAAAGGTGTTAAATAGATAAATATTGAGCCTAGTAGCCTCTGCAAATAAGGTTGTAGACAAATAGCCCCTTTGTCGATGGGAAAAAAAAGGGATTCATCCTGCAGTATCCTCACCTACAGGTAGGGGGCAGCAGTCCATTCAGGCTGGTCATCCTGAACCAGGGTTACCAGCAGCCATAATTTTCATATACATATATGGTTTATTGTGCCCTGCAATGGACTGGGAGGTACCCCAGCCTTGTGGCCTCTGTTGCTATTGGACCCTCTGGTATTACAGACCATTATGTAGATCAGTGTTTCCAATCCTAGTTCACGTTTTTGCTGAATGTGTCTGGCAGAAGCTGGGAGGGAGGGAGGAAAAACATGGACTGACTGCAGGTCCCCGAGGACCGGATTGGAAAACACTGCTGTAGATATTAAGCACTGTAGGTCCCACGGTATAAGAATGTGCTTCCTTTGTCCAGCCTGCTAAAGGACGCTCAGTAGGATCCCTATAATGCAGCCGGTGTAGACTTTTTATTTCTAACTGCTCAATTTCAGAATGTGCTGTTTCTGTCAGGATGGATACTGGTTTAGTCTCATTGGCTACCCATTGGCTTCCACACTTCATTTCCTAATCTGATCTGACCCTGAGACTCCAGCTGCACCAGTAGCCAGGTTGCTAAAATTGGCATTCTGAGCTGCATGCAGTGCATTCTGGGAATGTCCTGTAACTGCCTGTTCCAACATGTAGCCGTCAATTCATCATTACACAAGATGTTAAAATCAAGAGATCAGTGAAACGTTAAATTTCCTCTTCCTCAATTAAAAAAACACATGGCTTTGCTTCAGACAAATTAAGCTTCAAATAAAATAGACTGCATTTAAAGAGTAATACAAATAGTAGGATTGCCAGTAATCACAGGTCGAAAAAATGGACTTTTTTCGAAGTGTCTCATAGGGTAGTTTATCCCTCGATATCGCTGGATGATTATATGTGAATGTGTGCCCTGTGATGGGTTGGTGCCCCATCCAGGGTTGTTCCCTGCCTTGCGCTCATAGCTTCCGAGATGGGCTCTGCACCCCCCAAAACTGAATAGGATAAGCAGGTACAGAAAAGGAGTGGATGGATTCTTTTTCCACGGTTTCAGTAGATCCTTGTCAGGTTTCCTTCGGCCTGAAGCCATGACCTTGTCAGTATTTACCTTTGGTGTGACAGTGTAGTGATTTGTGGCCATAAAATCATATTAACCCTGTATCGGCTGTTTGCGTAGGAGTCAGCTAATAAGAAGCAGGGCAGATTCTTTCTCTGAACAAGATCCTTATGAAATTGGACTCAATTTGGTCAATTTGGAAATACTGAGAATATGTGAGAGTGTTTTTGCAAGGAAGAGTGGGCAAATATTGCCAAGTGAAGGTGTGGCATGCTGAGAGACTCCTACCCAAAAGACTGAATGCTGTAATTAAATTAAAAGGTGCTTCAACAAAGTATTAGTTTGAGGGTGTGCACACCAGCTTATTGTGTATTTTTGATTTTTGTATTTTCCCCCTAACAGATTAGTTTGTTTTTCAATTGAATTGCACCAGTCGTAGGTCACATTAATGTTGGGAAAAGTGAAACGATTTTCCTGGTCAAGACCCCAGCATTTTATAGAGGTGTCTCTGTAAGCACTGTAAGCAAACCACATACATTCATCATCCTTCACTGTCTCGGTCTGCATGCAGGGGTGCCAATAGAGACTTTGGGCCCCATGACAGCATCAGGCCCCCAACCCTGACCAACCCAATGATGTTTCAACCCCTCCACCCCCCCATTACAGCGCCCCAGTATAGATATCCAAGAAAGAAGAGACAGTCTGGTGTGGCATATAGCTCATGTATTTATGTTTTGTAAATCTATAGATTTGAAGTCTATACAGTAATGAAGCAATCTGTGTAATATAGGAAAAATGCCAATGAATTCACAAAATAATTTTTGTTCTTTTTGTAACAGGACCGTTACCAGATTGAATCCCTGTAAAACAGGTGAAAAGATGACACAGCAAAACTGGCCCTTTTGGCTTCTACTGCTCCGCTCAGCAGAATGAATGAGAGGCACCAGCCTGCGTGCAAAGCGGGTCCAAAAAGACTCGCCCCACTGCCTGCTTGTGGCACGGTGCAATTAATGTCTGTTACATTGAATAAAACTTAAGCCTTTAATAACAATAATAAAAATATATATATTCGACTGCATAAAGTCATTCAGGTAAAACACAAAATTTCACAATAATAAAAAAGAACTAAAGTGACCATACATTTTATGTGTGTCACACTATTCAGAAAATTACAAGGCAAACTGGTAACCAAGAGAAGAGTGAGTCTGATTATTGTTTTGTAACAGGGATTGAGGTCTTACAAATGAAAGCTGATCACAAGCACAGATGCACATTTACCAGATTCACTGGCTGGGTGGCGACTGGCCATGTCAACTGGCTGTGGCCGATATCGCAGGACTTCCCGCTTTTACCATCATAAATCAGTGTGGTCGCCCTTTTGTGGCTGACAGGCAGACCCACAAGACGCCAGGGATCACCCCCTGTCCTGATTCACTATTCAGACGCTCTTCTCCGAAAGCTGGGCAGCACGCGGTAAATGTCCGTACGTGCTGTTCCCGCCGAGGCTGAGAACGCGAAGGCACTGCGCTCGACATCACCTCAGGATGTTATGACATAACCTCGCTGTCATTGCAGCCAGAGCTAGTCATTTTCATGACCTGGAACCTAATTTCAAATCCAAAGGTTACCAGTGGTTAATGCCTTGGGTTTTTATTGGTGTAGATTCATGTGCAGAGGTCAATATATATTTAACAGATGACTTGTGAATTTTATGTGATGATGTGAAATTGCATAAAACTTTTCATTAACATTTAATGTAGTTGAATTATATATTGCTAAACGTAACGCACAGATATTACAAAATATGAAAAACAAAATATATACAAAATTAAATATATTATACTCAAAAAATGAAGATCTACGTCTGTCTCATGTGTCTCAGCATCCTCTGCAGTTTAAGAGCGAAACGTGTGGTGGATCATCAAGGCCCACGGTACAAGCCCTCCCCACTGACCCCTACAAGGTTCCCTGAAATACAGCCAGTACCAGCACAGAACCTTGAATATGTCATCCATCCATTCGTCTGTCCGTCCATGCATGCGTCCATCCATCCATTCGTCTGTCCATCCATCCATCCGTCCGTCCATGCATGCGTCCATCCGTCCATTCGTTCTTCCGTGTCTCCATCCATCCATCCATCCATCTATCCCCCATCTGCTAACGGCTGATCCTGGTCAGGGCCGTGGGGCCACAGAGTGTGTCGTGTATCCCGCTGTCCTAGCTTACACAGATGTACACGTAAACAGCTCGAGCACAGAGGCTTTTTCTGCCACACAGCTGCTACTCTGGGCTGCTTCATTGCCCCCAGTAACATTGCCCTGTCCCTGGTGGGCGGTGCGTATCGCTAAAGTCAGGGCTGCATTCTCAAGCCTAGCAGAGAAACAGCAGGGAGCAGCCAGTTAAAGGTAAAAGCCCAGAATATGCCCAGGGTAATCCTATCTGTGATCCTGCTGGGACCATCGGAAGGAATGGGATTCTGACAGGATATCTGCTCCATGGCTTCTGCATTGTCAGAACTCTTAATAGAACCCTTTGGGTTCTCTAAAACACATACGGGTATTAGACTTCCTGAGGGAAGTACCATGCAGTTTTAGCTTATATAACAGAGTGGTTAGATCTGTAAAAAGGTCTCTCAGAGATTCACTAAGGCTGGCCACCTGCAGAATTGTTGTTCACAAGCCTCATTGCCTCAATCAACAGATTTCTGGAGGTCAGGCTGCTGGTAGGGCAGGGATAATTACCTTCCAGGTCAACAGAAATGTATGTTATTACTACTTTGATCTGATACAAATTGCCCTGAAACTTCCATTTTCACTAGTAAATATGCAATACTCAGTCATAAGGTGAAAGCGTATTTATACGGCTTAATGTAGCTCACAGGCAGTGTTTTTCCATCCATCCATCCACCTGCCTCAGCCATCTTGTCAGTACTCTGTCACAGTGAGGTTGGATCTTCTCCCAGGAAGCTCAGTGATTATAGTAGCAGTAAACATAACTAACCCCTCACCTTCCATTACAGATGATTATAACCTCATTTATTACAATGTGCTGGACCAGCATGCTTTGCAGGATGTTCCCTAACTTGGGGCATCCTCCCGGCTCCTTGTGTCCCCATACTGTTTGATAGGGAGCTGGGAGGGAGCAAAAACGTGGACTGACTGTGGGTCAAATACAAGTGAGAGTGCAGAGGACTCAATTCTGAAGTCAATCAAGTCTCTGTCATCCCTTGACGTCTGATATATTTTCATTGTTCTATCATAGCTTAAGAATTAAGCTAAAACGTCAGAGTCCCTTTCATTTAACATAATCCAGTACTGTGCAGTGCTGTGTAATAACATACAATGTACTTCATTATTACTGACTTGTACTAATGTTGGTAATATGTTACTGTTGCATAATTAATCAGTTACCATATATAAGTATATACCCGTACTATATATGGGCTCTGTTGCTGATTCACTGTTATCCGCGGTTTTAAGAATCGGCGGTAGGTCTTGGAACATATCACCCGCAGATAAGGGGGGGCTAATGTACAAGTATGCAGTGGCACAAAATAATGTCCCCCCAGGACCACGGTGTGACACACAAAGAGGAGCTGACAAGTGAAAATGTGCAAAAGCACAGGAGCACCCGTCTCCCTGGACTGCAGATGAAAACCACTTTGTACTCTTTTATGAGCCGTGCTAATGAGCCACGTTAATGAACCTCCGTGCAGCTAAGACAGGGGAACAGGGGAGGGACTGAGGAGATGCCCTGGGTCAGGGCTGGGCAATTCAGGTCCAGAGAGTGGTTGAAACAAAATTCTGGTCTGGACTTTTATTCTCTGGACCGGAATTACCCACCCAGAATCAGGAGTGCCAGTTTTCATGTTGGCCTCGTTAGGTAAGAAAGCTAGATATTGAGCATCTTAGGCCAGTCAGATCTGTTGCAGAAGGTCACCCCCTCAAGCTGCACTTCTACTAAGGAGATACCTGTGTGAGCTCAGAATTATCAAACTAGCCCCCCCTTGAACTTTGGCCATGGTATTTTTGCAGCCAGGAATCCAGCCACATGACTATTTAGCCACCAGCTACTCCACATCAAACGCTGTGATCCTGGGGAGGCTTGTAAGGCCTCGTCCACGATCCTAGAAAAACACATCAACAAGACTGGTGTTTCCCTCAGAGTTAGAGGTTTCTCAATGCTTGGGAGCCTGACAGCCCCGAAAACATGCAGGCTATGCCGTGCACGCTGGGTCAGATGGCCGACGGTCTCATTTTGCAGGATGGGTTACCCAATTTAGTTTGAGACAGCCGCATGTGATTCCGCCGGGACTGGAGAGGCAGGCCCTGTGCTGGCAGAGGGCTATTCTAGGACTGCCTTGATTCCTACGTGGAAATGAAAGGTGCTTCATTGGAGAGACTGTAAATTCCCACAATGACCAGGAGCAGAGTGTCGAGTAATAGGCCAGACCATTTACACAGCAAAGCTGCTTCACATATTGACTTTTTATAAATATAGTATTCTGGGAAACACTTTACATTAACTGAACCCTCATAATGCATTCATTATGCAATCATAGACCATTTAGTGTACCTTCATAATGCATTCATAATGCAATCATAGACCATTCAGTGCACCTTCATAATGCATTCATTATGCAATCATAGACCATTTAGTGTACCTTCATAATGCATTCATAATGCAATCATAGACCAT